>CM067061.1:29434254-29709254 GCA_033980235.1 Diadema setosum | reverse complement strand
CTCCAGCTTTTCTCGACGTTTCGCCTTCAACGTTGGCGCCATTTTTTCCTGGTCCGCCACTAGTCTGCAGGTCCTTCCCATTTTGTTCCACTTTCTGTTCCACAGCGTTTTCGTTGCCATCATTATTTCCACAAGAAACATTTCCATCGTCTCCCTTTATTTCGTTCTTGTAAGCTTGTTGCTCCACATTCACATTCACCGGATTTGACGGATTGTCGTGTGCTTTCTTTTCCTCTGGTGGATGAGAAATTTGCACATCAATCGCGACTGAGCTTTCCATCTCAGTGACACCATTGTTTTCTCCCACATGTGTTTGTTTATCAGTTGAAAAGCGTGAGACTGTCCAGAGAGTAGGTGCTGCAGTAGAATTGGTAGACGCAAGAGCTAAGCCACTGGCGGTGTCCGTTCCAAGGGATTTGTTCGACTTGTGCTGGTCACCCGTCTGGACCAAGCTTCCGGAACGCATTCGAATGTTGATATAAACGATAACGTTAAGGTGGATTATGACGATGAAAGGAATTACAAACTCTACAAAAATCATGACAGCTGAAAACGGAACATCGTAGAGGTACTCCATTTCACAGTCATCGGAGAAATCCACATGTGTTGAATTCGTAGAAGCGCCATAACCGAATGCCGTAATGGAGTAAAAGGAAATTACGATACTCCAACAGATTGCTACCGTCACAAGAATGCGCTTTTTGGTTTGGTATGTGCGATAGGCGAGTTTCTTCTTCACCATCCAATATCGATCCAAACTGATTAGAGTGATCGATATCACCGACATGTAGGAGCACGTGTAGTCCAGCACAATCCACAGTTTGCACGGTATTTCTCCCAGGGGCCACCTATCGCAGGCGAGAAATACGAAGTTGAAGATGAGCGTGATTCCGATACCAAAGTCTGAAAGAGATAGGTTGAGAATGAGAAGATTGCCCGGGCGAGCTCGAATCTTCTCATCGACCTTGTAAGCTGCCATGATGAATGCATTGCCTACTAACGTCACTAAGATGATCAAGCAGTATATCGATCCGACGACAATCAACCACGCTAGCGACCGCGAGTCTATCTGCTCTTCATTATTTGTCTCGGTTGCGTTCGAGATGAGCATCGTGTACAACTCTGTAAACGATATCGGCGTGGGTGACGCTCCCATGATTGAATATTTTGTTTTCCTCCGAGAGTGTGAATTATGTCAGTATTCAGATCGGTTATCAACAACGAATGAAGAATCGCCAACAAGAATGGATCTTCCCAAATCACCGTAGCCCCTCTTGGAAGGAAGCCACGATTCCGTTCACTGGCATGTCGGGTTTGGGCTCCTGAGGCAACCACTGTCACTACTTTCTCTACCGGAGCATCGACATTGTCAGTATCTGTCTCTTTCCAGTGCTTACGGTATGTCTGCAGCACTGTCGCGGTGACATGGGGAGGACGTCAGCACTAACTTCGTCCGTTCCTTTCCTTCCATATCAATAATCCTGTTCCGGGTTACGTACTTCTAAAGCTGTCGGAAGCATTGCAATCATGCTCACTTTTGTGACGTAAAGATGGTGCACATTTAGTACACCATGAGATGGCTGGAGCCTCAAAACTGGCACTCAGGAAACGACCCTTCCCTTTTCCGATGATTTAAACCTGCAAGAGAGAAGAAAACATTTAAACTTTGAAAGCGCCGTGTTGTTTTAATCATTTAAATGAGTTTTGGTGACTGCTGTCCGAAATGGAAATTAGCGAACACACTCATAGCCGCAGTCATGTTTTCCTTGATCTCTGATTAAATGAACCTTTTGACGATTAGCTCACTCCGACTGTGCATTTATAAAGCAGCAGTTATAGGAGATGGGTTCATTCCCAGAACACTTAATCAAGATGAATAGACTGACTACCGCAAAGTGACAACAACGATCACTGAGTTCAGGAAGGTTTTTCTGACAATTATTTCCTTTGTCAATTCAACATTTATCAAGCCACCACTGATTGCAAGATCTTGAAATAATAGGTTTTACAAATTTATTCATCTTACAATTATTATGGTATTATTGTACACATCATTCCTTTATCATAATGTGTCATGTATGTTTTTATGTGTGTTCGAAACGAAATGCCGAAATCAAATCAAATCAAATTACGACTGAAATGAAGAAAATAATAAAATGGTGATGATATTAATTGCGAGAGTAATGATGGTAATCGTTGTGTCAAGGACGCGTATTATTTGCCCTGTAACAACAAATACAATTGCTATCATGATAAAGTTCATATTTTACAAACGGAATAATATTCATATGGACGCATGCCGAAAATCGGCACAGTAACACAGAAGTACATCAAGTAACACAGAAATACATCAAGTAACACAGAAATACATCTTCTTTGAATAATATATAAATCTTTCTTTCAAGCTTTAAATCACTGTCACATGCTATAGTGGGGCACGGAACTGGTCATGGGATCTTTGTGGCAAAGTGAGCGATAGACAGTTTAACCGTGACCCCCTGTAAAGTACAAGCCGGGAAGATCACAAGATTGTATGTGACAAGCAATGAGTGGTCATGAGGCAGGCATCCAGGTTTCGCTGTAAATGCCCTGAGATTTCAAGACGTCATTATGCGGGTATATACTCACATCATACCGCACGCTGAATGCGGATGCATGGCAAAGTCTACTGTGCGTTAAATCAAGCAAAGTATGCAGTCTTTTTGTGGTTATATCCGCTGGTAATAGAATTGCTTTATACAATCGTTTATTTATTTTGTTTGTTGGATTTTTTTTCGACGCGAGCAGCACACACTAACCTCCTTGCAACAAAATGTAGCATTAACATGTACAACAACTTCGATTGCCAGCCGATTACAACCGCAAAGAGAAACTGTATACACAACTTGCTTTCACCATGATGGGGCTACTGGGTGTACGTCACGAGTTCGACACCCACGAATCATACAGCCCACGAGTCATACAGCCCATGAGTCCAACGCTAGGCAAAGAAGGTCCACAAGTTCGACACGAAGCAAACAAAGGCCCACGAGACCGAACACATTAAGCCCAGTAATGTAATGTCGAACTCGTGAGCCGTTTTTATCTAGTGGATTTTTTTTCCATTGTCGAACTCGAGGGCTATTATATGACTCGTGATGGGTGTCGACCTCATAGGATAACCCCAGAGATACCAGCCGAGGAAGCATTGCTAAGCAAATAAGGCCCATGAGTCTGACACTAGGCAAAGAAGGTCCACAAGTTTGACACTAAGCAAACAATTAAAGGCATTCGAGACCGAGCACATTAAGCCCAGTAATGTAATGTCGAACTCATGAGCCGTTTTTATCTAGAGGATTTTTTTTTTCAATGTCGAACTCGTGGGATATGACTCGTTATGGGTGTCGGTCTCAAGGGATAACCCCAGAGATACCAGCCGAGCAAGCATTGCTAAACAAATAAGGCCCATGAGTCCGACACTAGGCAAAGAAGGTCGACGAGTTCGACACTAAGCAAACAATTCAAGGCCCGTGAGACCGAACACATTAAGCCGAGTAATGTAATGTCGAACTCTTGAGCCGTTTTTATCTAACTGTTCTAACTGTTAACTGTTCTAACTGTTCTTACATCTGCAGAATGTGGTTGTCTGTATATCACTAGTTGTACTGAGAAGATTCTGTTAGTGCCCCAGGTATTTTTGCCTTTCTTTTTTGCTTTTTCTTTATTTTGGTCCTACGTTGCATCCGTGCTCCTCATCTTTACACTCTGTTCAGAATTTGGGACCTACGCTTAACGAGCTCGCTTTTAAGTAGGTTTCATCATACACGTATTTCTTTAGCGTTATACATAGAACCAAACGTACGATGATTGACCGCTATATGTTTTACATGCTTACATTAATTTAGTGTGCATCCAAGCCGGATACATGTATTATGATTCATTATGTTTTTATTATATTTGATGTACATTCCTTCATTGATAAGTATCAAAATAAATTGAATTGAATTGAAATTAATGTTTTTTTTTTCATCGAGGGCAATTATATGACTCGTGATGGGTGTCGGCCTCATGGGATAACCCTGGAGGTACCAGGCCAGCAAGCATTGCTTGGTTTCCTTATTCAGCTACCTTCTTGTAACATACAAGCCTCGTAAAAGAGGCCGAGCTGCGGAAGATCTGAATATTACATTCAAAGAAATTACTCAATGTGCCACAACATGGCACTGAGTATAGTTACGTACATACTGAAAAGGTCTAGAACGATGCCCACTTTGATCGGCTTTGCAATGATTTTGGTTTCCTCTATAATTTGGGAAGGATACGGTTTGGGAACTCGAGATCCTTTGTGAAAGGAAATCCATTCTTCCAAATCATTTTTGTTTTCATTTCATCAGTTAAAAGAGTAGAATATCAAATAAAATGGCATATTGCACTTGTCTAAAAATTGACATGTTTTTATTTGTTGATGACAACGTCGTGACAAGGGAAATAAAAACTATGAATATGAAATATTCAGTTAATCACTTAACAGGTTGAGAAGGGAGACAGTGATATTGCAGTGGAGCTAATTTATATTTGGACATGAACCTTCCTATATGAATGTGTAAGGATGAATAATAAACGTTGTATCAATTAACATAATTGAAGGTTTGTAGCAATCAATCACGAGTTATAAAATTTTCGTTTCATTGTGCTTCGTAATAAGGTAAATCCCACAACGTCATTAATTCCACCACAACGACATTAATTCACCACGTAGACATAGATATTGATCCCGAATTTACGCAGGCAGGTTCTGCATGCGTCGAAAGCTACAACAAATGTACCAACAGTCAACAAAGAAATCATTGCACGTAGCATATTGGTAATGGTAAACATTACGGCCAGCGTGACCAAACATACTGAGTGGCAACTGCGATATCGAGTTTACACAACTGTGAAATTTCCATGATTAATGGGGGTCGATTTGATTACCTAGTACAATTATCAAACGGATACTATGGCGTGCAGCATGCATCGAACGTGATTCTTCAGCGTCACGACTTTCCCTTCTTTACCTAATTTGAAGTAATGGTGTCATATTTCGTGTTGAAAACCAAATGGACGTCCGTAAGGTAGAGAGCAAGGCATTTTACAAATATTTACGGAGTTTTGCCACAGTATTCCTATCAAGTGGCTTATGGTTACGCAAACGCTATCCAAGGCTATCAAGCAAAAGGGAGGCTTGAGTTACTCAAATATTTTATCAGTTGACGGGCATACTTCCCAGTGAAATCAGTAGAGAAGAAGGTTTTGGAAATACGCATATAATGATATTACCATATTTTTGAGTCCTTGCTATCGATATATTTTATGCATTTTTATTTTGTTGAACTGTCTGGAGCTCGATGTGAATATCCAAGACATCGAAAACTTCCCAAAATAGGGTAGAAAGCAATTAAGTGAGAGAAGAATATATAAAAGAGGGAGAAAATAAGAAACATATAAGAGAGTGGGAGAAATCAGGAAATGGGGAGAGAGAGAGAGAGAGAGAGACAGGGGAGGGAGATAGAGTGTGTGTAAGAGAGAGAGAGAGAGAGAGAGAGAGAGAGAGAGGTAAGGGAGAGAGGGAGAGAGAAGGGGACGAAGGAATCAGCGGAAGGAGAGGAAGGATTTACTTTAAGGCAAACTCTCTATTTTTTTCGCAAACAAGAATGAATTAAGGACTTATTGCTCCCAGCAAACTCATAAAGTCTTCAGGTCGTTTTCTCAACATTTTTATGAGGTGTCGTACGTCTTCGTCTAAAATGGACGTTTTTTAAAACGTACATAACGCCAATGTCTGACCTTAGCATTTACCCCAAAGCACAGTATTTTTAAACGTTTTTAAAGCGTCAATAAAACGTTCTTTATAAAACGTTCGTAAACGTTATCGGACCTTACAAAATTAAACGTCCGATACTTAACGTGTACTGAACGTTTTTCCCGGACCTATCTGCCGAACGTTTATTAAACGTGTTAAAAACGTCAAATTCCTATTTTTATCTAGTTTGTTTGCAAGATTACTTCATGTAAATTACGTTTTGATTTTCCCCGTAGCCAAGATATGGGGGGGGGGGGGGGAAATAAGAAGAAAAGATTAATTCAACGGGTTATACTGAGTCAGGTGCATTGCTATGTCTGCGCATAATCTACTGGCATATTGAAACTCTCAGTTATGGCTGAAATTTGAATTAACATTAAAAAAATGCAGCACTCAAAATAGAAGCAGTAAGCAGTTACAGAATTTTTGAATAAGTAGTGATTTAATTTTCGAGAGTTGAGTGTCGCTCTAATGAATATTCAGGATTCAGCGATGGTCGTGTGTGAAGCGTGTGCTTATCGAATTAACCAGAATAATTTAGTACTGACTTACAGACTTGTAGGGCCTGCTTAAGTCATGTCCTCACTTTTGTATCCAGTCCAGCGGAGAGCCAATTAATAAAATGTTCCTGTAATGAATTGAATTTTATGTTCATGCTTTGTTCATGACAGCTTGCCATAGGCCTGCTCTACCTAGCAACATCTGATGAATTTTTAACATAATTTTTACCTGTGACACTTAAAATTTCAGGGAGCAGGTGAAAAAAGTCGTTGCTCGCCATGAATTTTAATACATTACAGAAACAGTCTTAATATTGAAGCTTTGCAGAAGCAGATTATAATGATAATTATGCCAAATATGCCAAATGATAGTTCCAATTGTAAAGAATTAGGAAATACGCCCCGCAGAGGAATTTCAGCTTGCGTACAGTGGACCACGAAAAAAAAAAACAACAACTGAAGGTCGTTTTTTTTTTTTGTCCTTGTTCCAAACTACATAAGATCACCCGTTAGATGTGGACTGGAAGGTATGATTGGATATTATGTACACCTGTCTTCCCTTGAGTAGGCAAGAACCATAGATAACTTCGTTATTTGTGAACGGCGAATACGATTACCGCAGAGTGTCTGCGTAGAAGCTTCCCACCGTATCACGTTCATATATATATATAGTGTTCATGCATGATTCAATGAGCGTACTAAATTATGTAATTTTCTATAGATTTATGGGGTACACAAGTGCAGTATGAAATAGCACGTCTTGTAGACTTTAAACAGACACAAGTTGTTGCAATCTTGTCTCGTGGCTAGAGCGGATTCCTCTTTTCATCGAGAAAAAGTAGATAAACTGTTCGAATTGAAAGTACAAGTGTATTAAAATGATTTTTAAAAAATCGCTTATAATACGGCATGAAGTTTTGAGAGTTACGCTAGAAGTCAGCGATACCGCATATCCCTTTGTTATCACAACCCAACTTGTCTATACACTTGGCTTTATATGATTAGATGTCAAAATATCTTCCATATTGCAGGCACTCAAACACGTACACAGCAGTCATGTATGCACACACACACGTTGCGTAAACGCTTACAAGAAAACATCAGTCATTCTTGATACTTCAAATAAATAGAAATGCTAGAAGCGGTTCTGCACTGTAGCTCTTATAGTTGTAACGGACTGAAAAGGAAAACATTCATTGTTACTGAAACCGACAATTTTCGGAGCCCGCTCCACCCATAAAATCCCGCGGAATGGATGTGAAACGCGGGGGTAATTCGCTAAATGACGACTTCATGTACATGTGCACATCACTCACTTACGCATGTATCAAAAAACCGGCGCATGTGTCCAATCGATTCTCAATGCTATCTGATAGAGGAATCCTACTCTATCATTGATGAATACCATGCGTTTAATACATTAAAACTTACCCATTTTCATGGCAACCCGCTCCGTGAATGCCAAAAATGATCATTCTCTCTTCGCAAGAGCTCAGGAGGCATAGTTAGAAACGAATTTTCCATCTATTACGGGAAAACACGCTGTGTGCTGTGGCCTCCTCCGCAAATAGGTTAGCCAAGAGCACGAGTGAAGCGGGAGCTGAAAAAAGTGTCAGATGTAAGTTGTGAGGCCAGCCCAACAATTTTCATAATAGAATCCTCCCTGCGAGCCAACTCCATTCAACAAAGAGAGATAAACAATGAGTAGTCTCTTATTTCGAGACCCGTAATGGTTGCCACTATATCAAGGCACTCTGTACTGTGTGCACGTATATCCGATAGTGGACTCAATTTACATATTGTACTTGACGAACTCTGGCCAAGGCTATACGAGTACATTGTAACGCGCCAACAGTGCACGATTTACAAGAAACAACTTGGACATTCCCTCTATCACTATTTTTAGAGTCTGAACCGTCTTCTATATTGTTTGTTTTACGTCTTCGTAAAATAAACAAATCATCCAGTTGACGTGACATAATTATATGAATTATGAATATCCCTGTTTGCCGACACAGAGTTAACACGATTGATTTCTATTTCTTGTCAAAATGAAAGATCTATAATATGGTACTTCTAGTGATGATAGTGATATGGCTACAAAGAAATAAACTCGCGTTTAACATAAGAAAGATCTACATCGTTGTCTGTAGTAATACATTTTGATGTCAATGTCCATGTAAAACATAATGGCAATATTAACCACAATCTATGTACAGAAATGGTGACATATCGTTGACATATCGTCCGCTAATAATGTCTCGTGTGTAATACCGGTAATGATGTATGCAGCTATATATAAGCTTTAAGTGGACAATCCATGAAGCCAGATACGATCGATATGTACTCACAATGGCCTGAACGTGATGTGATTGTTCTCGTTACTATTCATTTAGTCTTAATTCTTGAAGCAGCGATCGATTACGCAAATCGGATCAGTAGCTCCAGTAGCTGTCGCTTGCATATTCGTGTCGTGTGCCGTGGTCGAAATCCCGGGGGTCGAATATTACGGATGTGATAATACGGTAAATGAAGTCAACGCAATTAAGACAGCAAAGAGTTCACTAATCACACACCCATGGTATCTTGATTAGCTTGATGATCACACTAAATTGATCTGAGTCCTGTCATGTCAGCAAGGGCACGTGAAAGAAGTCTTAATTTAAAATCAAATAAAAATCGACTGCTAAACTGCACGCTTGTGCTGTTGACGAGCGGCATTTTCCTACAGAACCTTTTTGCCCTACACTTGTCAACTGAATTCCCTTCAAACTCAAAATACTGACCATTTTAATCTTAGGCCCTTGATAACGACATTTACAGTGGGTCAGTGAAAATAGGTTTACCTCAGAAACGGCGACACAGCACCTTTATACTCTGCTTGCTGAGAGAAAATATAAGAAAAGACCATGCGAACAAGGGCGCCGGAAGCGGGGGGGGGGGGGGGGGGGGGGGGGCAGGGGTGGCACTTGCCCCCCCCCCCCCCCCCAAACAAAATGTTGGGGGGGGGGGGGGCAAAACGAGTTTTTGCCCCCCCCCCCCCCCCAAAGTGCCCCCTGTAACAAATAATTAATCACTGATTTAAGGACCAAAATGAACAATAAAGGCATATTTCTTGTCTAAATGTTGTAATTTCATAACTGAAAATGCAAAAATTTTCGCCCCTTACGGGGCGAACACTAACAACATACATTATTGTATCTATACACTAATAGTAACTTATGAGTAAATTTAGTGTATAGATGGTAGCCTCGTGTCCTCGAGTGTGCCCACTAAAACATACCTTTAGTAAACCTTACATTTTTCATTTTCTTCTTTGCTTTCTAGCAGTATAAGAATATGTTTTATTGTTCGAACGATGCGATCACGTTTAAGCTTTTAATGAATACATTTCAGATAAATTGCAAGGTGAAAGTGCCTCGCTCGTTCTGCCCGTACTTATAGTAAAATGAAAAGTTTTCATAAGTTATTATTATAGTCCTTCGCAGTGATTTCTTTTACTATTCTTTTACTCAGAAATTTAATTTAAAATGCTCCATAAAAGCGACTTTTATAGTCTGTATTTACAAAAAGTCCCTACCCTTGGAGGGGGTATCCCCCTCCCACACCCTCACCCGCTCGGTCGCTTCGCTCCCTCGACGAGGATCTCACACCATCACATAATATACCCCCGTATGTTAAGATCATGGTCCTTCCAACTTATTTTTTTTAATATGTTAATTCCCTAGAAATTTGCTTTTAAATGTTCTATAAACGCGACTTTTATACTCTGTTTTTACAAAAAGTCCCTTCCCTGGGAGGGGGTATCCCCCCTCCCACACCCTCCCCCCCCCCCACTCGCTCGCTTCGCTCCCTCGCCGAGGATCTCGCACCATCACATTATTAATGTACTCCCGTTCGTTATGATCATAGTCCTTCCAACTGATTTTTTCAATATGTTAATTCCCTAGAAATTTGCTTTAAATTTTCTATAAACGCGACTTTTATACTCTGTTTTTACAAAAAGTCCCTACCGTGGGAGGGGGTATGATCCCCCCTCCCACACCCTCCCCCAGCTCGGTCGCTTCGCTCCCTCGCCGAGGATGTCACACCATCACATTATGTACTCCCGTATGTAATAATCATAGTCCTTTGCCCTGATTATATTTCACTATGTTTAATTCCTTAGAAATTTGTTTTTAAATGGTCTATAAACGCGACTTCTGTACCCTGTTTTACAAAAGCTCCCTACAGTGTGTGTGTGTGTGTGTGTGTGTGTGGGGGGGGGGGTATCCCCCTTTCCATCCCCCCCCCCCCGCTCACTCGCTTCGCTCCCGCGCTGAGGATCTCACATCGTCACAATGTGCCCCCGCTGAGATTTTGCCCCCCCCCCCCTCCCCCAAAAAAAAAAAAAAAAAAAAAAAAAAAACAGGGACCCGTTGCATAAAACTCCAACCGAACTTTTTTCCGGTTGAAATCACAAAATTCTGGTTGGAAGCTCCCAACCAGAGTTTTTATGCAACAGATTTTACATTCTTATGTTAGCAACCTTAAAAATTCAGGTTGGGCAAATCCAAACCTGAATTTTTTAAGGTTGCTAAAAAAGTTTTATGCAACGGGACCCAGAAGTGTTCCGGCGCGCTTGCATGCGAATACGCGAAAGATTCTACGGTGTGCATCGGCTTCGGATAGTCATAATAGTAGGTCTACATGGAAGAAAAATCAGACACCTCCAAGCCAACTGGAAAGGTATATTTGACGCAGAGGTTAGGCGAAGTCACAAAAAGCTATGAATCTCATCTTACTCATTCATTAAAAATGCGTTCGTTTTACAAGCATCTTTAATGGTCAGAGAGGATAAAAAAGAGTGACAGAGAAAGGGGGAAATGATTGAGGTCGGAGGCGGGGAGGAATTTCGTCATTAAACACTATAATAGGGCCTAATGGGGAATCAGAAATCTTCGCGAATTTTACGAGGAGCCAAGATTCGCAAAATTTAAATGCACGCTAAAATTCTTGTCTACACTTATTCACACTACAAGCCAGTGGCAATCCGCTAAAATTTCACGCTGCGAAAAAAAAAACAACAAAAACCCGTCGTCTCCGCAACTCGTGAAATTGTCATGCCGGCAAATATCCCTGGTTTTACATTATAGGGCCTACCTATACATAAGCGTGTCCTTCCTCCTTGTCCTCCCTCCAAAAACAAATAAAGTTAAGGTTCTTCAAGATGGTCAACAAAATGCTAATGATGTCTGTACATAGAATGAAATTCCGGTTGCGAGATGCCTGAAACACATTTCGTATGACCAAAGATTTGAATGGGTGCACCCACAGTGGCACCTCTTCCCAAGTGGCGCCATCACAACATCAACAATGAAAGGCTGTCTTTCTCAGAAGAGTGACAGAGAAGAGAGGGTAATAACGGGGGTATGAGGTGCTGGAGGAAGCAAGTCGTCTGTAAACACAGTAGGGCCCCCATACCTACATAATTAATCATGTTCCTTCCTCTTAGTGCTTCCTCAAAAAAAAAAATGAATACAGTTAAGGTTCTCCAAGATGGTCAACAAAATGCTAGTAATGTCTGGACGCAGCATGAAATTCGACCATCCGGCTGCGAGATGTATGAAACACGTTTCGTATAACTAAAGATGTTAATGGGTGTCAGTCTAGTGTGGCGCCTCGATACATCCCGGTGGCGCCATCACAACATCAACCACAATAGGATGTCTTTCTCAGAAGAGTAACAGAAAAAAGAGGGGAATGACGCGGTGTGAGGTGCTGGAGGAAGCATTTCGTCTTTAAAACACTAGAAGAGCCTATACTACATAATCATGTTCCTTCCTCTTGGTGCTTCTTCCTCCAAAACAGATACAGTTGTTAAGGTTCTCCAAGATGGTCAACAAAATGATAGCGATGTCATGAAATTCGACCATCCGGCTGCGAGACGTATGAAACACGTTTCATAATTATAACCAAAGATTTGAATGGGTGTCACTGTGGCGCCTCTCCCCCGCGGCGCCATCACAACATCAACAACGAAAGGGTGTCTTTCTCAGAAGTCCTCTTCAGTGGCACCCGCAAGTTTCTCCTATATATATTCAGTACCTCTACGGTAATCCTGTCAAACCCAGTTGTTTGTTGAACCGGACAATCATTGGCGATCACAGTGTTGGTTAAAGCGTTTTTATTATTTTGACCTACGCGAGTTGCTTCGTGTTACACAGAGTATTCATGACAGTCATTTTACGAGCTCCTCTCACTTACAAGCAACCAAACAATCGTTATTTACATTTTTTTTCATCCCATTTTCTTTGCTCAATTTTCCACGTTTAAAAAACTCAATACATCAAAAAGCTATAGTCATCAATTCCTCGGACATACACATCGAAGAGCAAGAGAAATGACATTTGCTTTTTCTGTGTATATTTATGTCACGTGAAATAATCAATTCAATGATATTTGCCACTGCTAATTTCAAGCACTATGAGCAAAAAAAATAAAAATAAAAATAAAAAAATAAATAACAGAGGACTGCATGCGATTGATTACATGGTGGATATCACAACGAACAAAAAATAATCATTGTGTGTTATGATGAGAAAAGGAAATGAGAATGCATTCCAAGGAGTCACTCAGAAGGTGGTTATCCTTGTATTCCTTTTTATCAATAGAATTATCAAAGAAATTGTTGAGACAATCTTTATATCTTTTGGAAAACTTGAGGATTTGTATACTCTATATAAATCATCTTTTTATACAGATATTGGTTTATCTTTATTCTGATTTTAGACTGATACAAGTTGTCAGGCAGATTCACGCGTTGTTAAAGCGTTGTTTTGTGTTGATGAGCATGAGTAAAACAGTGTTCCTAAGAAATTGTAAATGCCAAAGTATAGTATTAGTTGAAGTGAGAATTCAGATTTTAACTTTTTGCGACATATTTAGAAACCACCCTATGAAATGTTAAGAAGCCTACAATTCTAAGAGGACTTAGAATTATTTGATGAAAACAACAAAGTAAAACATAGAGATCCTGATAAAAGGTGTGTCACATTGCATTTTTAGTAGGATTTCTTTGTTTTGGATATCTCAGCCATTTCAAAACCAATTTTGATCAAATAAACTCTTAGAATTACAAGCTCTTTCATAAGAGGTTTCTTAACTCTGAAAAAAAAAAAATCATCATCCAAAATCGTTGGAAACCTCAAACGTTATCTCAACTGAAACTTTACCATCCCTTTAAAGTACAAAATTGTACTTGGTACTGATATAGTACATTAATTGTACACCGTGTGCACACCATCGTGTGTTTCAATAAAAGCTATGATCAGTAGAAGAGCAGAAAAGAGCGAGGTCTCTCTCAGTTACATAATACGCACAAACATAATACACATATTCATACATGCATGCACTTACACAATACACACATACAAACATGCACACGTGCACATTATGAATATGCACACACAATACAAGTATGTAATAAAGTATAATAAAGGTAGCCCTGCCCATTAGACTTTTGTACATTCATAGCATCAAGGGGCATTCCGGACGATTTTTCATAATTTCACATCATGTAGTGAATAAATCGACAGCTCCATATGAATTTAACGTGGTCCTTAAGCAGAGAAGCCATACTTTGAAAAACTTAAAACAAATTACACTGAACAATGTTGATGACATAGGAGGCTCACATATTTCAGAAATGTAGCAATGTAATTACATTACAGTATCGCTTGATTACCACATGTGTATAATCTATGCATGCCTTCTTCTTTGTTCTTTTTCCTTCAGCCCCTACTCGTACATTCTTATGGTGAGGCTGCCATGTCATCATCCTTGTTCACTCCAATTTGTTACAAATTTTACAAACATTCTTATTCCTCATCCCAATCACTATAAATTCCGAAACTCTGTACTCAGTATAACTAATTTATAGTTGTTCAAATGTAAAAGTCTGAAAATCATCCGGATGTCTCCTTTAGGTGCCTGCATCTAATCACTCACGTAACACGATAGAATTACGAATCTTTTCGCACGGGAATAAGAACACCTTGTTAAGACAGGATACACGTAGAATGTCAGCTCAGCGTTGCTATAGCGGAATGCAGATTCATGTGATGGAAATCCAGGTGGAACATACAAATTGCAATCGAAAAAGAACGTCGAAAGTACTCAACCGGGCCTCTTCAGCACCAAAATACAAATCATGGACGAGAAATAAACTTATTCAAACACAAAGATCCATTGCACTGAATCAACAGTGGACCGTTTCACCATCTGGGCCTATCATAATATACCATTTTTTAATTCAATAATATTTAGTTATGGATTATAGAAAGCAAATTCTTAACAAGAAAGAGCAAGTCTTTGGCCCCTTCGAGCCAAATTATCAGTAAAATCCTGAAAACAATGAACAAATAAAACTGAAGAAAAACTGAATTACTTATCAAATATCATACTTGCCAGAGTGGATTTAACGTCAGGCGCTGTGTGACAATTCCTGGGTAATGCATAGGCCTATGTCGCAAAGTTTATGCTGCGTATGTGTACAGTATGTGCTCCTTTTCCTCGTCCTTGGGGTGTGTTTCGCGACTGTGTGTGTGTGTGTGAGACACAATGACCAAAGCAAAATATACTTGTATCTATTCAGTAAGTTCCTCCAATAAGTGATTCGTATTGGTTTTCGCGCTTCAGAAACAACATGCAACCTAAAACTGAGTGGATATTTTGTACTGGTAATACTTATATGTGCAAATGGCCACAAAAATAAAAACAAGATCTGATGTGTCCACAACGTGTAACTATAGTCATTCTCATTGGTTGAATACGCATCACGTGACATGCATCGTCTTCGTTAAATTGTCATGTTAGGCACTAAATCCACTGAGAACCAATGCCATAACTATATGCACTCATCTTACTACAACATACGGTGCATTATTATTATGCCCTGTTATTCACCACAATCCTATACTATAAACATACAAGCGAAATTCAATTGTTTACTTGAAATGATTATGCTGTATATAGGCCTATGTGTAGGTTGAATGGTATGGTATAGTATAGTTATGTTGAATCATATATATTTTTATGTGACGCTACAAGATTATAACAAAGAACAACGATCTGCACTGGTATACCTAAATCCTTATGCCGTTTAGATTAGAAAAAAGAGACGTTTTATTTGGAACATAATGTTCAAATTTACTTTCATAACAGATAGAATGAACTAAAAATGTATGTAGAGATGTCATCAGAGTCGGACCAGGGAGGTGAGACGAAAATATTAGAAAGATAATATGCTTAAAGGCAACGGCGTAGCCAGGATTTGATCTTAGGGGGGGGGGGGCGGTTAGTCTGCGAGGGAGCGAAGCGACCGAGCCCGAGCGAGCGGAGCGAGCGAGGGGGGGGGGGGGGGGGGGAGGGTGTGGGAGGGGGGTGTCCCCCCTCCCACGGTAAGAACTTTTTGCATTTTGATGGTGTAAAATGGTGCAATTTGATGCATGTTTTTGCGCGTTTTATCGACGTGAAACAGTCCCACTTGTTTAAGGTAGCAGTATATTTACGTGTAGATTATTATTGAACAATTTGCCTATAAAATGGTATAATTTGAATACACTTCTTGTGTTAATTCTTTTCACTGAATATCATGAACGCGACTGAACCCGAGCGAGCGGAGCGAGCGAGGGTGGAGGGGAGGGTGTGGGAGGGGGTGTCCCCCCTCCCACGGTAAGAACTTTTTGCATTTTGATGTTGCAAATGGTGAAATTTGATGCATGTTTTTGCGCGTTTTATCGACGAGAAACAGTCCCACTTGTTTAAGGTAGCAGTATATTTTGATGTAGATTATTATTGAACAATTTGCCTATAAAATGGTACAATTTAAATACACTTCTTGTGTTAATTCTTTTCACTGAATATCATGAACGCGACTGAACCCGAGCGAGCGGAGCGAGCGAGGGGAGAGGGGAGGGTGTGGGAGGGGGTGTCCCCCCTCCCACGGTAAGAACTTTTTGCATTTTGATGTTGTATAAATGGTGCAATTTGATGCATGTTTTTGCGCGTTTTATCGACGAAAAACAGTCCCACTTGTTTAAGGTAGCAGTATATTTTGATGTAGATTATTATTGAACAATTTGCCTATAAAATGGTACAATTTAAATACACTTCTTGTGTTAATTCTTTTCACTGAATATCATGAACGCGACTGAACCCAAGCGAGCGGAGCGAGCGAGGGGGGAGGGGAGGGTGTGGGAGGGGGGTGTCCCCCCTCCCACGGTAAGAACTTTTTGCATTTTGATGTTGTAAATGGTGTAATTTGATGCATGTTTTTGCGCGTTTTATCGACGAGAAACAGTCCCACTTGTTTAAGGTAGCAGTATATTTTGATGTAGATTATTATTGAACAATTTGCCTATATTAATGGTACTTGTGTTAATTCTTTTCACTGAATATCATGAACGCGACTGAACCCGAGCGAGCGGAGCGAGCGAAGGGGGAGGGGAGGGTGTGGGAGGGGGGTGTCCCCCCTCCCACGGTGAGAACTTTTTGCATTTTGATGTTGCAAATGGTGCAATTTGATGCATGTTTTTGCGTGTTTTAACGAGTTGAAACAGTCCAACTTGTTTAAGGTTGCAGTATATGTTAGCGTAGATTATTATTGAACAATTTGCCTATAAAATGGTATATCATTTAAACAGTCTTCTTGTATTAATTCTTACACTGAATATCATGAACGCTGTCTGCAGTTCAGCAATTAAACAGAAAAAGCATGCACACGAGGGTGTAGATAGGGGCATATCCCCTCCCACACGAAGGTGATTTTGCGTTTTCAGACCTGAAATTCAGCGATCTGGTGCAAATTTTTGGTGCAATACTTTTTCATCGAAGTGTTAAAATCACGGAATTTAGCTCTTATTCCGAATGTGCACCATCTGTGTGTATGTATAAAGTCTAGTGAGGTAGAGCTGAGGGGAAGGGGGATTCCCCCTCCCGCTCGCGGAGCTTTTGCGTTTTTAGAATTGAAATAAAGCGATCTGGGTATAGCCACAGTCTACTTCTATGCATGGCGGAAGGGGGGGGGGGAGGGGCGGGCGAGCAGGGAGAAGGTGTGGGCGAGTGTTATCTCCACCCTTCCCTTCCAAATGGAGCTTTTGCCTTTTTAAGGTTGAAATTGAGATATCTCGTATACGCATATTTGATGGAATCAACATTTGGGAAATCACACACACACACACACACACACACACACACACACACACACAAAAAACTGATGGGGGGGGGGGCTGAGGGAGGAAAGGGTCGATTAAAAGGGGAAATTCCCCTGATAAGTCTTGTGCACTCAGAATTATTCATTTTTTTTTTTGTAAATCTAAAAAGTGTACTAAGCTAGGGAAAGAGGCACAGAGGGGGAGGGTTTGGGAGGGGGATACCCCCTCCCAAGCACGAGAGATTTTGCATATTTTGAATTGAAATTCAACGATCTGGTGCACACTTTGAGTGAAATATTCAAAAAAATATCTTATTTGATGAAAGGTTGCAAAGGAGACCCGCTTCATGTGCATGCATACAGTATACACGCATTTTTTTTTCCGCCTCCCAAATCCCCGGTCCAAATCTTAGGGGGGCGACCGCCCCCATCGCCCCCCCCCCCCCCCCCCCCCCCTGGCTACGCCAGTGGGGATGGCTAGTAACTGATCAGTGGGAATCAGGGGAAATGCGGGAGATGATTGTTCCGATCCTTCTGGGATTCATTCAAGAGTACATTATATAGGCCTATCTATTGTTGTGTGAAAATTATTTGCTTTCGGATGGTCTCATATTCAAGTAATGTGCAGTTAAATGTTTCCAGGTTAGCATGCCTGTACAGTGACGGGGCGATCGTTAGGCCCGTTAACGATCGCCCAGTCACTGATGTACAGGCATGCTAACCTGGAAACTAACCTGGAAACATTTAACTGCACATTACTTGAATATGAGACCATTCTGAAGCAAATAATTTTTACACAACAATAGATAATGTACTCTTAAATGAATCCCACAAGGATTGGAACAATCATCCCCCAGCATTCCCACTGATTCCCAGTGATTAGTTACTAGCCATCCCCTTTAAATCAAGTTTCACATCTTTCCATCTATACTGAGCAACAGTTAATTGAGATGATGAAATCCAATTACTTTCCCATTGGTTTGTGCACAAAAGTATCATAAAATCATGGTTCTGTACATACACATCGAGTCAAGCAATCCGTAAACAAACAAACAACAAACAAACAAACAAACAAACAGACTGGTTATTGCAACACACCAAGAATTTGATGGGAGCGGGAAGGACATCGGGCCTTATGGAATCACCTCGTTTAATTTTAGTATGTTATTTAGTTACCAGGTTCATTGCGATTTGATACAAGCTTGGTGCTCCTCCAGTACGCTCTGTAATTACGGGACAGTATACAGCGCATAATATAGTTTGAGCTTCTTTTTTTTTGTTATTTGTTTGTTTTGAAACGTTTTAGGTGTGCTAGTCTATATACGAAGCCTTAATTGAAATTAATCATCTAAATTAGAAACGTATAGCGAACAATTCAGACAATATATAGTCTTGCTGCAATTAAAGCAATATAATAGCGCGGCCTTGCAAGACCATCAAAGGCAATTAATATTGGGTTACTAGTATATAGGTGTAACGTAAGTCGAATTGATTCTACTTTATTTCTTATTCCCGGGATTAATCATCTTTATTCTACACACAACAAAGAAAAAGAAACTCACCCTCGACTGAAAAAGGTCGTAAATTTTTAGCTCAAAATGTCTCAGCAAAATAATTTAGCATTACAGTTTCTACATTCATCTACATTCTGTGTGAAAGTGAGGATGGTGTATTGAGTTACGCATGTGAGTGAGCACAAAGACAAAGTTGTCACTTTTCAAAAGTCACAGAGATTTTTTTTTTTTTTTAAGTTTTTGAAACAAGTTGCACATCTGGTGATAAAATGGACAGATCATTAAGTGAATAAAGCATATTGTTAATTTTCACCATATTAGCAGTACATTAATTTCATAACGCATTTTAAAGTATTTTCACTTAATCATGACACAAGGACTATAGTGTTGTTAATGTAATGTTGTGTTGGTAATAATAATACCTGATGTTCACTCCCTCAATAAACTGAATGGATTTTGCAATCTTTGGGACTTGTACATATTTTTTTTCTCAACCGTAAAAAAAAAAATAAAAAAAAATCCCAAAATGTCAGGATAAATGTGAGGGGGTCAAAAAATGGATGATGAAAACAGCACCTTACATACATTATATCACAAACAGAATTTGTCAAAATCATTTCACAGATGCCAACATGATTCTTGTGACTTTTGAAAAGTGATCATTTATCTTTGATGTTCACTCATGCCTGATTAGAGAGATCATTCTCATTTTAACATAAACATTAAAGTCAATAAGTGCATGGATATTTATGCAAAATATCATTTTGCCAAAGACCCTTTCGTTAGAAAGTTAGGGTGGAGGTACTTTTTTGTTGTTGTGCTTATTTAAATGGCTTATGGAGTCTATGCAATCTCACTCTTTCTTCGTCTTTTTTTCCCTCGCTGTTTTCCTCTTGATTTATTCTCACTTTCTTTTCTCCAACTCTCATAACAATGTGCATGATTCGAAGGAGAGAAAAAAAAATCATACCTTATTTCCATTGCCAAAATATACATAATTATATACACAAGGAAAGGAGTTTAAAAACAAGCTAAGATATGGAAACCTACACTGCAAAAAGTCCGGTGTTAAATATGAAACACCGAGATGGTGTTAAATTTTCGGTGCTCATTTATGGTGTTAGAGTAACACCTCCGGGTGTCATTTCAAAATACAAAATTGTTTTTGAAGAGTTTCTTAGTAACTGCACTCCTTGTTGATTTTGAACTTCAACAAGACGATCAAGAATTTTCCGATAAAGTACTTGATATTTGAAAAAATGTGTAAACACATTTACACCAGAATAACACCAGTTGGTGTGGTCTCCTATTGAAGCTGGACGGGTGTTATACCATTGACATCAACACCAGCAATATCAAATCAACACCATGCGGTGTCAGTATTGAATTAACACCAGCACAGTGTCAAAAATATCACCAGATACAGTGTCAAATTAACACCACGAAGTGCCAGGTGAACATTTTTCAACACCATCACAATGCATTTTCTACACCCGTGGGTGTGGTTCTCTATTAACACTTGATCGCCGATGTTTTTTACAGTGTATACCTGACCGGAAAAAAAAGAACACTCTGGACAAATCCCTATCATACACTTTGTCGCTGTCATGCAGTAAGAGTATGCATGGCGAAAGTGAAAAGGAATTGCCTGGTTAAAATAAGTTGCATATAAATGAGATATAACATGACTATTCTCTTCCGCTCGCATTCAGTGATAGGTCCTATACTGTTTGAGACAGATTTGCGAGAGGATCTTTCGATAATCTAGAATTTCCAAATTCTGTTCTTGCGAGTCAATAAACGTCCCCGAAATAATAATGTGCAGTATTATCATGTCATTAGCACGCATTACAATTGAACGATTAAGCGGGGAGGAGACTTTCAAAGAGAGATGTCACCCGCATTTCTGCTATCGATTTCTCATTTGTTACGTAACATTTTGGTTCAATTACCGGAGCGCCTACACCTGACTGATTAATATAATAGAGTGTGAATCCCATTTAAGCAGTTAGTCCTGTATTGTGCTTGGGACCTGAATCATAAAGACGGAAAACCAGTATACTGGGAATGTTTCCTTCTCGCATAATCTTACATAAGTTTATTGATTGTGGCGACGACTCTTCGGAATATCAGTGAGGAATTCTGCTTATTGAAATTCATGACCCATCAGAATAAGCTACTACATACAGGCCTGTACCTATGCGTTACATTAGACATCTAACTGAGCTCATGGCACTGCGTAAGATGAATAAGGCCACCACCATTCCAAGCATAATATAATAGGCTTACGATGTGCGGTCTGCTGTATTTCTCCCTTCGTGAAATGTCCTTGTTTTTCAGACATTGATTCATCGTTTTTGGTAACAAAACATTTGCAAGTTGTGTTTATATTGTATATTCTGTTGTCAGTGATGTTGAAAATGATTATCAATGCTGTTATTTTGAACTGAAATGCTGAAAAATGCAGTAACAAAACCAAACCAAACTGCAATTGCCCAACAAAGAGCCGAACGTTCAGACACAAAACGATTCAAGGTGAAGGCAAAGTATTTGCAACGACAGAAGCCCTCACATCTCACGCGCTGTTATGGTCCTTAAAAAAAAAACAACAAACGGACAACGAAAACAAACAAAGAGACAGACAGACAAAACAAGAAAGGGTATCATCGACCTAGAAAGAAACTAGTCATCCACACTAGTCGTGCTAGTCAGTTTAGTTTGCCCCGCTTAGATTAATACATAATCATATCTCGGTGATGCCGATTCTTATTTATCGGGCAACTTAAAAATTCACACGATCATTGCGAAGATGAGAAACGGAAGTAGTTTTAAGTTGTCAGTTTATTTTTGTGCGTTATTGACACACCTACAAAGGGATATAAACGCGTATAATAATTTTGCTTTAGGGTGATTAACTTTAATAGCGCCTTTATGGGTTTACCAAAGAGTGAGATACGTTTGTCCAGTCGTACTTACTCCGAGCATTCGTGCAAGAGCGTTGGTGCCTCCGTTCTGTGTGAGTTCAGTAGTACAGTCGGAGTGACTAAACACTGCTTGATGAATAATTATGATCTCATTTATCCCCACCTCTATGATCTCCTTCTCCCTTTTTTGTCCTGCTTCACTCTTTCCCACGAGAAATCAAGAAATTACCCAAACTTCATCCAAAGTGACACGAAAAGCACTCAGCATGCTCGATTTAAAATTGTACAATCAGACCATGATTAATATCATGTGCCAACTCTGCATAACGTGCAATTTCCTGGTTTGTTCCGGAGCAGTGTAAAAAAAAAAAAATCACAAAACGCAAATATTTATGCAGCGCCTTACGGCAATATCAAAGCGTTGTTATTCTCTCTCTCTCTCTCTCTCTCTCTATATATATATATATATATATATTTTTTTTTTTTTTTTTTGCGTCACATCTCCCTACTTTAGCTGGTATTGGAGGCTGATGCTATTATGACTAGCGGAAATAGACAAAATTCATCATTTCTAATTATTTCCTTTTCGGAAAGAGACAAGCGGATGTTGGCCTGTTACAAAAAACAACACCCCAAATCATCCCCAGGATCAGCTTACAGGATGATGAACTCAATTCTATACGTAATTTCTAAAAGCACCACACTCTGACCCTCCGAACTAATACTCTGATTCATCAATTTGATTAGATAATGATATTATTTCTTTTATCATCTTGCAAGTCTGTATAGCTTCATGTGTTTCGTAATGGCAAATAGTTTGACTATATCTTACTTATCATTGCTAGATAAAGATTACTTTGAATTAGATTACATCTACTGTTCAGACTAGATAAATCAATGAATCGTACATGACAAATAAACTGACGTCGTTGTCGAGTTCTGAATCAGTGGATAATCCGAGACGTCTATTCATTCATGGTTCATACAGTGCACCAGTTTACCCAAGGAGGTACTAAAGGCGAGTAGTACCTCCTTGGTTTACCAACACACACACATACTCACACACACACTCACACTCACACACACACACACACACTCACACACACACACACACACTCTCTCTCTCTCTCTCTCTCTCTCTCTCCCACACACTCCCACACACATTGAAATGATATCAACAACTACAACAACAGCAGCAGTAGCAACAACAACAACAACAACCTCAAATTTCTAAGCAAAAGAAAACTCGCGCCATTTCTGTGCTATGATAGCGCCAACGAAGACTACACAGTCTTATCCATATACAATTCTGTTATCATCGCAGTATTAAACATTGTTAAATAAAACTGAACATCAAGTAAATATTCAAATGTCGGAATTAGGCTTAGATTTTTTTTTTTGGTCAAGTTTTTGTCAAAGATTTACAAATAATGCCGATTAAAGGTAATGGTAGCAGCTAAACTTGTAAAAGCTAAAAAAAAAAAAGATGAGAAAAGAAACCTATTTGATGTATCTGCTTTCGAGGAGTGTAAAGATCTAACCATTGAAAAAAAATACACTGTAAACAATCACGTTCATTACGGTGAAACTTTTCGCCGAAATAACAATTCCAATGTTATTTGGAAACTCACACCATGTTGCTTAGAATAATCGATGATACTAAGTTTACTTTGTTGTTTCAAGCATTCGTAAAATTACGTTTACACGACATTACAGTGCTGGCCATTCCCTGTTTATGGTGAATGATAAAATTGGATTGCATTATTGCAGGAAAAAACAAACAACAACAAAAACAAAACAAAAAAAAATAGCAGTGAGAACATTTTGTTCACAATTCACTTATCAATTGCTGATTCGTTGGGTTGGTAGAGTGAAAGCGACAAACTCAAGATTTCAGACTGCTTTTAAGTTACTCAGGACATTGTGATGTGTGTGACGTATGATAGGAACCTCCCAATAAGCCCAAACTGTAATGCATTACGCAGGCTTTTTCGACTTATATTTTACCGACTATCTTCTGTACGGAAGCTTGATCACAAAAACATTTTAAATGTCAAGTTTCGGAAAAATTACTTGAATTCCTTGAATTGGATGTGGCATACTCGATAACCTGGTGCTTACAATAATTTTCATGCTCAAAGCAGAATTCGGTCTCACACGAATACCAAGACGACGTGTAGGCAATTAGAAAATCCAGTCCATCGCAGAGGTTCATATAGTAATACACTTTAGTGCATCGATGATTATAGACTTTAATCATAATTTCTACATGGCTGGACAGGAAGAGGAAACGTGAGTTATTACTTCCTACATTCCTGTGATGCCTCATTCATTTTTCTAATTTCGTTAAAAACAGAATTTATTGTACGGCTACGGCACTCGGGTTAGAATAGATGAAGCGTGTAACCGTGAAGTGTTTGTCGGTATAATTCCGACGCGGGTCAATTAAACTATTTTCACCGTGATGATAATGAAGAGATAGATTAAAGAGGGGATGAAATACTCTCATTTAATACACACACACACACACACACGCACACACGCACACACACACACACACACACACGCACACACGCACGCACACGCACGCACACGCACGCACACGCACGCACACGCACGCACACGCACGCACACGCACACACATGCACACACACACACACATGCACACACACACCCTCACACATACGACAATACACACAATGTCATACCTTATCACAAGCAAATTCACCATCACACACCCACTCTCCTCTCTATTACGCCACCCTTTGACTCGTAAAGTGGAGACCTTCATAATATCAGAAACTACACTTGTTTCACGGACTTCTACAGTCACCGAAGAATAATCGTCTCGGTAAAACAGTAATAAGTCTACACCTCACAGATGATGGAATAATTCGTTTTAATCACAATTAAAATTACAGTACGCCCCCTCTCTGCATGATGGAAAAAAGTGAACATTAAATATGTACACCGTATACCCGAACATCAATGTAAAGTGTACGTAACACACACATAATTTATGTAATTTGCTTAATGAATACACATGCAAATGTACATTCAGCGTTGTTGACACAAAAAGGTAACCTCCCTCCAATCGAAATAGCATAACTTCTTAACGAGAGATTAAAAAAAAATTTATGTAAAGTAATTTTTGGCAAGGATATTTCTACACTTATTGACTAACTTCTGTTTCAAAGTTAGAATGATCCATTGAGTCATGCATGAGTGAGCAAACATTACTATACCATATTGTCACTTTTCAGAAGGCACAAGAGACAGTTTGTTGTGTCTGTGAACCAGTCTGTTTCCTGGTGTTATTTCACTCTTTTAAAACTGTGAGCTTTTTCAAAGTCTATTCTTTGTTTTTCATCATCTCACAAAAATACTTCTCGTTGCGCCCTCTCAACAAGAACTGCGCATGTCACTCCTGTGCATTACAATGTGTGCGTGTTTTTTTTTTTTTTTTTTTTTTTTTTTTAGGTTTGTCTATTTCAACATCTCCCTGCAAGTGGAACTACCTACGCGATATATTACAAATAAAGCGATCATAATGGGCGGTCAAATCACTCGATAGTGTAGATCTAAGATGTTTCTTTATTAACACTGCATGAAGATCTTGAGAAAGAGTCAATGTGCTGTCTCACACAAAATTGCGTTTTTTTATTTCATTGTGTTAAAACAACGTTTGATCGTAAATAGTCATATGTATACAGATGGCATGTATGGTATAACGTGTATTGATAAAGCATCTTTTAAGGGTAGAACTTAATCAGTCAGTGATTGTCTCACCATAATATTCTGAAGATTTCATATCATTTTCTGTGCTCACATGTTTCAGTTTCATATCATAAGGCAAATAACACGTACTGTAGACCATGAATTAATACGGAAGTCAGTGTCCTTTCATGCATTTCGAACCCGTTTGTTGTCATTCTTCATTGCATGGTGATGTGCATGGTTGGTTAGTCAATAGCAATGTACAATTATTGTTACAATACATATAGATCTGGCAAACTGGAAGTAAATGTGATCCCTTCATTTTTTTTTTGTAAGTGCCCAAGGCTTTGTTTGTCTTTGTTCTTTGGAAACCAACCCTTTTCTATCTTCCTCTTCACTGGAGGATAACGAAATGTGCATGACATACATGTAGTTAAGTAACTACACTGTAGGTATAATTGTTACATACAAATATATATCTGGAGATGAAACAAAAAAGTACACATGATCCAATCTAAATTTCTGTTATTGCCCAAGGCCTTTTGTCCAATATCAATGAATAAACATCTCAATTGTGTGCCAGTCTGCACTAAGACTTGAAGACTGCGTCTTTGTTCTTTCGAAACCAACTATCCCCCTCTTCAATGGAGGATAACGAAATGTCCATGGGTAACTAACTACAACATTGTAGGTATAGAAGTATATAGTAGGTCTGGAGATGAAACCAAATGAAAAAAAAAAGTAAATACGATCCCATCTAATTTTCTGTAAGTGCTCAATGCTTTCTGTCTAATAGCTCTTGAAAGCGCTACTCTGCAATTAGGACGCAAAGGTCATAGATTATTATGATAAAGCCACACGAAGGTCATGTGTAGAGAAAAAAAAAAAAGGTCATGTCCTTTCGCAGCCAGCCCCAGTTCTTATCCTTTTCAGAGGAGGATAATAGCAAAGCATTTAAATGATTGCCTTTAGTCCGCTTCCAACAGGTGGAGGTTGTTAGTTTGTTGTTATACGACTCTACATCCCCTTTTCAGACCAAGAGTTCTTGTATGGATATACGATGTTTTTATGTGTCTGACTACTCTCATGGTCACAAGCATTACATCAAACGATCATCAAACCTTAAAGGGATGAGATAGTTTTGGTTGAGAGGGGACTTCACGTTTTTAACTTTTTTTTTTAAAGATAATGAGAAACCAATTATTAGATTTCATGAATTTGAATAGAACATGCCCGTCCAACTTTGATTAATATCACTTTGTTTTTGGCCCAGGAGATCTCATCCATTTCAAAACTGATTTTCATCAAATAAATTTTGATTTCCTTTTTATCTGTAAGCATTATTTTCGTGCAGATGGCCGTTTTCCGTTCTCTGCCCCCAACCCCCCCCCCCCCCGTTCTACACGTTTGGTATGTCCCATGTCTCTCTTATTGTTTTAATTGTTATGTAAGCCCATGTTCACGTCCTAGTCGATGTCCATATGTCACGCCTGACCTTGTCCCTGTTTTTTTTTACCTTCATATCTCATAATTCTGTATATCAATGCATACATGTATAATGTTCATTTATATTATGAATGGCAAAATCGCTACATTTTGTTTTTGTTTTCAATATCTAGAGATGTGCCCCCATTAAAGCGATCGTGTTGTTACTTATACTCATGTATATTGTTTGCTGGAAATAAATATCATTATACTGCACTGATCTATATTATTTCTAACAGGTTTCAAACATTTTTTTTTAACAACACACAAATACAAAACTGCTGATACATAGTGTATAATAATGTATACATGTATCTATACACAAATGTAACTATGATGCCTGTTTGATGGTTACCCGTGGTCACAATGTCACCTGAGCCTTTGAAGATTTGAATCAGTGTAGCTTCTTTGATTTATACAGAGGGCATGAAAGGACCATAGACCATTAACCTATGCAACATGAATTTTAAAAGTTTGTCTGTACATGTAGGTACATATATATGGAAGCACATTTTATTTTCAGGGAGTCTCCTGCAGAAATAATCATGAAGACTTGAAGCAACTCTTAGCTCTCTGCAGTATGGGGTCAAAGCTTTCGAAAAAAAAAAAATCATTCTGTGCACATTTTGATAAATTCATGAATTTAACTTTGCTCTTTTTGTCTGAAAGCAGATATGGGGAAAGGAATCCTTATCTAGTCTTTGCAATGTAGTAGAGAGGCCTAAAATGGGGAGAGAAAATGTGTTTCCTACTCGAGGCATACTCAGATTAGACACACACAAAAGACAATCAAGCAAGAGAATAAAGGCTTGTTCTTGACATGTTCTGCAGGTATCAGTTATTATTCAAATCGCAGCAACTACATCATTCACACATCATATGTACATCTCATCTGTTAGTTTGGTTTAGTAACAACTTGATGACCATTAAAATAACCCTCAACCCCACCCCACCCCACCCCCACTAATTTGATAGCAACGACTTACCACAAATCTACTCCAAACTGATGTATGCACTACACTTTGTACAACAGGTTATATCCATCAATCCATTCTTTTCTTGTTCTAGATTAAACAACAAAACAAAACAAAACAAATCTAACACCACAGCTGTTCTGTCCTTTGTGCGTGCAAACAATATAAAGTGTAATGCATGGATATATACAATGCATTTGCAGTGTTACAATCTTCCAGGATGCATAATTTTTATGGTATGTCTTCAAAGTTTTAATAAAGGAAACCCGTGCTATAACAAAGTCGCCGGGACCACTCATTTTGCCTCATTATAATAGGAACCTCGTAATCGTACTAAACAAGAGACCAGCTAAATACAGTACATTGTAGACTGCAACGGAAAATGGGAACAGCTGAATTCACCTGTAAAAAGCAGTACCTCACTTGTAAGCGAGCCTGTTATAGCAGTGTTTTCCCGTAAACAACTTTAATCCTTTGCAATGTTTGTAGGTACAAAGGGAAAAAGTATTCAGACAGATATAAACTACTGTCAACTTTGCCTACGTCAAATCTATTTGGACTGAAGAAATAGCTTAAACTTTGAGAAAATTAGACTTATAAGGGATTAAAACTGATAAAATTCAAAGAGAAGAGGACTTGAAAAAACCTCTGACCTAGCCGATTACTGTATTTGACTTATGCGAGAGGTCGACTTAAGCAAAGTTGACTGTATACCTATGAGGATTGTTAAATGTTAGATTGTCAGCCTTGAATGATTCGTTTCTGGCACGAGCAGATGGAGAACAGAAACCGGCATTGGGGATGAACTCGAGCTATATCAGGGCTGCCAGCCATTCATCAATCAAATCAGGTAGTTACATGTGTGCAAAATACATCTCAATGTGCACAAAATAAAAATTATGTAAAGCACTTTGATTCCCAAATCTGGGAGATTTGTTTACAATGTATTTTTTCATCCATAACATACTTGAAAAAATATCAGTTTTCAGGAAATATCCTGCAGAATCATAGAGACTCGCCAACCCTGCTGTATCATTCTCCTCGCTATCATATTACCCAGTGACCTTGTCTTTTTCACTTGGAAATACTTGACTGTGAAGTATGGCCCTTACAAGCCTGTTCACCATAGAATACGGTATCATTTTCATTTGCTTTCAAACTAATGGTATCAAACATATCATGACAAAAGAGATGAAAGAACTTTTCCAATGCAAATCTTGTACATGTACAGCCTAGAAATGAATTGATTATACATTTTGTGATTAAGTATCGTATGTCAGTATCTGTATTTATAATGAAAAATACTCCAGCTATACAATGTAATGATAGCGATTATAACAGCTTGACTGTATCCAAGCTTCACATACTATTTTTGTTTGTTTGTTTGTTTCTTTGGCATGTCAAAGTCTGCAAAATAAGCTCTAAACATTCTATCACACCCACATGATGTGGACATCACTGCAAAGTGAAAACAGTAGTCCATGAATCGCCCAGCTGGTTGATGAAAAACTATTCTGTGAAATGATGGACTCTGAGCACATTTACATCCTATTCCTCTACATGTACAGTACTCTGAACAGCTTTGAAAATTTCTGCAGAATGGTGCAGGCACTGTTACATCACAAGATGAAATATGTTCGAGTAAATACATACAGGGGAATCTTGTTATAATGAGCTGTTGGGGACCACTGAAATTTCCTATGTTATAATCGGTTATGTCGTTATATCAGGTATAAAAAGGAAAGAATATAAAAGGAATGGGACCTTCAGAATTATCTCATAATACCAGGTATCTTGCGTTTTCCAACCTCATTACTATGCAGTTCAACAGTATCAACAAACCATCTTCTGAGACCCCTCACAAAGAGTTTACTGTAGTGAGACAGGTAATTTTCAACAGTATGGAACATTTTGTATAAATGACTAAATTTCTTACGAAAGGTAACCTTCAGAGAGGTTTCAGGCTTCAATTAAATACTTGATTAAGCAGCAAAACTGATCAGAGAAAACACACACAACTGTAATCCATCACTTGCACATTTAACCTCCCTCCCCCAACAAAAATGAGAAACTCAAGTGTTTTTACATAGATATCAAACATTACATTTAAAAGCATTATGCTACTCTTTAGTGCATTTAAACTGAAATATCTTAAAAGATTGAATGGCTATATAAAATATAACATTTGTACAATATTTACAATTTACAGTGTACCAAAGTGTGTGGTTATGATACGATACACAAATAACACCCTGGCAAAAAACATCACAATGAGGTTTGCAAATTAACCAGAGCATTACCTGCATGATCAGTCGTCTTAACCCCTTGCCTAATCATATCCTACACAAGCTTGCTGAAAATGACAACTCTTCTGTCATACAGAGCCCGGGATAGTCTTGATTCAAGCTTGGATAGTTTTGATCCAAGCTTGGATAGTCTTGATTCAAGCCTGGAGTAAAATTCAGGAAGTCTGAAAGACAAACTGAATTTCAACCACTTGTCCACAAAACAGTCAAGTTCATAATCCCACAACAAATGACACATGTACCCAATATCAATTCCATAAAATGGTTGAATACAGGTAAAAATAGTTTATAAAAATACAGCTTCAAAACTGGAAATTTTTGAATGTGAGGAAAGAAAGGGTAAGAGACAGGGAGGTGCCTCATCGTAAATGATTGATAATGGGCGAGTCCCACACGGCTGAACTGGTGCGTTTGAAAAACCGTGCCCTTTTCTTGGCAAACATGACCTCGAGGTCGGGGGGTTCGATCATCGGGAAGAGGGCGGTGAAGTTGGGCGGGTGGTAGTGCTGATTGATCAGAGCCGTCTTCAGTGAGCCACCTGCAGACAGTGTGGAAATGTGTGACACATGTGTCAGCCTCATGAATATGCATTTATGTAAATAAAGGGTAACTTGTTCAGCCCACGTGGAGCAGAAAGTTTCACACTGACTATGGTGCACAAGGGGAGGAATGAAGTTCAGTTGCTGTTTCTCCAAGAAAGTTTGGTGGTGATCTGTTTGTCACTGAGGATATGTGTGACATGTTGAGTTGCCACCATTCCCCCCCCCCACAACAGTCAGCGACATAAAAAGAGAATACAACAATACACATAACAAAATTTGCTAAGTATCAAAAGGAGAGGATTTCTCCAAATGCTGTGTGCTTTACCATCAGATTATGATTATGAATAAATTCAGGTACAGTTGAAGTATATACACTATTTGTGATTGTTTGGAACATAGGTTTCGAAAGAATGCATATCCAGGCCTCGAAATAGGATTTTGGAGGGGCAAGGCCATTTAGAAAAGGGCACTTTTTCCAAGAGGCCAGGGCACTTCGGTCAGCCAAAGGGGCACCAAGGCCACATTGGAAAGAGCATGTTGGGTGTTTATACGTGATGTGAATGCCCCATAGAGCTGTATGCTATTGACCGTGCTGCTACACTCAAGCAGCGCATGCACGCATAGGATCTCTCCGCAGCAGACGACGTTAGGCAGTACGCAATGCGATGTAGGTTCTGTAATACAGTACGTTCTCAACGCGTACGCCGCGCTCGCTTTGGAGTACTTCCGGCGCCATTTTGCTTTGAGCATGCGGGCATGAATGCAGAGCGAGAGAGATGGCAATGCTCGCAGCCGTCCTACAGGCCTGGCATTTTTTAGCATGGCTTGCGACCACTTGCTCCGGCCCGCCGCTGCCTAGCTAGTAACTCTCTGGCCGCTACGCTGCGGAGGCAGTCGGGACGGTAAAAGCCGGTCGGGTGTACATGTACGTAGACATCTACACGTCGTCTCGTATCTCGGTAAGATACTTTGAGTTTGAATCAGATATATTGGGACGCGAGTGAACTGAAGGTATGATATTTGAGATCAGGAAAGTTGTTCAAGCTTATTAAAGTGTAGACTTTAAGAAAGGGCATACTATACGTCATAAATAATAACTTTCATTCTAAAAGGGCACCGTGGCCACAAGAAAGAGGGCACGTTTTTTTGGCCGTAACTTTGATCAAGGAAAAAAAGGCATTGCGGCCAACGAGAGGGGCACCGAAGGCAATGGCCGTCGGTTAATTCGAGGCCTGCATATCCCAGACCCACCCCCCCCCCCAAAAAAAAAGAAAAACAAAATACACATCAGAAACATAGAAACAATAAATAACACGGTCATATCTTAAACATAAATGACAAAATGATATAGAATTTTTCAATAACTTTACAGACTTGCATGCTTTTTAGTAGCAGCTACAAAAGTAGTACTCTGTAAAGAAAGGGTTATTTCACACAGAAATGAAAAGTTGTGAAATGAGGATTCTCTAGCATGACCACATGACCTAAGTGAATGAAATCTAAGGAGGAGCTGGAATTACAGTAGGGGAGTTGACACAAACCTTGGGCCCAGCTGGGGATCTTCTTCTTAGGAGCCTCTTCGTCATCTGTGCTGTCATCGCTATGCATGTCATCGATGCCATAATTTTCTTCTGATGCGGCAACATAGATTCTGTCATGAATAGAAATGGAAGAACAGACTTAAATAGACCTAATCTCAGTTTAAGCCATCTCATACCAGCTAATAAACAACAAAAGAAAATTGTCTATTAAATATCCAAAAGAAAAAGTTACTCTCCGAGTGTCAATGTGCAACAAAAGCAAACTCTGAATTTTTCAGCGAATAATCAATCTCAAATTCTGTGGCATTCCTGCAATAAAGAAATGATATCCTTCCTACAAACCTAAGGGCTGGCATTTTGACACAGCAAAATCAGTACCTACTTAGAGCTGCCAATGAGGACATATCAAAATCAAGGAGATTCCACAGAGCTTCTCGGGAGATTGTAGTGTGTTTTTAATAATGAGATAAGGCAATAATAACTCCAGATACCAGGGAGGTTTAATTACATATTTTCCAGTCAGGACATGAAGAAATGATTTCAAGGGATGGTATAGTTTTGGATGAGATATGGCTTCAGTTTTCCAACATTTTCCTTTGAGAATTTTTTTTTGAGATAACGAGAAAACTCTTGTAAAATATGATAGAGCATATAATTTTCAGTGGAAATAAAAGTTTATTTAATGTGATGATTTTTTGAAATGGCTGAGATATCCAAAATAAAGTGATACTAATGACAGGTGGGACTCAACTTTTATTAGGACCCCTTTGTTTTACTTTGTTTTTGCACATCTCGGCCATTTCATGACCGATTTCCATCAAACAAACTTTTAATTCCTCAGAGAATTGTATGCTCTTTAACATTCTTTGATAAAGTATCTCACAAAAAGTTAAAAGCTGAATCCTCATCTCAACCAATACCATCCCTTTGATCTATCTGGGAGGTTCCTGCTGGATCAGGGAGTGTAGGCAGGTAGGTTTGTCTCACCTCTGAGGAGTCAGGTCATATGACTGCGGCGAGTTCTCCACCTTCTCCTTGTTGAAGGTGGAGTTGAGGGCGCTGCTCGTGTTGTGCTGCTGCTGGTTGAGTGACGTGTTTAGCTTCAGGATGTTGGCCTTCAGACGCTCGTGCTCCTGTCGCATCTTCTCCTTCTCCATGATGGACTTGAGATGGGCTTCCTCCTGATTGACACAAGGGGGTGGGAGGACGGACAAGGATGGATTTTATGCTCGTTTGGAACTTACATGGATTGTATCCCCTGGTCTACAGCAACAAGTTATAACAAAAATGCGTATAGATCACATATATTCCTTCAGGCACTATCCCATTATATCGTAGTCCTTGGGACTGGCATTTTTTGTTTCATTGTGTCGGAAAGATGTTACAATCTAAAGGGAATTTTCCACCATACACTTTCATAATCATGATTTCGAAATTTGAATTTTTACTTCAATGTAATAAATTTTTTCATGTTGTGTTTGTGGTAGTGGGAGCGCCCTGTAACTAGATATTAGCTATTGAATTCATACATAGTGCAATTGCAGATTACAGTTGAACAAAGAGATTTTCCCCAGTGACTGCTAGAGTGTGGAGTCTTCATACGCCCTGTACTATTGTTTTGTGAGCGCAAGGGGAGCATTGGATGACAACGAGGCGGTACAACGGTAGGCTCACCCCTCGTGCTAACACGCTAGCAAAGGAGCAACCGAGGAGCAGCCAAAATCAAGTGCGTACTCGCGTAAAAGTTCAGAAGTTCGCGTAATACGCGCTGTAGAAATGTCTACATAGTACGCAAAGTCCGCTATTGTTAAGTGAGCTATGGCGGCCCCCATGAAATCACTGACTCCATTGTAGAGTCCGCCCTCTAGTGGTGGGGAGGAGAAAAATCTCTTTGCAGTTGAATCACCTGGGTCCTAAGATTAAAAAGACATTTTGATGAAATGCCATATTTCTCAAAAAGCATACCATGTAATGATCCATTTGAAAACGAGGTAAGGAGATCAAGCACTGATTTCTTTTCATCTTTCTGTTGCAGTGAACTTACAGTGCTACCGTATAACCTGTTGTTATACACAAAAATTCCTTCACAACCATTGGATCCTGCAAACTTTGTGCCAGAGGCAGCATGGCAAAAAGCAAATAATAGCACAAACTCACTAATCTGGGTGGGTGAAATGCCAAGGGCAGTTGTTTGCGTCTTTTTTTTACTACTCATGACAATAATAGGCAAAATATCGAGCAAGGCTTTGCTGCTTGTGTGAGCCCAAAGATATTTCATGTGCATATTTTGATGGTTTCATAAAATTTTGAGTCTTGCAAGCATCCTAAATATAAGGTTTGACTTGTATGTAGGTGCAATAGTGCTTGTTGTAGGAATTGACTACATAACTAAGAAAAGTGCATCTTTGGTTGGAGATTGATGAATACCAGGTAATCAAACTGATTGTAACTCTTATAGACAGGTCAAACATCAGACACAGGAAAACATTGTGATATTAAAAAATTAGCAATAGTGACCTGGTGCTACCTCCCAACTTCCTTCTGACAAGCTGCTCTCTATCTCGTTTGTTGAATTCATTTGCAACTTTTCATGAGGAACACGTATGAAACCTCGACATCTCTAACCGACTTACCTCCTGTCTCTTCTTCTCCCTTATCACCCGCTCAGCTGCAATCTGACGTTGCCTCTCGGCCTCTTCACGAGCCTTCTTCTCCTTTTCCCGATTCTCAGCCTCAAGGACTCTGCGCCTCTCAATTTCTTTCTTTTCTCTCTCCCTGGGAGATGCAAATAACGGAAAAGATTTACACCAATCATGAAGCACTCGCATATCATTAAATTGCCTTTTCCTGCGTGACAAAATGTGGATTATTCGGAGCAGAATAGGTCTTTATGTTGCATGACATAATTTTGGTTTGCATGTCATGTTCCGAATTTATATTAACCTCATAAATGAAACCTGAAATGAAAAGTGCACAGAAAAATGAAGCTAAAAGCGTACCTTCTCTATTTTGTTAATGTTTTGAAAACACTCACGATAATGCTTACAGGACTTCAAACATACAATTCTCTGTTAACTTGCAGGATGTCTTACAGTATTATCAATATACTGCAGATTCTTTGCAGTATTGCCAGATATATTGTGTGAAATATGAAGTCGGGATATCTGTTTCATTACAAATTTCATATGTTCCTGTGTTTTATTTATAGGGTCAAGCACAAAGTATACATACTTTTGTGGGAGGCTAAAAAAAAGAGAGAGACATAATTGGTGCTTGCTTGTGCTGTAATGCATATGTAAGTGAGATTATTTCGTACTTGAAGTACACAAAATGTAGGTTTCCATTTTTTCAGCAAGTGTATTACTAAAAATAGTTTTTTAACTTGCCCGTATGGTTTTGAAGCTAAACCAAGGGCCCTCAAAACATTTTCACAGGCAAGTTCTTATTACATAGTGACCTTCCATTATAATGTAGTCCTCAGGACTGGCAGTTTTCTGTCTTTATATCAAAATTTCATTACAACCAAAAAAAAACACAACAAAAAACAAAAAACAAAACAAAAAAACCCCCAACAAAATAGAGCAGATAATGTTGCAGCCTGAATTTTTTACTTCGTTGTAACCGGAATTTCGTTATAACCATGTTCATGATAATGGGAGTGCACCAATAACTTGCTCAACAGCAGGTTTTAGTTGCCCCTTGACAATAGTGGTGGGCTATAAATGGGTGATGTTTCAAAATCCTTAGGGTCCCTGCTTATTTGACGCAGCTTATCGTACTGAGCATTTTGACACCTTTCGTTAAACAATCGGTTGAAAAATGAGATGGAGTCGGCCAAAAAACTGATTTGAGGGGGGGGGTGCAAAATTACTGTCGAGCGTCATCAAAATATAGGGAAAAAATAATAAATTCACTATCCAAAGGAGTATGAAGATGATTTAAGTGTCCAGATATATGTTTTTGAGGTCAAGAAATTGATTGCAAATGTCAGAAACCCTTAATATACTATAGAAAGCATTCAAATTCCCAAATTGTGCCTTTTTTTTTGGGGGGGGGGGATAGGGCTTAGTTTCGGCCCATTTCCGGTATTCCAGTCACCCAACGTGCACTTTGTCATCTTCCAATTGTTGTCACAGATTTATAAATTTGATGATACTGAAGATATAGACAGTAGAATTTAGGTCAAGAAACTGATTGCAAATGTGTTTTAAAGCCCTAATTTGCTATAGAAAGCATTCATTTTTTCTCTTCTTTTTTTTTTTGGGGGGGGGGGGGGGTTTAGTGGTGGGGTAGACTCTAAGTTTCATTGTATTTTCTGTCCATAAATGACCCATCTCAAATGTGTAGACTGCAGATTATGATCACAAGTTGTAAAGAAAATAATTCAACATTACTTTCCCTGATAATATCAAAGGGAGAGTGGACATTCCTTGTTGTTAACTTCAGCAGAGTTTCAGCAGTGGACTATCTTTCCGTCTTCATCCTCTATCACATGCCATAGAAAATAGGCAGAACATCACAAGGTTGTAGGTTGAACAACTACACAGGCTTTCAGAAGCTGGTGACAGATTCTGTTTCAAAGAATCTCAACACTGAAGAATCTGTTGCAGTAACCAAATTCTGTGGACTTGGTTTTCCTACAATGTATGCCAAGTGCTGTTTCTCAACATGGAGAAGGCAACTCAAGCAGAACCTGTTCAAATTCTTCCACAACTTCACAGAGATCTAGCAGCTCAGAAAGTGAATACTCTCTCAGGGTTTCACATGACTTTCTAGTTATTTCAACCAGAAGAACCAACATTAGCTGTTGAGAAACATCTCCTACATGTATGTACAGTACTGTGCCGTACAAATGCTGTGTCTGTGTTGCATTGCAACAAGGTGGCGAATGTACTGTAGATTTGGGGCACAGTTTGATCTTACACCACATGCAACATCTGTCGATACCCTAAATGATGAGGAGCTTGAAGGTCTACAAACTAACAATTTCGATTGGGAGAGAGATCTTGCAAAGTTTGACAAGCTGGCAGCAAGATCCACATCCTGCTCATGTATTCAAATTGGAGTGTCATACAGAAGGCACACTTCTCATTTCCAAGCACGATCTCACTTCTACAACCTTAACCAGATTTCAGCAACAGACCTGAAAATCGTCTGACCCTCATTCGTACAATACTTCAGAGTCCGCCACAATCAGTGCATTGCCGGACATGCCCGTGGAAAAGGATATTACAGTTGTACATGTATGCAACTGATTCAATTCTAAACATCACTGAGGTTCAACCAGCACCTTCAAAGTTGAAAGTTGCAAATGGCGCTGCTGAACCAGATATTGCGGTCAATGAATCTTGTGCCCTTATTTGGGATGTTAATAATGTCAGACAGTGGTACCTCAGCATATGCCAAAATGACAATGGAAAGGGCACATACATGCTTGTACACATGTAGTAGAACATCTTATAAAGTGTTGTGATCCTGATAATGGGTTACGTTGGAGATACCCAAAGCGACATGACATACAGACTGTAAGTGTCCTGCAAATTATACCACGCAACAGCATGGGACCATTGGACCTCAAAAGTGTACCATGATATTTGTGCTTGACAATTACCACACAATAACTTTGTTGATGCCCTGTTCCACTCATTCTATTGAGTAGAGAGGAGAATAATCACACCATTATGGCAAGCAAATGCAAGTTTGATAACAAATGGAACTTAAATGTAGTAATTTTTTACGCCGGTATGTGGTGTCCTAGTGTAACTGTTGCAGTTGTGAAAGCAGTGTTTTTAGCAGATTTTTCATTTTCAAAATTTGAATTGCTTGAAAGAGCATAACATACCTTTCTTATATCTACTGTTGTTTATATCTTAATTATCATCACATAAGCCTGTGACTACAAAATTTTGGAAGATATGGCAAAGTGCAAATGTTGGGTGACTCAAATACCAGAAATGGGCCGAAACTTAGCCCTATGCCCCCCCCCCCCCCCCCCCCACAAAAAGCAAAATTTGAGAATTTGAAAGCTTTCTATAGTATATCAAGGATTTCTGACATTTGCAATCAATTTCTTGACCTCAAAAACATATATCTGGACACTTAAATCATCTTCATACTCCTTTGGATAGTGAATTTATTATTTTTTCACTATATTTTGACCGACGCGCGACAGTAATTTTGCGCCCCCCCCCAAAATCAGTTTTTTGGCCGACTCCATCTCATTTTTCAACCGATTTTTTAATGAAAGGTGTCAAAATGCTCAGTACGAAAAGCTGCTTCAAATAAGCAGGGACCCTAAGGATTTCGAAACATGACCCTTTTTTACCCCCTGTATAGCCCACCACTATTGACAAGCAGGCAAGGGAGTTTGTAGCCACCTGGTCAGCTGATTGATGGGTTACTGTCACCCAGAGGCTTCCCCCCAATCGACCATTCTTGACCTTTGACCCTTGACCCTCACCTCTCCTCCTTCAGCTTCTGCTGCTCCTTCTCCCTGGCCAGGGCCTGCTCCCGCTTGCGCACCATCTCCTCCAGCCGCTGCTTCTCCTGCCGCAGCCGCTGCTGCTCCACTTGTCTCCGGGCCTCCTCCGCCCGGCGCTGCCGCTCCTGCTCCTCGTACTCCTTCTTGCGCTCCAGCATCTGCAGGTGCCGACGCTCTGACTCCTCCTATCAAGGGAAAAGAAGGGGGTTAATGAGGTTATTGGCGATTAAGAGTCTACAGTCAACCTTGCGTAAATCAACTTTGCTTAAGTCGAATAATCGCCGAAGTCGAAGGTTTTTTCAAGTCCACTTCTCCTTATATTCTATCATTTTTAATCCCTCATAAGTCAAAGTTTCTTTAAGTCGAAGCTATTTCTTCTGTATTTCCAGCCCTCTTCTCCTTATAATCTATCATCTTTAATTCCTCATAAGGCAAAGTTTCTTTAAGTCGAAGCTATTTCTTCAGTCCAAATGGATTCCACAGAGGCAAAGTTGACTACATTCATGTATTGTCATGGGGTTTGTACAGTAGAAAAGATTGCGATGAATGGTGCCAGCAGACAGAAATCAAGCAATCTGCAGAGACCAGTGAAGTCGATGCTACGGCAACTGCAATCATTACAATGTAAAGGGGAAAGTAACCCAAATATACATGTTGATTGCATGAATGCAGCAATATTAGTAGAACACACAAGTGAAAGTTTGAGGAAAATCGGACAAATCGTTCAGAAGTTACAAAGTTTTAAAGTTTTGGTGATGCCATTGCTGGATGAGAAGACTACAGTTTGTGGAAAATGATATAAGGAAAATATAAAGAGAATTCCACAAAATTATATTTTTTTTCAAACAAATGTGCACATTTCCCCAATGTGCTACAGACATATGATTAAGGGTAATATCATTCCTTCTGCATTCTGATCGGGGTAAGTCAAGTACTCTTTCATTATGCTGTAAAAGTGAAACATACTTTGTATTGAATTTTTGTTATATTTTCTTTTGAAATTGTATTGTTGCCCATAACGTTGCCACAAACTGCATTGGTCTTCTCATCAAATTATGGGGCACTAAGACTTTAAAAAATCATAACTTTTGAATGACTGTCTGATTTTCCTCACTTTCACTGATGTATTCTACGAATACTACTGCATTCACTCAATCCAAACATATATTTTGGTTTCATTCCCCTTTAACAATGACAGAAAGTATCTTTAAGACACCGGCCGGCCTGCAAGAATAGAGGATCCATCTTCCTCGCCAAGGAGCTCACCTGCTCCTTGTGCTTCTTCATCTTCATCTCCAGCTCGAGTTTGCGACGCTCCTCTGCCTCGGCCTTCTTCTTCTCCATGGCCTGCCTCTTCTGCAGCTCTTCCTTCCTACGTTCCTCCTTCTGTCTCTCCGTCAGCATCTGCAGGTAATGAGTTAGTTTCTCGGCCTTGGTGATTTGTGATTTCATTCAAAATAAAAATTGCATTTCCAATGTCATGCAGCAGCAGTATCGTAAGCAGCGAAGTTTTAGGAAACAGGGCAAACAAAATTTAACGTGGAAATAGTTAAAATGATGAAATAATAAGAACTCAATGTATGATGCATGATTGTTTAGAAAAAAAGTAAATAAATCATATCATCAGCTCAAAGGAAAAGAAAGCAATCAGCAAAAACATGAAAATTGTGTTACATTAGAGGTTTTGTGCAATTTTGCAAACATGCGGAGGAAAAAATAATGAAAGAAAAGGGAGAAAGTGAGTTACTAGGTACAAACATCAATTTCATTCACAGAATGATCTGCCTATGTATGATCATAGTGAGAAAGCAGTAGAACCTAATAAAAGTTTCCTGCACAATGAGATAAAAATCGCAAAAATTGTTGCGTCAATAATTGCATGGAAATAACATTTACTCTATTGTGACAGAGTATCAACATGCTGTGTCTTCCTTTGCAATATATGTCTCATTATATCCAGTATTACACATTGATTGCAATGTGCTGACTCATCACAAAAAAAAAATGTCTACATACATTGTAAATGACAAAACTGAATCTACAGTGCTTTACTACCTACATACTATGATTCATGTACCCTTACCTGTGATAAGGCTACATTATACTTGTGCAAACTGAGAAATTAGGAGAGTAAATGATCACTTGAATATATTTAGAGACCAGCATCTCAATATGACATCTCATGAAATAAGGTCATTAAAGGGATGGTACAGTATTGGTGGAGATGAGAATTGGGCTTTTAACTTTTTGTGAGATACCAATAAAACACTTATGATATAGTACAGAGCATATCATTTTTAAGAAGAATACAATGTTTATTTGACGAAAATCGTGTTTGGAATGACTGAAACATCCGAAAACAGGTAAAACAAAGCGATCGTAATAAAGTGTGGGTCCCACACTTTATTAGAATCGCTCTTTTTTGGATATCTCAGCCATTTCAAAACCAATTTTCATCAAATAAACGTTGAATTCCTCATAGAATTACATGCTCTTTCATATTTCATAAGACGTTTCTCATTGTCTCACCAAAAAATGTCAGAAACCTGAAATTAGGTCTCTACCAAAACTATATGATCCCTTTAGCATCTGTTCCCTACCTCATAAAAACACGCACAAAAACAAAATCTTTTTCTTAGGTCTTCGGCTTACCTGCTTCTGCTCATATCTCTCTTCCATTTTTTGCTTCTTTTCCATTTGCAGTTGCAAGTTCTGTTGCCTCGCTTCTTGGACCCGCTTCATCCTTTCTTCTCGTTTCCTGGTGAACAACAGCACAAGAGGGTGTTGGTTTAAAGGGATGGTACAGTATTGGTGGAGATGAGAATTGGGCTTTTAACATTTTGCAAGATACCAAGAAAACACTTAAGATATAGTACAGAACATACAATTTTAAAAGGAATTCAAAGTTTATTTGATAAAAATCGGGTTTGGAATGACTGTAGCATCTAAAAACGAACTAAAACAAAGCGATCGTAATAAAGTGTGGGTCCCACACCTTATTAGAATCGCTCTTTTTTTAGATATCTCAGCCATTTCAAAACCAATTTTCATCAAATAAATGTTGAATTCCTCGTAGAATTACATGCTCTTTCACATGTCATAAGAGGTTTCTCATTATCTCACCAAAAAAAAAAATGTTAGAAACCTGAAATTAGGTCTCAACCGAAACTATTCGATCCCTTTAAATATACTGCTTTTATTACCAACACAGTGGCTCGATCACTTTATGCAGACATTCGTCTTTTCTGTTCATTAGTGTGCACTCCCATTATAATGAACACAGTCATATCGAAATTCTCAATAAAGTGAAGTAAAAACTCAGGTCACAAAATAATCATCCATCTATATCTATATATTTCACTCTTCATTTTACTGTTCAACAAAATTTCTACATAATGAAAGAAAACTGGTGGTCCCAAGGAGTCACCTACCTGTATCATTCGAGGTAAAAAGTCACACAGGGCTGAAGATGATATAGTAGTTATTGTTCGTTTGTTTGTTTGTTTGTTTGTTTGGGGTTTTTTGTGGGGGGTGTGAGGGGTCAAAATTTCTACACTATACTGACCGTTTTGAAAGTGAAGTTATTTGTAAATGGAATTAATGTCACATGGACAAAAAACTTGATCTATATAAAGATGAGACTAAAAATATGATATCAAAGGAACGTGCAACCGTGTCTTAGCTGTGCGTGTCATTTCAAACAGTTGAGCTATTTTAAAGGGGATGGCTAGTAACTGATCAGTGGGAATGCTGGGGGATGATTGTTCCAATCCTTGTGGGATTCATTTAAGAGTGCATTATATGTCTGTTGTTGTGTGAAAATCATTTACTTCAGAATGGTCTCATATTCAAGTAATGTACAGTTTAAAGATAATAAAAAGTTTTGGTACCTCAAAAGCTTCCCTGAATTTCCTTCTCTTACTTGTCTTAGTTTGTGTTTCAGGTTAAAGTACGTTGTCTGTGAGAATTACTCGCCCCAAAGTGCTCTCATGTCTTAGTAATCATGCAATAATGGTTTCGTACCAGAGCCGACGCTGTACAGCGTCGATAAATATTGTACGAAACCACTGACTGCGACCAGCAGCGTGCAGCCCATTGTACGCATAGCTAACTGCGACCAGCAGCCCCATACGCATAGCGTAATGGGGCTTCACATTGAAGCATTCAGGATCATGACAGAATTAGTATCGCGGGTAAATGTCAACTTAAAATCCAAAAATTTCTTCGATTTGAAGACTTACCAATTAAGTTGAAGTATTGAAAACAGGCTTCGAACAACGTTTGGTTCTGCCAATAGTCCCTTTCTGTTCGAATTGATGACTGAATGTGACTCGGTCGAGAGGACCTTGGGAGAGCTACATACACTGGATACCATGGCCAGCGCATGCGCACACAAACATCTTATCCGTTCATGGATTTGAAATTTGTGTGCATGTGATGTGTTCGCATGCACTGGCTGTAGTATTCAGTGTACTGTATGTAGCTCTCCTAAGGTCCTGTCGACCGAGTCACATTCAGTCATCAATTCGAACAGAGAGGGACTATAGGCAGAACCAAACATTGCCCGAAGCCTGTTTTCAATACTTCAACTTAATTGATAAGTCTTCAAATTGAAGAATTTATGGATTTTAAGTTGACATTTACCCTGCAATACTAAATCTGTCATGATCCTGAATGCTACAATGCGAAGCCCGATTACGCTATGCGTATGGGACTGCTGGTCGCTATGCGTATGGGGCTGCTGATCGCAGTTAATTGCATGATTACTAAGACATGAGAGCACTTTGGGGCGAGTAAGTCTCACAGTGTTAGTTATATGAAAGGTACTTTAACCTGAAACAAAACTAAGACAAGGAAATTCAAGGACACTTTTGAGGTACCAAAACTTTTTATTATCTTTAATGTTTCCAGGTTAGCAGGCCTGTACAGTGACGGGGCATTAAACTGCACATTACTTGAATATGAGACCGTTCTGAAGCAAATAATTTTCACACAACATACTACTCTTAATTGAATCCCACAAGAATTGGAACAATCATCCCCCAGCATTCCCACTGATTCCCACTCATCAGTTACCAGTTCTGTGACAATAAAATGTATACATAAGAGGAAATGTGATATGAACCATCTGCTGGCTTACTGCCATTAGACAAAACCTGGTAACAAAATGCTCCTGACATGGTCCTCTCATGGGCATACTACACCATCCCTACGAAGCCTGAGTTTGCTAAACTTAGGAGCTCACCTCTTGACTTCCTCCCTCTTTTTCTTGTTGGCCTCTTCAATCTTCCGCCGGTGCTCCTCCTCCTTCCGGCGCTTCTCTAGCATCTGAGCCTTCATGCTATCCTGCTGTTCCTAGAGAGGATGGAAGAAGTGGGTGTTTGTTGGGAAGAAGGCATTCATTCTCACATACTTTGCTCTGACATTACAACATCAAATACTTTGTCGTGTAGAAACCTTCACAGATTTTGTTCAATGCAACACCAATGTGATACATCAAAAACATGGAATCCTCTCATTCACTATGATTCATCAACATAAATCTTATTCTGTTTACACTACTGCAAGTAAGTGTCAACTTTTTACAGTTAACAATATTGCAAACACATAAAATTCATACAAAATCGATTGTGTAAAAAAAAAAAAAAACAACCAAAAAACAAAACAAAACTGTCCACATGTATGGTAAAACTCACTATCTTCATCCAGCAATTATGATGCAGAAGTTCCCCTTCATGTTCCAATGAAAAGTTTATAATAAGGGTTGGAATCCACGTTTGGTTATGTCCAATTTGACAAAGAAAGTTTTATAAAAAATCAGGCACAAAGTAAAGTTATGACAGCTATTGTAGTGCTGTAACGACCTACCGATAACTTTTACTGGGGAAGAGATTATATTTGGCACCTCCATACACATTGCTGCACACTGGCACTGGTCTGATGGTCTAGGACCAGTAAAAATCACTGTTGGACCAGTAACTTTTTCAGAAATGGACCCGTACAAAATGGGAAACTGGGTACCTACTGGTCCAAGAGACAGGTTGGACCAGTAGAAAAAATGTGTTAGTGTGTACAATTGTGTAGCCCTGTTGTACAATTTTTAAATTTTGCAAAACTGATTGGAGAGTTGCAAGGTAACGACATCCACGCCTCCTCTACTTCGCACTTACTAGAGACACCAAATATTTTGCAGGGATCTTTTTTTTCTGTGAAATTCAAGAGTCAGGTGCTATTCATGAATTTAAAAAGACACAAATATATTTACTCTGATCCTGACATGAATGTGATGTGCACACATAGTACTGAGCTGCACGATCGCCAGTTTAACCACTCACTTGATTGTCAGGAAGTCCCGATTCACCAAAAGTTAGACTCGCTAAATATATGGCATACACAGTAGTTTCTACCAATGCCACTAGTGTATTGAAAAACTCACAAAAGTTTCAAATTCTGTTTTATGATATTTTGAGACTAAATCATATACACCTGAAATGTCACGAAATTTCCATTAGTTTGCTTGATCTATTCATGCCAGCTTGGGGAAAGCCACTGCACTTTAAACAGCTTGCCAAAGGTCATACAATTTGCTGCACATACCTTGATGGTCTTCTTCTGCGGAGTGTTCCTCTGGATGAATGAAGTGATGACACCAGTCATGTTGCTAGGCGTGCCTGTGATGATGCTCGCCTTCTTCTTGGCATTCAGGGTGTTTAAGAATGATTTTGGATGAGGACGCACAACCTATTGAAAACAAAAATCCTTCAGGCTTCAACATTACATCAATATATCATTCATTTGAACTGCTAAATGAGCGACACAACACATTGTACACATCAAATAATTTTACTTTAAAAAAATTAACTACTCAGAACAATCCGACAAACAGCAATTTAGTCATCTTTACTCATTGATGCAGATTGGGCAAATTGGATATATTAGTTTACTTCTCTGTTGTGTTGTTGATCAATTAGACAAAATCCAACAAATAATTCTCATGCAGTAAGTCATATCCATGCTCAAAAGATAGGGGGTGACTTTCACCTCATTTCATACTTATTTTACAGCATTCATAATTCAGATTCATTGGTGTGCATTCTTCATGCAACTTATGCACAGTTATCTGCAACACTTGCAAAGAGATAAAACTCATAGAAACATCTTGACTCATGGTCAAGATGAATCATCATGCCACTGGATGCACACTGACCTTTGAAGGTGGACATTCTGGAGACGGGGTCTTGTCAATTATGTTGTCTGAGCTGCTGCTGCTGGATGACCCAGGGCTGCAGAGAGTTAAAAAGTTTATGAATTCACGATGAATCCAATAAATCTGTTTAAAACTGAAAACTTCTATTCCAATTACCAAATAATATTCTAACAATCAGCTGATATGTCAGGAATTATAAGGGTAGACACAAGTGCTACAAACTATCACATATTTAATATATCCTGTTGGAAAAGATAGAAAGATGCACAATAAAGAGATGCTTGAATTGAGAAGTTCCAAACTTGCTAAAAGTAGAAATTGTACATCAGTCCCTGACATGCATTTGTGGGCACTTGTTGAATATTGAAAGTGTAAAAGGCACATGGTTCCGGTGGTTTAGTCAAATGCATACGCAGGCGCAAGTTTCCTATAGAGACCTACGCTATCAACTCCTCTTTCGCGCTTACGCTGTGGCCCACTTGCCCGAGTCCGAAGAAGTCCGATCCACTGTAGCCAGTGGTCCGATCACAGTTCGGCTCATGATTCGGCTGAGGGGATGACAGCTTTAGCAAACTTCTTTTGTGATATCATAATAAGAAACACATATGCACGCACACTGGCATTACTACAGACTGCATGATGGGCAGAGAAGACAACAAAGGCAACGTTACTTACAAATGTAGCAACACCTATGCGCTTTACTCTTGATGACAGCTCAACTTCGGCAATCTTCGTATCAACGCTAACGGTGATCGGCAGTATCATCAACAGCGCCCTCTACACCACCGGGACTATGTGCCTTTAATTGATGGTAATTGTGCTAATTCCATACTCTTTTTTTTGACACATTATTATTATTTTTTTTTTTTAATTCAGTGGAATGATGTGTGATATCTAGCTGGGAAGGCTTTAGGCAAGGCTTAACATAAACGGTGGCCTGGGACCACTGAAAATTTGTGTCGGGCTACCAAAATTTTGTGATCCGATAAGGTAACCGGTATAAGATTAAAAATAGAGTGTTATTTTTGCTTTAAAGGGATGGTACAGTATTGGAGGAGATGAGAATTCAAAGTTTATTTGATGAAAATTGGGTTTGGAATGACTGAAACATCCAAAAACAAAGTAAAACATGGCGATCGTAATAAAGTGTGGTTCCCACACTTTATTAGAATCGCTTTTTTTTTTGTGGATATCTCAGCCATTTCAAAACCAATTTTCATCAAATAAATGTTGAATTCCTACATGCTCTTTCATATTTCATAAGAGGTTTCTCATTATCTCACCAAAAAAAAGTTAGAAACCTGAAATTAGGTCTCAACCAAAACTGTACGGTCCCTTTAATTTTAGGCGTCTACATACAGCTGTATCTTTTTTTTTTTTTTGGTCAACAAAACTTCAGATTAAAACATTTTAGTGGTCTGAATGGGCCACCAGATGAAAAAGTTAGTGTAGAGCCCTGCCTTGGCTTATCATGTATTTCACTGGGCTTACAACAGTGAGAATGCTGGAGAGTAGGTTTGTAGAACCTTGTGATGGACAACAAACTGTGAAATACTGCCATTCATCTAAATGACATAAAAGAAATGTTCAACATCTGTTACTTCCAGCATAAAGATTCACTTGCAACAAATAACTTGGATCATATTTGGGATTTCTGACCATGATTATCACATGACAGCAACAATCAATGACAAAATGGGCAAAATAGAACACAATGCAGGGGAAACTGCACTTTGGTCAGCCATCTTGTTACCTCGAGGAGCTGTCAGCTGTCTTCTCTGCATTCTTCTCCTCCAACGAGTCGTCCAGGTTCAGCTTCTGTGCCAGCCGCGGGCTGCGACGGGGTGACCTCTGGGACTTGGTACTCTCCAAAGAGTCTCTGTCCATGGGTGTTGCTGCAGCGATAGCATGAACATTTGACAGGCGCTTGCTGAGCCGAGTGGATCGTCTCATTCCGGACTGGCGTATTGACTTGAGAGAGAGAGAGAGAGGAAAAAAACCCACAATAACAATAACCCAGCAGTCATGATAAAAAGTGAAAAACAAGATGGGGTCTGACTTACAGAGTATCAATATTCAATCAAGAATTACACAAAAGTGATATTTCTTTTAATTTCTACATTGGCAGATCTGTTTTGAACTAATTCTAATTGATTGAAACGAGATCTTTGGACATACAGTATATTACAATTAACGCAGATGGCAATAACTTTTGATAAAATAAAACTACATGTAACACTGCCCGAAATATACAATATTTCTTCTCTCCCTCTTCAAATTTAGGGGAAAAACTGAACGTAAGATATGATTATATTCATCTGTCCTGATGCATGTCCAAAAAGCTAAGTCCACTGAAACTTTAACATGAAGCAAAAACCTGGATATTCCACTTCATCCATTACGTCTATTGACTATAAACTATCTTTATACACAAGTGCTGTTGCAAATTACCCACGTAATATTACTTTCAGAAATGTTATGAATGTAGAGTTAACTCTGATCAGCCCACACACGGTAAAATCTGTCAAGACTGCTGAAATGAATTATTCTACACTATGCAGTGCATATTTTTGCTTATAGATTGGTGAGGGTACACTAGAAGACTAATTACACTGCATGGCCCTCTGGTTACTAACCTGTCTTGGATGAAGACGGAGGTAGGTTGATGTGCGGCGCTTGGACTTGCTCACCGCGATGGAGGATCGACGGCTTGAGGCCCTGACACTCCTCCTAGGCTGCAAACTTTTCTCTTCCATGAGGCTGTCCTCTTCCATACTCAAGGATGAGGATGAGGAGAGTTCGAACTTGGGGATCTTTGCTGAGGAACAGCCATCAGTCACATCCTCACTATGCACCTCCTCGAGGGAATCTTGTGATAAGACAGTGTTGTCTGCGGCCGCCCTTTCTGCATGCACGTCACTTTTTGGTACCTCTGCCGTTGGGGTCTCATCTTCTACCTTGTGAGGAGAAGGAGTAATGGTTTCCCTCACTGATTTCTCAGCGCTAGCTCCTGCAGAGTTCTCTGTGTTACCAGACTTTTGTGTTGGTGGACTCTTTCCTTTGGGTTTGCTCTTCTCCTCTTCCTCGTTTTCTGTTGTTCCTTGACTTGTGTCGGTCACGGTAGTGGCTCGGGTTTGTCTTGTTTTCAAGTTGGCAAAGAAAGCTGTCACTTCCTTGGCCTTCTCCACTGCAAGCTCAGGCTTTTCTTTCTTTTTACCCTTATTGTCTCGCTTGTTGGAGGCTGCACTGTCTGTCTTCTTTGCGGACACACAAAGATTGACGATGGGACTGCTGCGGAAAGGGCTGCCACTACATGATGTGGGCGTCTTTGGAGTCGAAGGGGCCTGACACATCCTGGGGCGCTTTGGAGAGCTTACTTCCTCTGTCTTCTTGGCAATGTGCTCTTCATGCACTTTGACAAGACGCTTCACATGGTCTTTGTACTTGGATTCCCCCGGCGTCGATGGAGTTGGCGGTGCGCGAGCAAGTCTGGTCTGCAGTCTGCCGACAGCCTTCTTCCCTGATTTCACACTGCCAGCATTCTCTGCAGCACTGGACTCTGAGCTACTCTCTGCACTACGCTTCTTCCTAGCCAGTCTCGTTCTTGTAGACTGCCGTGTGGCAGTCTGGGCGGTTGACTGGCGAGTAGCTGCTCTCGTTGAAGCCCGGGTTCCTCTGGTCCTTGTTGCAGGTGGTACTGATCTTTTCTCAGTCGTCTCAGATTCTGACTCTTTCTTCTCTGCAACCTTCCCTGCGGTCTCCTCTAGGGGTTTTTCTACCGTTTCCTCTGGGTTTGCCCCTGTTGTCTCTTCTGTTGCTGATGATGGCCCATCACAAGATTCTGTGCTGCTTTTTGTCCTGCCCCTGCCTTTCTTTGATACTACCCGTGTTCTTGTTGTACGTCTTGTAGCTGTCTGTGCCGTTGAAGCGCGAGTACTGGCTCTTGCTGACCTGGCATTTCTTGTTGATTGTGGGGAGGGTTCTACTGTAGTTTGTGCCGTGTCCACTGGAGTTATGATCTCTTGTTTGACATCAACAGGAGGCGCCTGAGGAGGAAGTGGTACCTCCTCCTTCATCTTCTTAGTGGGAGGTGTGGCTATTGGTGGACTGTGGTGTGAGGCAGCCTGAATGGCTTCCTTGTAAAAATCAGACATTGGCTGCGTGGACTGCCGTTTGGAAGCGCGAAGAGAAGATTTTCTGTTGGAGAGAGGAATAACTTGTGAAATAAAAAACTTTTCTTTTTCTTTTTTCATAAGTACTGTTGAGTAGACTTGCATTTTGTTTGGGTGTTTTGCAAATTTCCCTTGAATAAGACAAGAATGAATGTACATGTAAGGCATCTTGATGAGAGAATAGTAGGTACATGTTTACCACACTGGCATACAATACACAATGAATTGGTATAAAACACATGTGAAGTACCAATTGAGAAATATCAAACTCTCATAACTATGGAACCTCTTTTTTGGCAAGGCAAGGAACCAATCCCATGTCAACATCTTGTCTATTGTTGCCATTCACTTTATCAAAACATCTGAAGTACATTTAATTGCTCCCTTTCACTGAGTGGGTGATTTTGCTTTAATGCGTTCAATATACCTTTTTTTAAAAAAACACGAGGTGGATTATGTTTCTCACAACATCCTTCAGAAATAAATCAAGGACTAAGTAATGCACAAGCACAAGCTCCAGTGTAATGAGGGGCTGCGGACGAAAGCTTACCTATGTGGCGGCGCAGCAGCAACAGCCACTGAACTCCTACGGACCCGTCGCCCTCTACGTGCATTGTTCTTCACGCATGGTGTCTTGGGAAGCAGTGTAACATCCTCCCTAATGAAATGTAAAATACCGGCTGTCAGTACTTAGAATACATTGTACAATGTATACTTTTAACATGATTTACATACATAGCACAAGTGGATAACCAAGAAACTGATGATCATGCACTGACCTTGAAATATTAAATCAATAAATTGTAACAGCCTTATGCCAAAAACTGACTTTTTTGGGAAGGGATTACCTTTCCTTTCCTTCATGAGCAGGTTCAAGCTAATCATTATCATAAAATCAAGAAAAAAGAAAATTAAAGCCAAGTGCAAACTGCTCCATGACAGCATTTATATTGAACAGCTTAAACATAGTAATTCAGTGTGTTGAAAATTACAGGACTATTAGAAGCTAGCTTACATTTACAACAGCACTGTTTCATTGAGAAAAAATGAAATGTGAACAAAAGAGAAAAAGACGTACAATTGTACAATCTCAATTAGGACCAAAACTTACTTCCCAAAGTCCTTTTTGGCCACCTCCAAAATTTCGACCAGCCATTGCATGTACTGTGCTTCAAACTTCTCCAGAAACAGGGCTGCCTGTGTCTCCCCTTTCTCAAACACATCAAATCCTATGGGTCCATGCATAATTTCATCCGCCATTGCTTTTGATGTTTGGTTAGACCTGTTGTGTAAGAGAAAGAAAGTCAATCAGTAAAGGGTTTAGTTTCACAGTCAAACTCTTTGTAAGTGGCCCTCAACTGCATATTAAATGTAGAAACATGGATCTGTACTCACTTCATCTCAGAACAGCAAGAGGGACATACATTTAATTCAAGTCAAACGATATTGATATTGTTAAGACAGGAAACAAGCCATACAAGCTGTGGAATTTTCGGAGCAAGCTTGCACACTCATGGGAGGAGATTTCTATAGTGTTTTATAACATGGCTCGCTCACTGGATGCTTTAACAAAAGGTGCCCAAAGGCTGGTGAACAGTGTGCAACCAGCCCTAACACAGAACGCAGTATAACTGTGTACAAGGTGCGCCCCAGGGTGAGATGAAAGGCAGAATTCACAAAGAAAGTGAACTCGTAATACCTACAAAGTGATTAGTTACCCACCTACTATGTACTCTATCAGTGTGGAATAGTAATTTGGAATATAATGCACAGGATCTGGTTAGTTGTGCTAGGTAGTTGTGATCTTATTTATTTGTAAAATGTCTGACTTCAGTTGCATGGGGCTGATTTGTGTGTGGAGAGGTGAGAGCCACAGAAAAAAAAAAGCACCAACACTTTTAGTCAGATCATGGATCAGGCCAACAGGTGCAGCAGGCCTGCATTGAGGGAACCCGATAGCGCCTGTGCTTCGGTGGGCCAGTGCACATCGATTGATTAAAAACTTGATTTTTGTCAAAATGATCACACAGATACGTTGGAATTGTGACATGCTGCTCACCTCTAAACCATTTTGAGCTTTTAGCTACATTGATTGTACGAGGTTGTGGACTTGTGCGGGTCCCATGTATGGATGTAGCATCTAGCGTAGCTTTTTTTACTGTAGGATGGGCAAGTGTTTTTGTAGTACTAGTAGGCAGCTGCCCCCTTTAATTTTGTTTTCTTTTTTTTTCATTTAAAAGAAATAAAAATTAAAAGAAAGCACACCGGATGCGCGCACTCCCTTTAATTTTTTGTTCTCTCTCTCTCTCTTTTTTTCTTTAAAGACATGTAAATGTACCTCCCTTGTCAGCTAATCGCATCAGAAAATTGCGCTCTATAAATAGGCTCTAAGCATTTGTTTGTTTGTTTGTTTGTGTTTTTGTTTTGGTTTGTCAGCTGATGAAACCTTGACCAAAAGATTGGTCTGTACCTGACTGTATCTTGTCGTCAGGACTCAGGGATATGTTCCAAGAAGACCATGTCTGGCTTCATGGAATCCGCTCCTAGAATCTAGATCTATGTGGAAGAGAGCCATAAAAGTAAAATTACTGAAAAAATTATTTAAAAAACTCATCTGGACAGACAAATTTTTTTTTGTCTAACAAAACCCAGAATAAAACCCGAAAGTGGCACCAGAAATATAAGATAATATTACACTATATACCGGTCAAGACCGACCCCATCTATAAATAACTGCTTTGGGGCGCTACAAATTCTTTGATCCGCCCCTGGCCCTGTATCAGTGTATACTAGAATCAGCTGAGAATCTATAAGCTGTGATAGCCTGTAGTGTAAGTGATAATCTACACTGTCTGTAGATCTAATGTTAGTGTCTGAACTCTAATTGTTAGTGATCAGCTAAGCTAAGGAAGGATTTACCCCAGGCCGGGGCCAAATGTTCAGGCTGGTCGCAGTTTGGAACTTCAAAGGATACACTCATCTTGTTGCTCATAGGGGGCCTACAGATAGACAGAAAGATCTGTCTGTCCGGTGGAGTCTTATAATATTGACGTTAACGCTCTCGGCTCTGCTGGCCTCTAATACTAGTAGTAGGAGTAGGATGCGTGAAGCCAGACCAGACGCAGTCTCTGCGGAACATATCCCCGACGACCAGATACTGTACAGACCGATCTTTCGGTCAACAATGGTCAAAGATACACTAATACAGACAGATCTAACAGTATTAACAACTTTAGATGATTGAATAGATTGTCCGATCTACGTACGTGTCAAATTTGATTGTCACCTGCATCAATGTTACAAAACAACAAATTATGAAATAAAAATCACATGATCAAAGTCGTGATGAAGATATTAACATCCCCCGGCCGACATTGAATGTCTTACTGGTGCAGTAGAGCAGCTAACACACACAGTAACATATTTATTTACTCGACCAGGATGCATGGCCAACGATGGCCGATGCGATGGACCAGACCACGATCGTGCATCGCGCCGCTGCGTATGGTAACCCTACAGCTGTACTATTACTAGGCCTACATGTCGACCGCCCTTATTGAAACCAACCACGTAGTATTGATGCACAGAACGCTTAGTATGCACTTCACTGCGCGTAGAGCCCATAAAAATGGATTGGCTTTAACCTTTGACTGTTGATGAGGATGTGTGGGAAAACGCGAAAGTTCACTGTCATTAATGGTTTTAATCAAGGACAAAATTTCGAATGCCTTTTTTATTTTAAACCGAATCGTAATGTAATGTCTATGGAAGTTTCTGAAAAGCTTTGTACAACACGGTGTTCAATACAACTCGGTTCGCGTGCATTGTCAATGCAAAAACAGCGGTCGATCTCAATAAGCAGCGGCATCGTGGGGAGCTGAAACGAGGCCACGCAAGTTCGATGGCGATATTTTTGCACTGATACTTCGAATTGAAAAGGGAACAACGGCATTTGATAGTGCTGGATTTTCTCAATCACGTAGGTCAAGTTTTTACGTGAATTTCAGTGTTAAATATTCTTTTCAAGCAAATAAACATTAGGCGGTCCATGAGCATGATGAGTAGGTCCAACCATACATGTAGCAACATTAACACAATACATAGACGTCTACAGTCACACGTACAGAGTATGTAACTGTTATTTAGCTTTTAATTTTATACGCGAGTGGATGTGCAGACTGCAGGGTTCACAAGCGTGCGAAGAATGAATGCATTTTTATACGATAGTCGATACTACACTGTGAAACTGCGCTGTTTCAGCATTAATCACATTGGATTACAAGAATCTTGCGGAATTATGCTGTTACAAAAATATAATCAAAACAATGTACACTTCAAATACTCACGGCTTTTCCAATCATCAAGGCACAGTCGTAAAGAAATGATTACCTCATCCACATCGCATTATCTCACATAGCGATGCCTGAGTATTCAGCGTAGGCCTACGTATAGTGTGTGTGTGTGTGTCACTCGCGAGTGAGTAGCATGTAGTTTAAATTGTCGCTGGAGATAACAACCAATCAGGGATTAGTACTGAAAAACGTCACGAAGTGGATTCCTTCACCGCATCAATAGATGGCGCTGTTGCTCTAGTGACGAAAAAACGCCACGTTGATGAGTGACAGATCGGCCCGTGGCGGCGCCACCAGCCACTAGCCGTGTGTACATATACATTACGTGTATACTGAGTACACATTATCTAGGGGCTACGTGTGTAAAACTGTAAGCGAAGAAGGATCTCCATACAACTGAAATTTACTGGTATGTTTTGCCTTTTCTGTTTGTCATTTATTCATTCGCCTAACTAAAAGACAAAGGCAGTATCGGACGGACATGTGATGTGTGAGTAGTGACTGTAAACCCACGGCCGTCGTTCTCCGTAGTGCCGACTAACACTTGATCAGTGACGTGTATAAACGTTTGACTAGACTAGACCATTGCATTTGCCACTGCACGCACTGGCATTGAGGTTGAGTGCTATACCATACGATTCCCACCGCAGTCCCATTTACTGAGTATCGAGTTGTGTTTGTACTGGAGATTAGAGCTTCAGACCCCCAGAGCTGGATGAAGGTCCAGAAAATGTAAATTTGCTCCACGTAAGTAAACCATTGTAAGAGTAAGGCGCTAGTGTTCACACTTCCTAGTCAACCTGGTCAATTTATCTCCCAGCATGCACAAACTCACTCGAGTCTACGTAACGTATAGACAGAAAGATCTGTCTGTCCGGAGGACTCTTTTATATTTTGCCATTAACGCTGTCCTCCGTAGACGGAGGGGATCCGTGAAGCCAGACGCAGTCTCCGCGGAACAGTCCCCGACGGACAGATACAGACCGATCTTTCGGTCAACGTAACGTATTGTTTATATCCAACAATCAACATCACGACACTTCGGACATTAATAACATTTATTAACCATGTCCATGTTGCATCTGTCGTGTGGACTGTAAAATGGGCACAATCTCCGACAAAAGTGAAATTTTTTTTTCACCTAAATGACGACATATCGCGTCCAAATTTTTATTTTTGGTACTTCTTAACAGAACAGTTAAGAAACAAGGGTGTAACACCTCACGGTTAACTATTAACACTTGTTAGTAAGAAACTGGATTTTTTGTTTTCCTGTAATCCTGATGTTCATGGATTTTGAAAATGTGTCCTCCTTTCGTGAGCCGATATGGGCCGCCATTTTTTTTTTTTTTTTTTGAAAGTGGATGTTACCATCGAAAAAATGAGAAAAACACAAGAAATACATCAACAACACAGCCAGAATTGTGATCCCTGTTTGCAGGAGGCGTTTGTGCGGCCGCTATTTTCACATGCTTTTGCAATGGGAATTGGCGCTTATGCAATGTTTGCGAGACATGCAAAGGTGTTCAGCTGAAGATTTTTTTTATAACAATAGTGTTTATAAATAATCTTATGTATGACATATGAAGTAGATGAAAATGATTTGCCTGATTTGTTTACAGTGTGGAAAAACCCTTAAACTGTCGCAAACGGGGTATTTTACTCTAGTTCACTTTGTGATAACGGCATCGCACGGGAGCAGAGGGCGCATTGGCGCAGCAGCATACGGTAGACCCCTCTAATAAAGGCTCTATTAGTCTGTCAGTATACAAAACACATTCATCATTGTCCGTCATATTCGTAGTGCGCATGGCAAGCGCTGCTGCCATTGTTCTGAGTATAGCAATCTCATACTAGCAATCACAGCAAGTTCCTCTATCCTTTGAGGCTATGGTACCTTCAAAAAGATAAACCTGTTTTTTCGGCTTTTCCCTCATCTTGTATTGAGTCTTTAAGTACAGTAGTGACTGATTGAAGTTTGGGGTTGTTGTTCATGTTGTGTGTGTTTGTGTGTGTAATAAGATTGTGAATAATGTTTTAAGACAAGGGTGGAAGAATATAGAGATAAAGGATAGGAAACGGGTGGAGGGAATTAATGAACAGATACTAAAAAGCTAAACCTTGAAAAAAAATGAAGCAAAAGGTTTTCAAAATAGAAAGTACACTTAAAATGAAAACAAAAAATAATGGAAGGAAAAAAAAGAAGAGAATTACATTATAAAGGTCAAAGAGGCAGTGGAGAGATGGATGTGTTTGAAAAGAAAAGCAGAATCAAAGAAATATAGATATTAAAAAAAAAAACACTCCATAGAATAAGAGAATGAGACATGAATCAGAACTTGATGAAAGCAAAGATGAATAGGAGGGATCAAGAAAGAATAGTTGCACAAGTGAAATAAAGAAATTGATACCATCCCAGGATCGTTCCAAGGAGCTTCTGAAAGGGATTAATACTTCAAGGTTTGTACAGTGTACAGGGTCAGCGTTCAGTGACATCAGTTTACTCTCATTTCAAGATCTTCACTGTTATCATTTCTTGGTGTACGTAAGTGGGGAATTTGGTTATGTGGTTACTTTTACAATTTGCAGTAACAGACACAAAGATATTTTAAACTTCTGCACACCTTTGATTGTTGAAAATGAAGGTGAAAGTATGCAGCTAAAAGTTGTCCAAACAATGACATGAAACTTGTCGCAAAAATTCTTTTTTGTCATGAAAATTACACATTCCATCAAGTTGATACTGATATGTATGTTAAGGGTAGTAATTATTCCCCCTGCTTTCTGAAAGCAATTAGTCAAGTGCTCTTTCATTATTCTAGAAAATTGACTTTTTTTTTTCTCGGAATTTTCTTTATATTTTCTTTATAATTGTTGTCCACTCATACGCAATAACCTCTAGTAGACTCCTCATCCAGGCTCCAGCTGTTCCAACACCAAAACTGTAAAAATTCATAACTTTTGCATTGATTGTCTGATTTTCCTCTAACTTTCACTGATGTGTTCTACTAATGTTGCTGCTTTCATTCAATCCACATTGCTCTTTGGGTTTACGTTCCCTTTAATCTTGTTTCAGTGGCTTAAACATGGTTATTCGTTAAGTTGAGCAGTTGGGTCATCTGAATAGGATATACCTGAAACGTGTAGTGCTAGTAGCTAGGGTGTTTGAACGATTGCTCTTGCATTTAATGTCAGCGATAGCATGCTCCCGGGCAGTGTACAAACTGTATCTCCTTTAACCCTAACTAGGCCGGGCTATTTAAGTAGTTGATAGAGCCGGGGGGGGGGGGGGGGGGGCCTCCCAGGCCCCCCCTCCAGATCTCGGCCGTCGACCGCGCGATCGCGACGAAAATTGGCACACACATTGCCTATGATGTAATCTAATATACCATGAAGTTAATTTTTCAAAAAATCATAATTTATGCTAAATTATGCTAATTTATGCATGATAATGCATAAAATCAGACTATTTGGTAAAAATCACAAAATAAAGCACAAAACAGGCACATTTTTTGTGTAAATATTCTTTTTAGTGTCCTTAGCAAATGCAATAAAAAAATTGTGATATCAGAAAAAATTCTTAAGTATTTTATTGTTTTTTTGAATTTCTTATGTATTTCTTTGTTTTTTCGACTTTATGTTTTTCATTGTTTTTTCGATGAAATTTGTCCGCGACATCGCTCTGAACAAGAAAATATGTTATTCATTGATTTTAATCAATAAAACACCAAAATAATCATGCTTTTATGAAATTTGCCAGTAAGTACAGTTTGCATTGAAATTGTACACGAATTAACGTTTTTGAGCAATTTTTGGTCTGACATGCATGTACATATTTATGCGTAACTTCGGAACCGCGCGCCCGGGCGTCGCAAATTTGGTGTCAAAAGATGCGGGAGACTCAAAAGAAAAAAGTCATGAAACGTCGCGGCGATAGCTTTTTGCAATTGCGATACATCGCGCGGAACGTCGAGGGGGGGGCCTCGGAGGCCCCCCCCCGGCCTAGTTAGAGTTAACAAGCAATTTATTGTTGTCTGTGCATAAAACAAGAAAGGGCCATAATTTTTCATACAGAAGTTCAACGTTGAGGCATTGGTAAAATATGATCAAAATTGAAAAATAACATGAATAAAGTATCAAATTAAAGAGGATAAGTTACAGAACTCCACATGTTCACCCTAAGCATTATTCAAATGTGGTTTCTAGGGTTTTTGTTGTTGTTTTTGATGATGATGCATTGACAACACCTTGGCTTATTAACAGATTTGATTGAAGCACACAAGAACCCAAGATGTCGACCGCACTGGAGCAGCCATGCTACACGTTGATTAACATGAACATGGATGTGGAGCCCCCAAATGAGATGCAACTCAAGAATGACATAGGTAAGTACAGTAGTAAAAAGCACATCTTGAAATACATGCACTGTCAAGGGTCTTTGTGTTTGGATGAATGGCATCACTCTGTGACAGTGTGCATGCATTGATAAACATGTAAGACCACCCATGCAACAACTACAGTGTACACACAATGGAATGAGAAATTCTGTAAATGGGAGAAAAAGGTAAAAATCTTGTTAGTGTGTCATGAGATGATTTTTTTCTGGACCTGGAAGTGAAGAAAACAAGGTATATGAAATGAACCCATGCATGGACAAGAATACAAAGAGTAAACGTTTCAAATGCTGACAAGATTGTCAAGTCACTTTGGTATCAGGTGTTGACATTGCTACAATCAAATGTAGAGGTAGACATGTAGTTGTTGATTCTAGTGATTGATATAGTTTGTATGCCCATGGGAAACTTGGGCAGACTTTCTGCTAGACAGTCCTGTATGAACAGACGTTTATTCAGAAGTTACATGTATGTGTTTTAACAACATGGATATCATGTACAGAAATAATAATATTCCAGTCCCTCTTATGAAAGCAAAGATGAATGAATGCAAGATACAGATCCTTCAGTCATACAAGTATTCTGTGGATACATGCAGATGTAATCTGTTGGTCTTTTTTCCTTTTAATGTTAACTCCTCTTCAGTCTTGTAGTTACTACTTGTGCCCTATGTTTTACTTTGTCTACAGAAAAGGGGGATACCAAAACCAAGACAGAGGCTCTCAAGAAACTCATCTACATGATTCTCAATGGAGAGAAATTTCCTGGTATTTTGATGCACGTCATCCGCTTCTTACTTCCTCTGAAGGTAAGCATAAAAATAATGCCCGAGTTCGAAACAAAACATGACATTAACCACACAAGAAGCATCAAGAAAGTAAGATGTAACTTTTTGGATGTAAATGTTGACTAGATGCTTGATCAAACAATCACATACTGTATACGCTATAATTTTCGCGTGCATAAATTTTCGCGAATTGCCGCTGTCACACATTTTCGCGAGTGGTTAAATATGCGATCGGGGGACCAGAGAAAATATGAAGTGGCAAAGAAAGTGTGAATTCTCAACTTACTAGCAAATAAGAATGATACTAGTTATACACTGCATGAAAAAAAACTTACCAAACTCTGCGAACTAGTAAGTTAGAATTCAACATTTTTGAAGTGGTTAAGTCCACCGCGCTAGATTTCTGACGAGTGGTACGAGGGCTTGCGATAATGGATTGGCTCTACAGTATTCGTAAGTAGACGCGGACTAGCCCGACCACCCCCGAGACTGGGCTTAGCCAGTATGGTCTGTTCGGTAAGCCGTGACATGGTACTATACTAGTACTGAAATGTTCGTATCATCAAGGCAAGGGATTCATTTTGGAAGGTAATATTTTCGCATGTTGTTAATTTCGCGAATAGCTCGCGAAATTCGCGAAAATAAAACCCATGCGAAATATATAGCGTATACAGTACATATACTCGAAGTCATATGTTTACAAACCTTTCTTTTTTTTTCTTTTTTTCTTTTTTAGTCAGAGATCAGTACCAAATTTGGTTGGCCTGTTCCGTGTAGCAGCGTTTCAAAATGCAGATTTTATATTTTTACACTAGTCTTAGATTCTTGTTACAGTTGTGATTTGAATGTGTGCATCATTAGTGCACTGATTTTATTGTCCCCGCCGAACGAGTTCGAGCAGGGGACTATGAAACGGGCTCCGTACCTGTGTGTGTCCGTCTGTGTGTCCGTGTGTCCATGTGTCCGTCCGTGTGTCCGTCCGTGTGTGCGTCCGTGTGTGATCAAAATGTTCAAAATGCTACTCCTTCGCCATTTCTAACCCGATTTTGATTCTGTTTGCTTTATATGATAGCACTACATGGGAGCTTTGAAACTTGTATACAGAATTTCAATTGTGACCTTTGACCTTGACCTTTGACCTATATTGTACATTTTGCTTCAAAATGCTACTCCTTCGCCATTTCTAACCCGATTTGGATTCCGTTTGCTTTATATGATGGCACTAGGTGAGGGCTTCAAAACTTCTACACAGAGTTTTGACCTTTGACTTCTTTGACCTTTGACCTTGATTTTTGACCTATATTGTACATTTTGCTACAAAATGCTACTCCTTCGCCATTTGTAACCCGATTTCAATTCCGTTTGCTTTAAGTGATGGCACTAGGTGAGGGCTTCAAAACTTCTACACAGAATTGTGACCTTTGACTTCTTTGACCTTTGACCTTGATTTTTGACCTATATTGTACATTGCTTACAAAATGCTACTCCTTCGCCATTTCTAACCCGATTTTGATTCCGTTTGCTTTATGTGATGGCACTAGGTGAGGGCTTCAAAACTTCTACACAGAATTTTGACCTTTGACCTTGATTTTTGACCTATATTGTACATTTTGCTACAAAATGCTACTCCTTTGCCATTTGTAACCCGATTTCAATTCCGTTTGCTTTAAGTGATGGCACTAGGTGAGGGCTTCAAAACTTCTACACAGAATTTTGACCTTTGACTTCTTTGACCTTTGACCTTGATTTTTTTACCTATATTGTACATTGGCTACAAAATGCTACTCCTTCGCCATTTCTAACCCGATTTCGATTCCGTTTGCTTTATGTGATGGCACTAGGTGAGGGCTTCAAAACTTCTACATAGAATTTTGACCTTTGACTTCTTTGACCTTTGACCTTCATCTTTTTACCTATATTGTACATTTTGCTACTAAATGCTACTTCCGGCGGGGACATATATTACGCACCGCATAATTTCTACTTTTCCTTGTTATCCATCAAAACATGGTTCAGTTTCTTCTTGGACGTACCTGTCTTTGCCTCACCATTACTACAATATTTATTTACTGTGACTAATACATCTTCCATTATCTCATTCTCAAAAGGACCACACAATCAAGAAGCTTCTCTTGATCTTCTGGGAAATTGTGCCAAAGACTCACCCAGACGGCAAGCTTCTGCAGGAGATGATCCTTGTCTGTGATGCATACAGGAAGGTAAGTCATCCCATCAACATGGTAACCGCTACCTGGAGGCCCGCTGCAACTGCAGTCCTCTGTGTGGGTCTGTTTGCTAATGGCCTGTGTCAGTATAACATTATTGAGAAATAATAACGGCAGCCAACACTATCTGTCTTCAGTGAAAAAAACAAAATTAAGAAAAAATTGATATTTGCAGAGAATGTGAATAGTGCAGTTCAGAGCCATATCAACCAAGATTCTGATATTTTTGAGTGTGTTCATGTATATAGAGTAAACCAGCAGATTAATTATGATAATGTTTTCTCTGCTTTGATGATCAAACTGCTCGATCTCTTTCAGTGAATGTTTGTATAGCAGAAGGACTTAGAGTCTGTTTTTAGCTATTTAATGTCCCTAAGATGAGAACACAAATGTGTCAGAACCTACTCTAAGTACCCTTGACTAAATTCAAATAACAAATGAAGCCACACCTCTTTCCTGAATGCAGGTCGACCCAAAATTGGCTCAATTTTGTAATTTTGTGTACAAACCCTATGGGAAATAGTGCTCTTTCATAAAACTCATACACATCTGATAATTTTTTTTTTCGATCACTTTGATTACTTGACCTTTGCCCAACTATGGTTAAAAAGTGGTCTGTGACAATTTTCTTTGAAAAAAAAAAAACAACAAATAGGAAAAAACAAAGAAATACAAAAGAAATTCAAGAAACAGTAAAAAAAAAAAAATTGAGATTGATTTTGCAATTTTTTTATCACTACATTTGTTAAATACCTCAAAATGAAGATCCACACCAAAAAATGTCCGTAAATTGCTTCACATTAGTATTCTATGGGCTAAAATGTAATTTATTGAATAAATTTGCATAATCAATTCATATAGTTAGGAATTAGCAGTATCTTGAACAATCTAACTATGGTCTCATGTAGATTACTCTCCAGGGTGATGTGTGCAGATTTTAATCATGATTATGCAAACAGTGTAAGAGATCGGGGGGGGGGGGGGGGGCCCTGGGGATAAGCCCCCACACATGTAAAAGATTTTGCTTCATTCACTCATGGGAAAGAGCAAATTACATTTAAACCTGGGAGTGAAGTGGTTCACCCCAAATACACACAATACATACAACTTGTCCCAATGGAAGAACAGCAGTACTATAAAAGTGCAGCGACAGTAAATATTGGTTATTCAGATGACTTGTTGTCATAAGGAATGCAAACAAACATTCATTGAGCTTGGTGAAATTTCTCCTTGACTGGTACAGGACCTCCAGCACCCAAATGAGTTCATCCGTGGCTCTACTCTGCGCTTCCTCTGCAAGCTGAAGGAGGCAGAACTCCTAGAGCCATTGATGCCTGCCATCAGGGCGTGCCTGGAGCATCGCCATAGTTACGTGCGCCGAAACGCGGTCCTTGCCATCTTCACCATCTACAAGTGAGTTCTGTGAGAGACACTCAGTGCGTGATGCGCTTGTGTATTCAGGCTCATTCTTTGGGCAGGGTAGCTTGTATGTACAGCTGTATGTTGCCTGTCCCGTAAACGTAAGACTTATCTTATTTTCGCTTTGCTGTACGTAGAGCTTTTGTTAGTGTCACATTTCACCATTTTTAAGTCTCATACACAAGTTGTCCATTTTCTGCATTTTACCTGATGATAATTGTGGGCTTGGTTGTATAGATTATTGACATACCAAGGTTAATGTGTTTCACTGAGTGATCATCTTTTGTGTTGCATTATTAGGCAGTAAAGCCTTGAAACATAATTAAGATTTACAATGTAGTAGTACATTGTACTTTTATACAAACAGTTGTAGTCTTCTCATCTGGTGATGGCAGCACCAAAATTAAAGATTCTTAACTTTGAATGGATTGTCTGATTTTCCTCAAACTTCACTTATACGTTCTGCTGATATTGCAGCATTCACTCAATCCTCATATATATTTGGGTTTCATTCCCCTTGAAGTAAAAAATCAGTCTGACATGAATTTTTTGATGTACGTCTATCTCTGCTGTACAGGAGCTTTGACACCTTGATCCCGGATGCACCCGAGCTCATCCACAACTTCCTGGAGCAAGAGCAAGATGCATCCTCCAAGAGGAACGCCTTCATGATGCTGATTCATGTTGACCAAGTGAGCCATAGGAAGCAGAAGAAAATTTTGATTGACACGTAGATATGCTGGACTAGAGTTTATGACTAAATAGGACCTTACATGAAACTGTATCATGTGAGTCAAACGTGACAGAAATGTTCACAATATTGAGTTTTAGAACTTTAGTCTTATGTGATTACATATGAGTGTAGCAAGAATGGCATCTGCATGACCACATGTTAATATCACACTTGATATATTTAACCCGTTGAGGACGAGTCCCGAGTATACTCGGGCAGGTGTCTACGGGAAATGCGTGTTGTAGCAAAATCAGTCAGCCCTCAATGGGTTAAACATGTCATGTTCTAACACACCTCCCCCTCCCCATGTTTTTTTTTTTTCCCTAGGAAAGGGCCCTGGACTACCTGAGCACCTGCATTGATCAAATCCACTCCTTCAATGACATCCTTCAGCTTGTCATTGTTGAACTGGTTTACAAGGTAAGAAGTAGCATTCATTACTCATTACTCATTACGTATAAGTGTCTGTAAAAGAGTTATCACAAATTAAGATTTCCCAGATTTATACCAGTACACAAGTTATTCACAAGTTGATATTTTGCACTGAAATCTGTCTGTGTGTATGCTATTGGATATTGCATGATTTTGTTTGTGTATATATCATGTTTATGTGACTGCTGTTCAATCACTACAAGTAGATCACTTACAGTTTGCTTTAATTTGTATATCTGAATCAAAGGTATCTTTATTTCCGTAGTGTACAGGAAACATCGTGTGTTCCTTCATATTGATGCGGCATTCTGTAATGCTCTTGATTTTCCACAAGGGCTGTAAAACCATTTAATACCCGTAGCAATCCATGTAAGTGAAATGCTCTTGATGGTGATAACATTGTCGTCTACATATTTCCCCCAGGTTTGCCATGCTAACCCATCTGAGCGTGCTCGCTTCATTCGGTGCATCTACAACCTCCTTCAGTCGTCCAGCCCAGCCGTGCGCTACGAAGCTGCTGGCACCCTTGTCACACTTTCTAGCGCCCCCACTGCAGTCAAGGTAGGCAGTGGATGGCCTAAAATTAGTAAACTGCATGCTATAGTGATGTTTTTCCTCTTTGTAAAAAAAATATTTTCGAGGTGGCATAACTCACATTTACATAGACATAACTTTAAAGACTTCAATGCCTGCAAACTCTGCAATATTTGGCAACGTGGCATACATGTCCAGCAACTTTCCATTCGCTTACCATGTCTTTTTCCATGTATGACAGTAGGATCCCGAATTTGACAGTTTTCGACCCTTATTCTTGTGTTTAGGAATATGCATTTCCAATATGATCAAAGAAAACCAAATGCAGTTGCCAAGTAACTGACAAAGTATTTCTACATCCCTTCCTTCCAGGCTGCAGCATCATGCTACATTGATCTAATCATCAAGGAGAGTGACAACAATGTGAAACTTATTGTGCTAGATAGACTCATCTCCCTCAAGGATCAGCCTGCCCACGAGAAGGTCCTGCAGGTAAGAAACAACTTTTGTAGCCATTCATAAAAACAGTGAGGAGTGATTTATATGTGTTGAGTGCACACTTGTGTGATGAGTTGTAAATGCTATCAATTGATTTTTTTTTTTCCCCCAGCTCACCTAAGTCCCTGAGCCAAATACTCAAGAGAGCTATGTGTATTTTGCCTTAACTGTTTTTTAATTTCCAGTTTCTTCTGGAAACCCCATGAAGTATTTTCACCAAACTTGGCAGGTAGCTTCCCTAGGGTCATAGTTGTTCAAACGGGCACTGTGCCCCCCCTCCCCCCCCCCCCCCCGATTAATTAGGGAAGTTTATTAGATCCTCTCCAGAACCCATGGTGACGAGGCTATGTTCATGTAATGTCCAAGTACATTGGTGATTGTAGCTTCAAGTCTTTTCATGGTATACACTTGTATGTGGGGGGGGGGGGGGGGGGGGGACTAATTAAGGTTCAATTTTCATATTTTTTTTTATCTTTGTGAAAGTACATGGTCAAATTTTTTACCAAACCTGTCTGGTATTATCACTAGGGTGATAGAATCTATGTTTGTATAAATGGGCACCATATGTGGAAGATGAACTTACGATAATCGGGAGATTGCTAGCCCCCGAGTCTGTTGTTTCCAAATATAAGGCTCTTCCCTCTATCCGCCTGCACAAGTATTCCACATCAACACGGGATACATATGAATTAACCAAACCTGATATGGGCCTGGAATGTTTGAATGAAATGGCACATTCAATTTGACTGTTACATCCCTTTTTGTGTAATGCATTTCATGTCAACATCGATACATGACGATGTGAATTAACCAAACCTAATAAAGGCCTGGAATGTTTTAATGAAATCACACTTCCAATTTGACCCTTTCAATCCTTTCTGTGGAATGCAGGAACTTGTGATGGACATCCTGCGTGTCCTCTCGGCCTCAGACCTGGAGGTCAGACGTAAGACACTTGATCTCGCCCTTGACCTCATTTCATCAAGGAATGTTGAGGAGGTAAGTCATCTCCTTGATATACTTGAAAACATGTGGACTATAAAATAAGACAGGCAATGTGGAAGTAATCAGTGACTTTCCACCAAAGAAATGCATTTTATTCTATTTGATACCATTTATTTTGTTTTTATTATTTTTTATTAGATTATATTTTATTAAATTATAAGTTATTATTTGTTTGTACTTGTTTAGCCTACTACATATTTATTTTTGTGTGTGAATGTACTTGTAGTTGGTATGAAAAGAGGTTGTATCCTGTGTGGCTAAGCTTCTAATGACACATTGATGATGGAACTGCCATGTTATTACTGTTATCTAAATTGGATTCAGTTCTTCATGCTGTAGAGAATATCAGATACAACATATATTCTTGAAACATTTCCTCTCTCACTGAAGTGTGATAATCCAGAAAGACAAAGGTAATATGGCGAAGTAAATTAAATGTTTATCTTTTATTGCTTGCATAGAAATGCATGTAGCATCTTTTTCCTTTGGCATAACAGTTCATTCTCGACAGGTATGAAAGCTTGGATTTACTTTCCAAGAAAAAAAAACAACAACAAATAATCCAGTCATATGAGCATCTTTTACTGAGCTTGTGTAGTCGTACAAACATGTGTATGCTGCAACTAACAATATAGCATGCACAATAATATACTGACGCCTCGCTTCAATTATCTATTGGTGACAGATGGTGTTGGTGTTGAAGAAGGAGGTGAGCAAGACCCAGAACGTGGGCGAACATGAGGACACGGGCAAGTACCGGCAACTGCTGGTGAGAACCCTGCACTCCTGCAGCGTCAAGTTCCCTGACGTGGCAGCCACCATCATCCCCCTGGTGAGTGTTGCCATGGAGATCACAGTCTACTGTGTCCATTAAGTGATAATATTGGTCAAGAGGTTGAAAGGGAAATTCCATCCTGATATGAAGTTGCTCTGTATGAAAACAAAAATCGGTGAAGTAAATCAGTGAAAATTTTGGAACAAAGTTAAACATGAGAAAAGATGAAGAATTGTCAAAAATTAGAGAATGAGACAAAGTGGTGACTGTGATGTAGGTGTTGAGCAGCCTTCCATTTGTTTTGAGCACAACATTTCACTACTTGTCATTACCCTCAAATATTTGGGCACAGACTGAGCTTATCTGCTGAAGAGGATATGCAAGAAAAGCTCAGAAGAAAATTGTGCTGCAGAGAAAATTTTAAATTTTGTCAGTTTTTGTGCAGTATACTAATACAAAGATGAAATATGGAAAGCACAATAAAGGCAGATATAAGAAAAGAAGGTCAAAGATTATTTACGATGTCTTCTCCACAGCTGATGGAGTTCCTGAGTGATACCAATGAGCTGGCAGCAGCCGATGTTCTGGTCTTCATCCGAGAGGCGATCCAGCGATTCGAACAGCTCAAGCCTCTCATCATCAGCAAACTTCTGGAAGTATTCCCGACCATCAAGGCTGTCAAGTAAGTACTATTAAGTATATATGGTTTACACCATGCATCGCAAAGGGCTTTTATTTTTGCAAACTGAGCAAACCATGTGCTATTCATGACTTTAGAAACACATGCATAGCGCATAAATATGATCTTGCATATGAATAAATTGCATAAATTACGTTTTTGCATGTATTGGTCCATGTAACTAGTACAAGTATGATGAATGTCTGCTTCATTCGAATGTGCTTGGAATTATTTTAGCAGTTCATAGTACTGCTGGCAATTTGCAAAGTTTGTTCGTAAGTTTATAGCATTTTTGCTGTCAAATGAGGATTGATAATTTTGCTTCTTGAAAATGAGTGAACAATATAGATTTCTCATTGCTGTACTCTACAATAACAAATTTGAGCACTTGTTAGTCAGTTTCATTAATATCATACACGTGTATGCACTCAAAGGACCCTTTGTTCTTTAGTGCTTTGTGTGTCTCAATGGGAAATTCTTTATTATTATGCTATGAATAAATCTTATGTTTAAAGGAATAGACCCAGTGATTATTAGTTTACATGGGGGGGGGGGGGGAGGTAGTGAGGTACTCGATGATAATCCTGTGATGAGAGAAGGTGTTCTCTAGGTGAATGTGCCCAGTATTTATTCACGAAGCAACTCCATATGTCAGTCCCACCTATGGGAATATGCGTCGCCCTCTTTGCAGGATCCACCGAGCAGCTCTGTGGATTCTTGGGGAGTACTGTACAACCATCAACGACATCCAGAGCCTGATGACTGAAGTGCGCAACCTCCTGGGAGAGATCCCTATCGTGGAGGATGAGATGAGGAAAGCAGCTGGTGAAAACACGGATGGTAAGGATGCCTCCTCCTCCTAACCATTAATTATGTAACAGGGGACTTGTAGTCTCCCTCTCTGGAAAACACTTTTATTGTGTAAATATTTAGCAAGTGAGGAAAACGGCATGTGCAAAGATTAGAGCTTATGATGTGCGATAATGCCATGTCTGCATAAACAAATGTAGTTGTGCAAAGCTAGTGAACTAGTTAGCTAACGGTGCTTGATATGGGCTAGTTGGTGATGTCGCAAAATTACTGCAGAGGAAAATTTGTGCTAAAGGTGTGGTGTTGATTCTCAAAGAATTTTGCCCTAACCCACATAATATGTCAAGTTATGACTATTGTCATTGAGAATATGCAAGGATGTTGAAACTTGGGGTTTGAAATACATTGTCATAAAAGTCCTTTAATAGTCTCTCCATAGCATTTCAATCCCTTCTAATGGATGATTCTATTTCCTACCGCCTGAGTCATACATAAGTACTGTGGTACTGGAGCAAGAAAATGCATAATACTGTGCAAATGCAGTATTGAATTGTATGCCAAGCTGGGCATTATAATATTCTGAATTCTGGATGAGAGGCTGGCAAGTTTGCCTCCTTCCCCCCCCCCCTTTTTTTTGGGGGGGGGGGGGATAATCTGTAATACATTTCACATTGCACTCTAGCTAAGAGCCTTCAGTATGTGTCAACAGTTTAGCAATCTGTTTGTTCTTAATTGCATTGATAAATGCACTGTTTTTAATGCTACAATTGCATACTTGCCAACTAGTAAGATTTTATCAGATTCAGTAAGATTTTTTACGTTAAAAATAGCAAAATCAGATTTTCTGTCAGAGGAATCAGATTTTTAAAAAATATTTAGATATACCTTTCATGTGTATTTTCTGAAGATTTGACCGAAAGTAAGATTTTCAACTTCAGTTTGCATAGAAAATAAGATTTTTGCAATCCACGAGTAAGATATTTCATCTTGAAATGTTGGCAGGTATGCAATTGTATGTGTAACATGAATAAAAGGGGGAGTCCAAGTTCTAAAGTGTTGTGTAAACTACATACAGATGATGCATGGGTCTGAGTGTATCAATAGAAATTGTGTGCATAAGGTAACTGTAATTGTTTAACCCATGATGCGCATAATATGCATGGGCTACTAGCCATCTCTTGCTAAGTACACAAACACTTGCTAAATGCACAAATTCTTTATTGCTACACTGTCCATAGCCAGTGATTGCAGTTATTATTTGATATCAAATGTGCTACCAGTGAAAACTTATGCATGGCCCTTGCCCATTGTCATTGCAGAATTTTCTTTACCCGTTTCATGAATTAAACTAGCACACAGTTCAAAGATTAAAAGATGTCACTTTTTTGTTACATGTACATCCACAGAGGAAAATGTACAGGTTTCTGCTTCCAAACGTCTGGTCACAGAGATGGGAACATATGCCACACAGAGCGCCCTCAGTGTTACTGCCGTCAAGCCGGAGGAAAATAGGTCAGTTTCATTAAAGATCTGTGCATGTGTGAGCGTACAGAAAAACAATTCGAATCTTGTTTGATGCTGATGGAATAAAAAAAAAATATTGATTTTGCTTCGTGTAAGTAACTTCCAGACAAACAAAGAGATAGCTGCCAACTAAATTTGGTGAAAAAAAAAAAAAACATGTAATTTTGTCCAAACATGTGTATCCCAATTTCAGTTGTTTATCTTTTATGTTTTTTTGGTGTGTTTTTGCAGTTTTTTTTTTTTAAATTGAAATGTCAGCCTGACCAGTTAATTGAAAATGTCCACTGTTTTTCCCCCTTGTCCCTCAGACCAGCCCTGAGGGGATTCCTGATGGACGGAGACTTCTTTGTTGGGGCGTGTCTGGCGACAGTCCTCACCAAACTGGCCTTGCGCTACTTGGAGCTGACCAAAGACCAAAAGAGACAAAATGTGAGACATTTGTTAAGCTATGTGTGTTAAAGGTACTAGCCCACATTTGCAAACCCATGAAAATCAAAACTGCATAAAACAGGTCCAATATGACTTCAAGTACAAGTTATAACAGTAACATACCTCACCTGTTGCTCTTTGTCTATACCATTCGATAAAAGAGGGAAAATCATCGTTTTAAAATCAATTTTCAAACCGGGTCAACCCGACCCAAAATCGAATTGCGAGCGCGGGCTAGCTACGTACATTAACTTACACATGTATCGCATGCATGTAGTACGCGCGTGGACCGGAGCTAGCGAACGTTTTTATACGCATGCATACGGTGCATTTTCATTTATTTTTATGAAAGTAATGGACTAATTGGAACGAAATTTTGCACAGGTGTTACTGCAATCATACCCAAACTCCATGCTAACTATGAGACCAATTGCTGCAGGTTTACAAATGTGGGCTAATACCTTTAACTTCTTCTTGTACCTTGCTTTAAGCCTTTCTGTGCCAATGAGTCCAATGTGCACAACTCTTACACACAAACCTATGGGCAGGTAATATAATGTGGCATGCAGACGGTTAAAGAGCAAGCTCAGGCCATCTTTGCTTATGTACAGTTTTGCTAATATCTTGCAAACTGTTTAGTGGAGATTTGCTCCACCCGTACTTGAGCTCATTTACATACACTGTACATGCAGTATGATTTACAGTATTTTTATTTTTGCAAATTTTTCAAGGCAACTGATATTTGCAAAATGAGCAACTCTTAAAAGTCCTTTACCCGGTTACTCAAATTGTAAGATGTTTATCGCATCCAAAGAAATCATTAAAAAAAAAATTTGGGGAAAGTGATAAACATGTACTTATTTCTTTCTCCCATACTTGAGTTCTGAAGAGCATGTGAAATATGAGGCATATTTAGAGTATAAATTCACATATTTTATGTAACTTAGGTAAACTATCCTATACATTATGATTCATTTTAAAACCTCTTCTAACTATTCATACTCTGGCATGTAGTCCTTTTGCATCATTTCTCTTTTTTTTCAATACCTTTGTTTTCTGTTTTGATCTGATAGGCATTCCTGGCAGAGGCCATGTTGATAATGGCCACCATTATCCACTTGGGCAAATCAGGACTGGCAAAAACAGTGAGTAGAATTCAGTGTGACAGTTTGAGTACTCTAATAAAATATCTTACTGTGTCATCAAACTGGACTGTTCTTTGTTCGTTATTGCATTGACTTGTGGATGTTGTGTTGTGCTGTGTTTTTGTTTGTTTTCAATCTTTAGGTCTTCCCATATTAGACAAAAGCATTTGTTTTTAACCTGTTGAGGACGAGTCCTGAGTATACTAGGGCAGGTGTCTATGGAAAATGCGTGTTGTAGCAAAATCAGTCCATCCTCAACGGGTTAAGAGAGCTGCATCTCCTTATCCATGTGTTAGCACATTGGGATAAAAATCACTCTAACCCTGTATAGATCGTGAGTTTTTGGTATTACCTGTAGCGTGATCACATTCTGATATTGTGAGGGGACAGTGTTGCTTTGAATGGAAATATTACTCCCAAAAAAGTCCCAGGCAGTTAACTTCACCGTATGAAAAACATTTCAACTTCAAATCAACTATTATGTGTTTTATGTTGATGTGTACACTCTCTTACGTTGTTACATGTGTGATATGTGCGTGGCTCACCAAACTTGAGAAGTACGGTACCTATTTCTGTCAATTACTGAATCAAAATTCAGCTGCTTAAAGAGACAGACAATTCATTTTCCTTTATCACTTGTTAATTTAGTTTAGGTGAATTTGACAACTATTTCAACCCATTGAGGACGAGTCCCGAGTACACTCGGGCAGGTGTCTATGGGAAATGCGTGTTGTAGCAAAATCTGTCTGTCCTCAACGGGTTAACTACTTTGTCATTTTTTCATTGTTGAATTATTTGTACATTATGGAGAAACAAGAAGTGTGTGTGTGTGTATCTGGATAATTCTTGGTGAAGGAATTCATGTTTATTCATCTACTGTGAGATGAAGTGTCAGCCTTTTATCAGACAAGTATATTTCATATATATTTTGATCACTCTCTTTTACAGAACATCACAGATGATGATGTAGACCGCATTGCCACCTGTCTGAAGGTCCTTGCAGAGCGCCACAGCCTGATTGGAGGAATCTTCAGCAGTGAGTGCCGATCCTCCCTCAACACCATGCTGCAGGCCAAGCAGCAGGAAGACAAGATGGCACAGAAGGTGGGGTGGCACAGATCCTGTCATTTCACCCATCAGTTAACCCATCAAGTCTTAGTTATCATATGTGTATAATTTTTTGCGCTCTGTCTTGTACATAGAATTTTAAACTACTGATTATGAGTATATTTTAGGGTGTGACATGTCTTTTTTTTTGTGACTGTATTTGGTATAAAGTTGTAGAAATTAATATGACATATGGCTGATATGATGAGCTAGTGATTGATACACTCACACAAAAAAGGAATGAATCAAGTGTGTAGAATGTATCTTTCAGACCAAAATTAAGGATAAGGTTATGGTGGTGGTGGTAGGCAGAAGGACGCACGATGAAACGCATGACAGAAAAATGAACTCTTTCGTAAGTCATCGGAAGAGATGATAAAATTACTCGTAGCTTGTTGTCCATAATTGCAACAGAAAACAATGGAAAGGATCAACCTCTTTTAGGCTGCCATGTGGAATGATTTTTTTTCTTCAATTTATTCATTATTTTTAATTATTACACAGTTGTATTACCAGGTAACCTCCATGTAAATGAACTGCATACCATTTTTTCCCCACAGGGTCTGTTTGAGAAGAAGGCCCGCAGTATTCAGGCAGATGACCCCATCAACTTCCTACAGCTGCTGGCCAAAGCGGATAGTGGGAGTACTGAGGACCAACTGACCCTCAGCTTGACCCTCGCTACCATGGGAACACCGGCCAAGAAGGAGATGGCTGACCTCTCCACATCCAAGCTCAACAAGGTCAGAGTTTTTTTTTTTTTTTCATTTTTTAAAGGAATTTTTAGGACACTTTTTAGGACATTTTAGAGAACACTCATGCCATTATGAATTAAGAGAATGTACCTCTCTTTCATGCATTCTAGGCTGATCTGGTGTCAGACTCTGTTCGTTGAAATTGAAGTCTGTAGAAAAAGTTGTACATGCTCATGTAATATCTGCTGGGATTACTATAGGTGGAATATTGTTTGAACTTCTTAATAATCAGTACAAAATTTGAAAAGTGTTCAAACTGCTGTTGCAAGGCTGATTACTCTCATAGAAAAAAAGCATGACCGTATATTTCCCATTCTACGTCAGTTACACTGGCTTCCAATTAGATACTGAATTCAGTTGAAGATTTTATCTCTTGTGTTGTTTTGCATAAGTGATCTTTCCCCGTCTTATGTACAGGAATTTGTTGGTCCAATATCTTTCCAGTAAACACCCTTGATCTCAGTCCAAATTCTTACTCCTTTCCCTGAGAATAAATACACATTTTTTCATCCGCTCCTGAACTGTGGAATAACATCCTTGACAAGATGAAAACATCAAACATTATTGATCACTTTGAAGCTGCCCTTTAAACACACTTTTTTGTTTTGAATAATTTAATGGTATAGGTTTGTTTGCGATCAAATTATCCTTTTTCTTTGCTTTCCCTTCCTATAGCGCATTGGGATGATACGTACATTATGACATGTATGTGCTGTATAACAATAGTTCATTATCATTAATCTTGTAAGCTATGCGACCCAGTATTCTTTCTCAAAGAGTCTATTCCAGACAATCATTGCTGTTCATCAGGCTCCTTTGTTCCACCTTCTTTCTGATTGTCTCTTATTGTGTACCAACACAACAACATTTTATTTCTCAAAAGTAACTATTGCATTGGCTTTTGTTGTTGTTGCTGGTGCTGTTGTTGTAGCGAACAGTGTCATACTGTGTTCTAGTGTCTGTTTTTTTTTTTTCATTGTTGTTACATGTGAATATGGATCTGAACAATTAAGTGAAGAGAAACTTTCTTTGTTTTCTCTTGTGATGCATAATCAGGTGACACAGTTGACTGGTTTCTCTGACCCAGTCTATGCTGAGGCCTACATCAACATCAATCAATACGACATTGTGCTCGATGTCCTCGTCGTCAACCAGACAGCCGATGTCCTGCAGAACTGCTCCTTGGAACTGGCCACTCTTGGTAAATTGTTGCTATTGATTATGGTACTGATATTGATGTTGGTGTCCAACAGTGATTTCCATGGTGATGTTGATGCTCCCGCTAATCCTGACCCTGACTGTGATCCTGATCATGATCTAGGCTTTGACATGAAACATTTAATGTCTGCCAAAATGCACAACTTCGCTTTCTGCTAGTATTACAAATGTATGCCATACTTATTACAGTGCACAGGAATATATTTACACGAATAATGTGTCGTTTGAATTGATTCTGGGCTGATGTCATTGGAAGGAACATATGGGTTGTTTTTTTTTTTAGGTTTTCTGTGAGTGTGAAGTCACGTAAACAGCATGGATGTTGACATAAAAGAGGAAACAGTATTTACATTTTGCTTTTTTGAATAAAGGAATAGAGGAACATTCATCTCGATCGTTATGACAGTATGAATAAAGCCCTTATTAACCAGAAGTGTGTTTCTGTCTGCAAAGTCATGATATATTGTCTTGAGAAATCTTGAACATTTAATAACAAATATGAAAAAAAACAAACAAACGGAAAACTACAATCACATATGGAGTGATGAAATAACTTGTGTCATGTGTAGCGTAGAACGTAATCAATAAAACGATTCTCTCTTTGTTTTTTAAATGATTTTGTCCCTTTGGAGCATCAAAACTCAGTGTGACTTTAAATTGCGTCAGATTTTGATGATGCAGTATGGAATGATTAAAGATTGTTTGTATCTTGTCATTGCACCTCTTTCCCGACCTGTAGGTGACCTAAAGCTCGTTGAGAAGCCGCAGCCGATGACGCTGGCTCCTCATGACTTCTGTAACATCAAGGCCAACATCAAAGTCGCCTCCACCGAGAATGGCATCATCTTTGGGAATATCGGTATGTTAGCTATGTCTCGCACTATGACAAGTTGTATTGCCTCAGTCTTGAGATTTTAGACTTCTTCAGTCCATTGTGGTTAAGGGTCAAAAACACATGTGGCATTAAAGGGATGGTATTGTATTGGTTGAGGTGAGGATTCAGCTTTTAATTTTTTATGAGATACCTAGAAACCACTTTATGAAATGTTCCAGAGCCTACAATCTTAGAGGAATTCAAAGGTTATTTTAGGAAAGTTGGTTGTGAAATGGCTGAGACAAAGTAAATCATAGTGATCCTAGTAAAAGGTGGGTCCCACCTTATATTAGGATAGCTTTGTTTTGGATATCTCAGCTTCATCAAATAGACTTTGAATGCCACTTAGAATTATCGCTTCCATATTTCATAAGAGGTTTCTCACTATCTCAAAAAATCACATTAAAAAAGGTTGGGAAATTGAAGCCCCATCTCAATGGAAACTGTACCATCCCTTTAAATAATAAGATATGTAGTGAGTTTATCTTAAGCCCTCATTGTTGGTCAGTATCTGCTTTCAGCACAAATTTTAAGGTCCAGTTGAAAAGATAATAACTTGTGCTGAAGCATTCTTCCCATTAAGCAATGCTGTGCACTGGCACTGGTCTGATGGTTCCTGACTAGTAAATATCACTGTGTTAGTGTGCAGCCCTGCATTAAGATAATACATAGTAGATATTACGGGATCTATTTTATAGTGAATTTATGGTCACATGATCATGTGAAGATGGTTTAGCTTCAGATTTGTGATACGCATTTTTGCTTCAGTTAGAAAAAAAAAACGGCTTTCCATTCATTACAGCGAAGATTGCCAACGTCTTCTCATTAGAACAGATGATGAAAATGCATCTTTCTCAATATTTTTGTAACAGTGTACGACGTCTCAGGCTCCCAGAGCGATCGCAGTGTCGTGGTGCTCAACGACATCCACATCGACATCATGGACTACATCGTGCCCGCCTCTTGTACCGACGCCGAGTTCCGGACCATGTGGGCCGAGTTTGAGTGGGAGAACAAGGTAGACAGATATATCTGCTTCTATTTTTTCTCTCTCTGTTACAAACTCATTATTCAAGCACTCAATGTAGAATCATGAGATGCACTAGAAGTATGAGTGTATGCCTGATGAGGCTATTTTTAACCTGTTGAGGACGGGCTGATTTTGCTATAACACGCATTTCACACAGACACCTGCCAAGTATTCTTGTTACTTGTCGTCAGCAGGTTAAGATAAAACACAACTGGTTGATAGGATGGAAAAGTTGGTAACCTATTTATATTGCATTGCCAAGAAACACTAAGAAGGGAGAACTTTTTTTTTTTTCTTGAGAGAGATGTTTTTTATTATCTACCTACACATATGTAGCTGCAGGTTTCAAGTTAAGTGTTCTGTTCCATATAGTATGTGACTTCAAGAAACTGAATACTTCTTCACCTTGAAACTAGTCAGGAGCTGTTATGAAGTCGCTGTTTTGTGACTTGAAGTCCAAAAATATTTTAGTTATATCGCTTATTTCTCACCTTTGTGTCAATGTGTGTTTATGTGTATTTATGTGTTACTTTTGCAGGTGACAGTCAACACTAACATCTCTGATCTACGTGAATATCTGAAGCACCTTCTAGCTTCTACCAACATGAGATGTCTTACCCCAGAGAAGGTATGAAATGCATTTGTGACAAGATTTTCTTCAGAAATGTGACTGTTTTTGCTTGAAGATTTGCTTGAAGAATCAATTCTTCGGTGAGGGAAATATTTGAGTTCATAATGGTCCATAGTGGTCATGTAGAAGTGTGTTTACTTGTACCCAAGTTTATATATATATATAATATAGCCTTGATATCTTTGTAAGGGATTTAATTTTCAGTCTTCGGCAGTACCTGCCGGTCAGTACAATGGAACTGAGTATTTCTGCCTCACGAATGGCACAGCTGCATATTGCTTTTACTCTGTGCTTTGGATTCATCAGTGGAGATTCAGTGAAGGCATAAAATTAGTTATAAATAAGTTGTTTAGTTTTGTTTTGAGCCTTTATCAATACAAATCAATACTATGGGTGTGTGCCAATCCATGTTTTCAGAAGGTGTTTTAACAGTTGAAACATTGTTGTTTTGTAGATTTCTTAGCCAGTGCAGAAGGCAATGTAGGCATGTTCATTTTATTTGTTTGGCATGCCATGCATAATGCACAAATTTATGATGAAATTGTTTTGAAACCAAGAGCCTTAATCAATACCAATCAATAGGTTGGCACCAATCCATGTTTTCCACAGATGAAGCATTAAATGTTTTGTAAATTTCCTTGGCAGTGCAGGATGAAAGGTACAGTGTTCATTTTATTTGTTTGGCATGTCATGCATAATACACAAGTTCATAGTAAAATTGTTTTGACAAAAACAAAAGAGCCTTGATCAATACCAATCAAAAGAATGGCACCTGTCCATGTTTTTGACAGGTGAAGCATTGATATTTTGTAGATTTCCTAGGCAGTGCAGAATGAAAGGTACAGTGTTCATTTTATTTGTTTGGCATGCCAAGCATGCATTTTGCACTCATGTATTCATGGCTATTGACCTGCAAAGTGTTGTCTGCCAAGATGAATTAAAGAAAGGACAGTGAGATAATACTGGGACTATATTAGTCACTGCAATTGTATGTATACCAATCACTCTTCTTGCAAATGCTGTTTCACTTTCATACCAAATTCAAAAAAGAAGAAGAAAGAAACAAAAACAAACCCCTTCTAAGATTGAAACATCCTTCCACTATGGTAGTGGAAAACTCTGCCATCCATGTCCTGCACCATGCCCTGTTTTCATCTCAATCAAAAACGTATGATGCCCCAGGTGTAATAAGGTTAATGATACAAAGCTGCCAAGACTCTCCTGATTCTGCAGGTTGCTTCCCTTTCATATCACATCATGTTCTGATGAGACAAAATGTCAAAGCCTTCCTGGTTTGGGAATTGCTATGAAAGTCGAAATGCATGTTACACTCCAGTATCCATATATCAGAGATTTTGATGTAGGAATGTTGGCAGCTCTGAATGATGTAGCAACACAACATTCCTTATCCAGCTTTAGTGGCCTCGACATCCGTGTGTGAGTCTGTGATGTGGACTGTGTCAGCATCTTTGGGTGTGTTTGAGCGCTGTCCTAATGTCTACCGTATTGTACCATACCCATGTCAGAGGAGCTGCCAAATGCTCCGTAAGTGTACCATACTGTTGGGTCCTACCATACCAAGCCAAAAATGGACCACTTTCAGATGTGCTCCAAAAGCGTACCATATTGTGTCAGAAGTTGGCATGAGAAGAATGCACATAGCATCCACTACGTCATAATACAAAGAGTTGATTGTCTTTGCTAGGGACACCTGTAAGTAGCGTAAGTGAGCAAGGTGCATGACCCTGTTGATGCAAAACATGTGACCCCAAACTATGACTCCAGTCCAAAAACAACTCCACATAGCGCTCAAAGACTCCAAATCTGGCATGGTATTGTATGGTATGGTCTGGTTCAATTTGGTTCTCTTTTGAGTGCTTGAACATGGCCTTTCACTCTTCATTCTTAATCCTTCTCTCAGGCCCTGTCTGGCGAGTGTGGTTTCATGGCGGCCAATCTCTACGCCCGCTCCATCTTTGGTGAGGATGCGCTAGCCAATGTCAGCATTGAGATGCCTCCTCCCAACACCCCTGGGGGGTCGGTCACCGGCCATGTCAGGATAAGGGCCAAGAGTCAGGTAAGCTGCAACTTCCACCTCCACTGGTTGTGATACCAGTGGTTATGTTAGTGACTATGCTGGTGGTCATTGTAGTGGTAGTAGTAGTAGTGGTAGTGGTGATGTCACTGATAGTCCATCAGGCATTGGGATTATGATTGTGGTGGAAGAGATGGTGATGATGGTGGTTGAAGTGGTGATAGTATATGGTGGTGCAAGAGATGTTAATAATGGTAGTTGAATTGGTGGTAGTGTGTATGGTGGTGCAAGAGATGGTGATGATGGTTGAAGTGTTGGTAGTGTTTGTGGTGTTGCAAGAGATGTTGATGGTGGTTGAAGTGGTGATAGTGTCATGGTGGTGATAGTGATTGTGATGTCATTACTGTTTCACATCTTGTCAATTCCCTCCCTCCCCCAAGAAGTTCATCTGTTTCTCAGTTTAAGATATTAAGCAACTCTTTGAGATTGACAACCTCGAAATGCAAATTTGACTGACCCTTTGTTTCTGTTGTTAATACAAAACTCTTTGCAAATTGGATTATCTTTCTTCTGAGCAAGTGAGCCTTTGCACAGAGCAAAAAATGCATCATTAATTATGAACGTAGTCCACGGTCTATGGATGTAATGAGTTGAATGTACTCTCCATCGTCAAATCAATGAAATGAACAAATGAAATGATATACTGTATAAACCATATATTTTGCAGGATTTCACGAGTTGTGTGCTATTCACCAATTCAACAACATGCAAAAATATGAACTCTGATCCCAACATGCATGCAATGTGCATTGACCAGATGGTTGGGAATAGTGAATACATAACTGCATATTGCTGAATGAATGAAAGGATGAATAAAGTATCAACCAAGGGATGAATGTAAAAGTGGTCAACATTTTGTGACAAAGCAGCCAAAATATTTTTTTTCCTCTAAATTTTTGTCTTTGCCCAACAGGGAATGGCCCTCAGTATGGGAGACAAGATCAACCTATCACAGAAAAAGGATAAAGACGTGAAGTAAAGTGTCCAGCAGCGTCCATTACAGATATCTTGTTATTCTGTTGTTAACAAAGTGTGAATTATGCGCATAGATATGTAGCCTTATTGAGGAGAAATTACAGAATTTTGCTATTTCGTCAATATCTATTGTCAACAGCTTAACATGTCTGTAGTGTAGAAATATATTCAAATAACTGGAAGGTTGTCCAAACACGCAGGTCTCAAAATCACTTCGGTATTCTCTTTAGAGAGCATGTGACTCCTGATAATGCTGGTATTAACTAAAGGTCATCCAGGATATGATTTATGTCTGTCAAATATTTTTGTATAGTCACTGAAGAGGCTGTACTCAGTAGGAATTCAGAATCCAGAATCCAAGTCAAAGGAATCCTTTCTGAATGTTCCCTTATGGGTTTTTTGACATCAAAATATCTCACAGAATTGCAGTCTTATATGTCAGTATCCAGTGACTTAAATTCCTAGTTGCTGATAGGAGTTACTCTTTAAAACAGGGACATTCAAATGCTTGTTGGTTCGTGTAGGTACGTGTTCATACTTCCTATTCAATATGAAATCTTTGTAGTGTGCATGTGCATACAAAGTTACAGCAATGTCATGTTGGATGCTCAAACTAGGTTTTGTTTTTTGTTTTTCTCTCTTCCTGTTGTGAACAAAGTTCAGCATATGCATAATGATTTAACATCTGCATTCAAGATGTTATGCATTTGAGTCAGTGTTTAAACTTTTCTCCCATATTGGCAGTTCCCTGTAATCAGTGACATGAATAATCATCCTGCATAGTCATGCATAGTGTATGATTATAAATTGGTTTAGCAGATACGGCTTTTGCTTTTCTTTTCTTTTTTTTATTACTTTTGTTTATTATTGCACGCAAATCAAGAAAGAGATTTCATGGTTTTGATTGTTGATATATTTCTATTACTCATTAACATTTTTGTTGTATTATTTTTCTAGATTGTATTAAGACAGCGATTAAAATTGAGTTTCACAGTTACTACCTAGACTGTCAAATCACTGACAATTGTCAGGTAGTCAGTCGTCAGGTTGTCAAACTTTTTTTTGGAAGCCTACCAAGTAAAGGTCTTCCTGGGCCTTGACCTAGGAACTATTGTGATTTGTTTTTTTCCTTTTTTGTTTAAATATCTAGATGTCAGTGTTACATGTCATAGAGCGCAGGAATGCTGGTTGTAAACAAAATAAAATGAAGTTGCAGTCAGTTCATGAAAATGCTGAGCAACCCAACAACCATATAAAGTCGCTTGACACAATTATCATGTCAAAAGGGAGAAAGAAAGGTAGAAAAAATAAAGAAATTGTTATTGTTTGTTCATCTCAAATGCATTTGCCTGCTAAATCTCACTCCGTTCATGACATTTCTGGGACCACTTTGCCGTTGGGTATGATGCAATTTTAAGGGAGACTGATATCATTATAGTACACTCCCGTTATCACAAACACGGTTATGACGAAATTCCGGTAAATACAACAAAGTAGAAATTCATGCCGCAACATTATCCACTCTATGTATTTTTGTTTATTTGTTAGGTTATAAAAAAATTTGATATAACGAAAGAAAAATGTTGGTCCAGAGGACTTCGTTATAACAGGAGTGTACTGTATGATGATACCAATAAAGATAATGCTGATGTTAATAGTCAATACTTGAACAGTGCCTTTTCCGTGGCACATGATGATAACAAATGCAATATGCTCTAATATATATTTTCGTGGCTGCTATGAGCTGCCTTAGCTTGTCTTTGCAGCTTGCTTCGAGGTGAAAGTGAAACTAAAATGAATGACCCAGTGATTTACTCGCATGACGTGTAGGAGGATGTAATTACTTCCCCTTGCTGTGATGTCCACCAGGAAATTGACCATAGACTAGGTGGTCAAGTACATGAATCCCGTATCGTAGCATTTCAGTGAGATCTTCTCTCGATATTACACTCAGTTAGCAAGCAATTGGTTTCCTCGTGAGTGGCAATTACTCCCGCCACTTGCGAGTCCTTTCTACAAGGGATTGTTGTAATGGGTTCTGATGAAAAGCTGCATGAGAGCTGAACTCATTAGGAAACATACCCATTCTTTGTGTGAATATTTTTAGTTTTGTAAATGCTTAGATCTTGACAGGTTCAGGTGGGCACTTTGATATGATGGGTGAATTAATGCGAATTGAGGGGGTAATTGCAGCTACTTTCACAGTTTTATTGTGTACAAAAATGTGCATGATATTTTGGAATAGTTAAAGGTTATGACTGATGTACTTGCATTCCATACTGGGCCTGCCAAGTTTCATATGGTTTTGATTTGAGATGGCTTTGAATTGACATGTGCATATTAATGCCCCATGAACACATACCAGGATATTGTAGAATAAATCCTATCCTATTGTGTCCTTGTAAGAGCTTTGTCTGGTTTGCTATAGCAAGGCCCATTGATGTCACATTAGTGGTGTAAGATAAACTGATGATCAGACAGTGAGTCTTAATAAGAGTTGTGGTAGGACTTTGGTTATCAAAAATATGGCACATCTTGATAGAGCCAGTGCAGCTTTCAGTAAAGTGCTTGTAGTGTTTAACAGGTTCGTTTGTTGGCTTGTGTAGGCTTATGTGGCATTTTTTAAAGCACTTTGACTGTGTTAACACTGTAACATCAGGTACTTCCTGTGCAGACATTTTTATTTTTTTTTTTTAATTACACGTATGAGCTCTATGTATTTCATTTACACGATTTATTGTAAACAATAAAGAGGATAAATGTAGAAGTGTTGCCTTTGTGTTGTCATCTTATGTAGAATTTTGATAACAAGTACATATATTCAGTTCTTTCTGGCCCTTTATAGTTACTGTTGGTGAGAGTGCAGGAATAGTGAATGCATTGTGTGTGTATGTAGATTTTACATATAAATGTTGTGTGGTTTATTCAGGTAACTCCCATTATAACAAAGTCTATGGGACTGACAGTTTTCTTTTGTTATATCAAAATTTTATCCTAGCTGAACAGATATAGTATATAAAGATTAATGTTGGAGCCTGGATTTTTATAACCATGTTTTGTCATTACAGGAGCCCACTATACAACTACTTGAGTATGTACAGTATGTGCAGTGTGAATGTGTGTGCGTATTTAATTGTAGAGTGTACATGTGCATGGTGGTCCATGAGGGGTTTCAGCATGTCGCTGCAATATATTCAAATTCTTGTGCAATATCCTCAAGAATTTGTAACAAGCTCAAAATAAAATGTATTCAAAGATGTGAAAAACATTTTGTGCAAAACATATGAAACATCAAACTACCTGGTACTTGGATATAGTTAAATAGATATTTGTGTGCAAAACATGAGAGAAAAGATCGAATGTAAGCAGCACAAAGAGAGATACAGTGTAAGCTGCAAAATATTGTTTACTGCATGCTCATGATGTGTGCTCTGCGCACATACAATTTCCACAATATTCCCACATTCTGAGCTTGCAACATGCTCAAATTTCAAGTTGTGGACCATCCTGGACCTGTATTAAATTTGTGTCCATATGCATGCACAATGTACATTTATACCTGTACACACTGTACATACGTTTGCTGAACCTATGCAAATGTGAGTTTGTATTACAGTACGTGTACTACATAATCATGTACATTATTGATGCTTCCGCGTAGGCTTGCTCAGCAAACATTCTTTTCCTGTTTCACCCAGTCGGCGGGTAGTACACTAAAACTATGCACAACTATTGCACGTATATGTGTGGTAATTGGTGACAATCACATAATTTTGACAAATGCATCACTGAAGCAGACCTTTGTTCATTTGTTCTGCAAATATATTCTCTTCAGAGTTCACAGTAGGCCTACATGTACATATCCAGTCATGATGCTTGTGACCCTGTCAATGCGTAGAATAGGCAGCATTATATACCTCATATATAGAATCCTCTCATCTGATTGGTTAAAAGGGGAGTCATGAAAATAGCTGTGCCCCATTGTTGATCAAAATGACGTCATGATTTACTGTGCCCGGGGCACAGTTGATTGACTGTGCCCTGTAAATACGTTTGGAAACAGACAGTCGCAACCCCGTACACATTGTAGATCACATGTAAAGGTATGTACGCACCAATGATACGACCGCCGCGCTGTCAATCAGCGTTGATTACGAATGCTACGGTATCTATATTTCGGAATCTATATTTTCGGTATATAAAACAAATAATGACTGCCTGATATTCGGGGCACAGTTAGAATTATGTAGGCCCTCGGTGATGTGAAAACCATAACCATAGTTACGGTTTTCACATCACCTTGGGCCCATAATTTTAACTGTGCCCCTCATAGCAGTCATTATTTGTATACTATTTACTGACAATTTATACAGTGGAAAACATTACGTTCTAACATTTTCTCTCACAAGTTGTCGCCGGTCACACGAACCGACGAATCACTCGATTTTGGGTCAAATTTTCGATTTTGAGATTTTCAATCATTTCGATAGTAGACATTCCATACTACATATTCTGAAATTCTCAGTGTGTAATTCGGTGTAATTTTTACGTAGTTATCACTTTTGTAGAAGTATGTAATTCCATTTGTGAAAATTATTTGTTTTCCCCATAGACGCGTGTGTTAAACAATCAGGCGATTCGACGGTTCGGTGACCGCGCGTACTAGTACGCGCGGTCACCGAACCGACGAATCAGTGCGCATTGACTTGCGTGTTGTTTTTGAGATTCAACAGTTCATTGACCGCGCGCATAGTGCGCGTACTATGTAATACATGTGTTGACAATGACAATGCTCAATGTACATGTACATATGGACACACATGGAAAATGACAACGTTCTTTGCAGACCGAAAATACATGCATGCAGCTCTTTGACGATTTCCCGCTTATTTGTTAACAATACAATTCGATAAAAACTTCACAAGTTAGAGCAAGAATTGAAGTATGGTGTACTACAAAAATAATTGGAAATTATAGACATGAAAGTGTAGCAACCATAAGTCAAAAATGGGCTATCTTCAAACGCGTTTTTCTCGAATTGTCATTCTTACGCAAACCTGAGGGATTCGTCGGTTCGTGTGACCGGCGACGAAGTATATACACACACCTTTTACAGAGGCACTATGTGGGATTGAATAGGCCACATGTGGGAAAGGTGACTTTCCATTCTTAAAAGCATAGGGCACTCAATGTGACCAAAGGTGTAATATCACTCTACTGTGTAGTCCCACAAACTGGATCTTCCTGCGAAATGGCAACTGTTTACATGGCAGAATCAGCAGAATCAATCCAGGATATGTAAGCATGTGAAACCCCCGTGATTGCTCTTCTTGAAAATTAGTTACAATTTTTGGATACCAAGGGTCCATTTTATGAAGTCATCGCATAAATATCTTTACATAAATCTCAGAATGGCCAAAGTTGCTCATATTATGTAGTTATGAGAAACTTAGAGGAGTGTTGTAAAATCCTATGTATGAAGTGTCTTATAAGCGTGTCTACTAAGCAAAAAGTCTCTCATAAGACTTTCATGAAATGGATCCAAGGTATGAACAAGGGACAATGGAAGTATTTCAGACAAGAGATGTCATGATTATGTGGGTTGTGGATGGTGTAGTTTCGGTTTAGAAGGGAATTCAGGTTTTAACATTTTGCAAGATAAATACATAGAAGCCATATTTATGAAATGTTAAAAGAGCATATAATTCTAAGAGGAATCAAAAGTTAATTGATGAAAATCGGTTTTGAAATGGCTGAGATTTCAAAAACAGCATAAAACAAAGGGGTCCTAATAAAAGGTGGGTCACACCTTTTATTCAGACCACTTACTTATTCATCTTTTTTTTTTAATATCTCAGCCATTTCAAAACAAATTTTCATCATATAAACTTTTGATTCCTCTTGGAATTGTATGCTCTTTAATATTTCATAAATATGGTTTCTATGTATTTATCTTGCAAAAAGTTCAAACTTAAAAATAAAACAATTATTTACATTGCATTTCATTGTACTTATACACAGTGTTCTTCTAATGTGGGATGTAGTGTATTTCTATTAAGACCCTGGCTCTTTGTTACATTTACATTACCACAATCTGTACCTCTTTTCCTCTTTTTTTTTTGTTTTTGTTTTTTGTTAGCCTCTACTCTGGAAGTATGTTTTGATGAATAGTTTTAATAAATAAATAAATAAACACACACACACCATCAACCGTTTGTGCAAGCTCAAACAGAACACATGGTGGAAACAACATTATATGTAATAAACAATACATCCTTTATTTTGAAAACTCTGATATATTGATGTACACGGATTTGACATAATTGATACCGTACGATTTGCATTTGGTGTTTTCCACACATCTATGAATGCATGTCATCACACAACAGTACAGACTTCAAAATGAGATCGTATGGAGTTATACATTACTAAGTATGTGACAGTATACACTGCAAAGCATCCTTTCACATGAATCAACTAGTGGGAATGAGTTAATCCCATTAATGCATTACTGAGTAATTCATAATGTAAGTGTGTGTGTGATCATTTACTTTGTATGCCACGTACCCCAGCCTTCCCCGATGAACCAACCTCATGTACAGTATCTGGGGATAGCATTAAAGAAAAGCACCTGTTCTCATATAACACAACCTCTCAAATTAGGTTTAGAAAGCAGTACAAGTTAACTTGTCAATAGGGATAGACCACAGACCATAGATTAGACCACACTGTCTAAATGACAATAAAAAGGACACATTATCCCCACATTCGCATTAGTCCCCGCGACACTGGGAAAGTCCAGCACTGTGGGACTTTCTCCTCAAAAACAATAATGTGAACACTTGCTGGGATATGTCCCCTCATCCCCGCTAACCAAGTCAGGTCGGTCTGGGTAAAAAGGGAGAGTGAGAAAGGATTGGTGAGGAAACAAGCTTCATTTCATTTTTCCAACATTAGGTACTGTATGTAGCATAAATTTTGCTGGGTTTTCATTTTGGCAAATTTCGCAAGTCAAGGGCCATTCAAGAATTCAGCAACATGCAAAAATACTGACTCTGACCTGATATGAAAGCGATGCGCACGCGAACATTTCTCCATTCATTACCGTGCTCCACGACTGTGAATTCAACCACTCGCAAAATTGTCGTGAAGTCCCAATTCATGAAAACTTTGACTCCCTACACACAGTACTTTACTGTGCTTTTGTTGCACTCGATCTGCAAGTAATGTTCATTCATTTTATTGTGTGGAATAGCACTTGACATGCAACTCTGCTTCTATCAGCTGGAAGTTTCAGTCTATGCACATTCCATCTGCATGAATTTGGCATGCATATTCTCCATACAAGACATACGACAAGACCCCAAATAAAGAAATATGGGACATTTGCACCCCCAAAGAGGTTCCCTAAAGGAGGGAGAAACAAAAATCCACAGTACAAGACATTTCCATGACTTACAGCACATCTGGTCAGCCTGCTTGACCAACACTTTGCACAATTAGTTGTTATAAAAATTCCACAGTTTTTTCTGTTTCTTTCTGTCCTTGTACTGTGGTGGAATAATTTCTGGTCAAGACAATCTACATATGAACTTCAATCTGTACTATCAATGCACATATGGTGCAGGAAATTCATACAGCTTTTGTAATCTCTCCCAGATGAACACCAAGCTGGTATGTCAACTAAAACATTAATAGTGTTCAGCTTTGATTCCAAATTGATCACAAATTTTTCAAGTCCTTCCTACCTGCCATAATATGTGTCAGAATCAATGAAATGCTTTGAACCCCTGCCCCAACAAGCATTCAAAAGGTGACAAAACACATCTAGAAGCTGCTAATAAACTAGCTAGACTGCAGTGTGAATACGGTATTCATTCTAGCAGAGATATTAAGTAACTTGTTTAAGTTGTTCCATTGGTGTACCAAAAGCCTTTAGTGGGTTCAACTGCTGAAACAGCAGCCATGCTGCAGAAGGGTAGATTAAGTGATATTGCATAATAATTTCTTTTCCCAAAAAATAAAACAAAGTTGAACAAGAATGCAGTTGAAACTATAAGGTCCTTTAAATGGCAGACTGTAGGTTAGGATTTTGACTTTCATTGAGCAACAGAAATTATTTCAAATTTATTATATTTACACAAAAGGAAGGGGAAAAAGATAGAACTGTGCATCCAACACACCAGCAAGCAAAATTTTTGTGTATTTCTGACATCTCGAATATATAACAAAGTTTCTCAAGCTGTCGGAACATGGTGTCAGAGGTTACATGCCTACATGTTCACTCACAGCTCTCGACTGTCCCAAAGTTCTGTCCAAGAAACAACAAAATGGCAACAATTTACTCTTTTTTCCACATGAAACACTCAACCAAACTTTTAACCCATAATCTCACCTTTAATTTTAGTACTCCACACACGCAGGTGTAAAACATAAACAAAATTCTGAAAGTAATATACTCTGACAATTGATCAAACCTGCTGCATTCAAACAAAAATCAAAATGTGTGATGCTTTTTTTTTCTCTCTCTCATGGTGTTGGCACTGGCAAGCTAAAAATCTATTATAAACTTCTTGAAATATACTATGAAATCTATTATAAACTTCTTGAAATATACTAGGAAATCTGCCTTTGAAGACATGATATTTGTTAAAAGCTACAATATGGCAAGAAAGTGATATTGGCTACATGTGAGAATCCATGAAATACATACAAATGTGTGAATCGGTGCAAAATAGGAAAATCTCATATATACAAGCTCCATATTCATAGCAAACAAAATCCTTTATGACACAAGAACTCCCCTGTGTCAAATATACATAAAATTGTATTCTCAGTTATACATAAAAAAATCAACAAATGTGCTTCACTTTTCATGCAAAAATGACATCTATAAATAAACTCTATAAATGTTTTATACAGTTGGTTTCTCATGATCAGGAAAAGCATTACACATATACTATATTTGGCAATCATAGGCACAATTTTTGAGTGAGATCCATTTACAACTGCTATTATATCAGTTATGGCAAATTTTGAGATAAAAACACTGAAGAACATAGTAAGTATGTCATAGAACATATTGATTGTTGAAAGTTTTGGCAAAGGTGTAATCTCTCCACACACGGATATTATGTCCAACAGAGTGTAATATTTCAATAGGTAATGCACGGTTCAGAGTTGAACTGTGATTCAATGCCTTTCAACACTAGGGTGAAATGAATGGTCCCATCTGGGTTTTCTGATGTCTTTATATACTGTAAAACAAAATATTTTCGCGGCATGACATTTTCGCAAATGGGAGCCGATGGCCTTTAATATTCACAGCATGAAATTTTCGCGAGTTGCCTCTAACTTCAATGCATAAAATAGCGTAGACAAGATCTTTAGTGTGCATTTTAATTTTGTGAAACTCTGCTCTCGCCAAATTTGAGAAATTACAATGCACGCCAACATTCCTCGTTTTACAGTACATCACGGAGTACTACCAGCAGAGATCATCTGCCACCATCAGGTAACATTCACCCAGACAGACAGAGCTTCTATTACAAGTTCATCTTCACTTACAAACTGAGGACCTGTGTCTTACATCACTTTTACTCAATGGGACATCACAAGTCATGTTCGCATACATATAGCTCATATCGCTGTCAAAAGAAAACGGACGAAGCAAGTGTCAATGAGCACCGTGCATACACCAGTAGCAGCAAACAAGAGAGATAACCAACATTACACTCACACGTGCTGTCTTAACTGGCTGTATGTCTTCTACACGACCATTAACACCAACTGTACACAATGATAGACACTGTATTCCAGGCAAAGAGAGAAGTGTGATTGCTGCACTACGCTAATCACTACACTGAACCATTTCACTGCTCATGGAGGTCCTAAGCCAGGAGCTAATCTCAGCAGATTGTTTTATGTTGTAGCTTTGTGAGCTACTTGCAAACTCGTGATTCACTTTATCTTTCAATTTCTGCTATGTAGTCCTACATTTAATATACACACACACAAAAAAAAACCCTAATCATCAAGTGCCCCCCCCCCCTCCCCTACAGAAAATGCTGACGAGCAAAAACTGAAAATCTTGTGCTAGGTGGGCAGAAATTCAGAGCTACCAAGTCTCATGCATTCTGCATGAGACTTATGCATTTAGGGTCTGTCTCATGATCTCACGCATGGCACCCATTTTTCTCATGCATCAGGTGAAGTCTGCAACTTGGGCCAAAAATAAGGAGCATAGCTCAAAAGATTAAAGTGATAGTTGCAAATGAAGGTATATTTCCCTTTTGTCTCTCAAAATAAGTAAAAAACAGTCACTTAAGTATGCACCAGATCGCATCAGTAAGAGCTAATAATTAAAAAAAAGCTCCCTACCATGGGAGGGGGAACATCCTCCTCGTTCGCGAGCACCGAGACGCCGAGTCATGAAAATCTCACTCATAAAAACTTTTTGAACTTGCCATCTCTGGAAATGTAGTCCACACTGTTAAACCACATTTTATCATTAATCGTACGAGTCTCCATATGATTGGGTAAATTCTTTTTTAAAACCAACTCAACAGGTTCTTCTTGGAATAGATGAGGAAATATGACTACCAATCACCTGCTAATACCCTCTTGAATGGGGGGGGGGGGGGGGAGGAGGAGATGTATCAGCTTTAATATTTGAAGGGTTGGGCTCAGGATATACCGTGGTTTTTTTTTCTGAGCAGAAGAAATTCTTAATCATGTTGCAAGCATGAAGAGTGGGCGGTACATTTCTGGGAATGAGTTTTCTCAATTTCCCCATTAATGAGGATATGTATGTTTGCATATAATATAGTCAATCTCACCCCAGCTGACCTCACACAAATTGAAAAATTTGATTACGCTGAAGAAAAATTCTATCCGGGAATGGATAAAAACATGCATAAATCATATTGTTAAAGTAAAAATTCACACAAGTCGAAGAATTTTCTCCGGTTGCTTTGGATTTGACTTCAGGTGAGGTTGACTGTATATACACAGTATATACACAGGGAGGCGCCCACACCAGGCGCACGCCCTCCCCTGATATTTCTTAAGAACAAAAGAAATAAAAAGAAAAAATGGGGGGAGGGGTGCGTGTGCCCCATCTTTACAGAATTCCTGGATATGCCACTGTATACATGTACGTATTCTTTTTTTTAAATAATCACATATAATTATGTGCATACACAGAAAACATCACTGCGTATCATTACACTACAATGCTTTTAGATTTTCAGGCACTTCTAGCATTTCCCATTGCATATATATGCCATCACCACCACAGGTCATAATACAGTCATATAACAATCTACAAAATTCACCGTGACCCCAACAACTGCAACAGACGAGAGAAAAACAAATAACAGGAAAAGAGGATTTTGACCTGTCATCACCACACAGCATCACAAAGTGGTGTATAGTGACTGCTAACTCACATGACAACCAGAAAATATAACACAACCATACACTGCAAAGAAGTGTGTTCGTACAAGACACCATCCTCATAGATATGTAATAAACATACACCACAAAATAATATGTGGGCAGCTTAGCAGATTGAAGCGTTGGAACTAGTTGTGCTCTGTATCTTTCATGGTACTGGTACAAGTGTATTCTACTTTGCTTCATGTCACAAAATGCACAGTAACAAACACACACACAAACGCACTACTGCAACTGCAACTGCAGCACAAGGGTTACTCCAATTGCTCCCACTATCTTCACAATATGTGATATCATACAGATGGGGGCTGATCAATTTCATCCTCTTTCCCACTTTTTTTTTTCTTTCAAAAACTTGAGAATAAAAACATGCCATGATTTTTTTCCCCTAAAAATACAGCTGTTTGTTACTTCCTTTTGACTTTTTTTTTTTGTGAGGAAATTACATCAGATAAAACATATAGAGTAAATTCTCACAGCAAAATGAGTGACATATACACACACATAACACCCCCCCCCCCCATAATTTGGGTATAATACAGTCCAGATAACTGAAATGTTTTCATACTACCTCTAAAGAAAAGGTTTCATACTTGTCAATTTGACGTCTCTGTGCATTATGCACAAACGGCTGACTGGATGAAACATAGATATCAACTTTATTTTACTTTGTATTGTTTTGTTTTGTTTGATCGTTCACCTGAAATATTTTATCTTAGGTTTTCTGACTGCCCAATTTATATTGTAAAATGAAATGCACAGCACATAGATATGTCAACATCATGTGCTTCACAGGCACTGTGCTACCATCAATATTGGTCCAGTCGAGCTTGTATGAATCTTTACTTTAGACTCATATGCCACTGCTCCTTATCTGCAATCTGCCTAGACGTAACTGATATGGATAAAAAAAAAAGTAGATCTGGACTACTTCTTTTTGATTATGATCTATAGATATTAGTTCATTAAAAAATGCAGCAAACATCTTTGGATACTTAGCACTTGTCAGCAAGAAAGATCTTACCCTCACACCACAGCTATCATCACAGAAAGAATATCTCTGTGTTTCATTGTACAGCACTTTTTTCTTTTCTTATTTTAGGGGGAGGGGTTCTTTCAGAGTAACATGATAAAAATCTTGTGGTCATATATTCAAAACCATGGTTGTGAAGCAATACAGGGATATTTTCCAACTTTTACAAGCTCCCACTTCTGGTTACAATAGAGTCTACAGTTGTTCAGGGACACAGCGCATGTGGATTCTCTTCCATTTCCTCCTTCCTGAATTCATTAAAGGTAACGTCACCCTGCCCTGGCGAGCACATCAGATTTCACAAGATAGCAGAGCTGTAGATTGCATTTGGTATTAAAATCAGAGGTGTCAGTTTCAGAATAAGGTTGTCACTCAACCACAGACCATCCCCCTCCCTCCCCCCCCCCCAAAAAAAAAAAAACACCTACACTTGTGCACCAAACAAATAAACAAAAATAAAAAAACCCAAATCTGGCTGTGAAAAAAAGATACACAAAAACAAATACAGCATTCTTGGAATTTCAACAAAGTCTCTCCAGTTGTGGCTTTTGACTTTAAGTAACGTAATTGTGTAATCATGACTCTTGCTACTTTGTTATGTTCACCCACTATCCTAACACTGTGTGTTACATTGATACATTGAACTTATTTCAATTTAATAGTGCGCACTGACAAATTAGCTAGAAAAATTAAAGCTTTGTTTGTTTGTCTTTTTTAAAAACAAAATAACTCTGAGAAATCATCATCCCACAGTCTCGTATTTGAATTTGTAATATTACATGCACCACAGGAAAAATTTAAAGTTTACATTACTTCAACTATGTGCATTCTCTGGCTAAAAGATGTGGCATGGGCTTTCCATTACTATACCGTGAAATACCTGCAGTTACATTCTGTGACGGACTGCATAGATCACAGTAACGAACCAATATCTGACACTGAGCGGTGCATGTGATGTGCATGTGATGATCTAAATTAACTATAAATATGTAGAGTGAAGCAAACTTATGAATACTGCATGACATTTGAGCAGTTGAGCTGGTATGTTCGGATCTTATGATAACAAGGATAACAATTTTGCTGCCTGAAACCTACTTTGGCCAACAAAAGACATTGTGACCACACCCATCTGAGGCAAAGTTTGTAGTCCCATGCTTTGGGATTTGTGTGTGTGTATGGCAATGCAAAAAGTGTCACAAATGGGTGAACTTTTCCATAGGCTAAGTTTTCTTTCTCTCTCTATACCTCCTTAATGAAACTCATCACTGACATTCTCAAGTTAATGTAGCATTGAATATGGCGACGCAAATATCAGATGACATAATGCATATGGTCATAACAGCTTGAAGATGTTTGATATTAATGAAGTGAAACCTAACAGCATTACTACAGAAACACAGGGCAGAGGTACCAGTCTTTCATTGTCAACTTGGTAAACATGTCGGTGTTGGTCACATCCAAAGTGTGATGTGTCATGATGACTCTGACTATTTGAAAGACAGGGAAAGAATTTGTCTCCTGTTAGTTTGTTTGTTTTTTGTTGGGGGGGGGGGGGGCTGTGATTGACTGTCAACCATAACAAATTAACTCATACAAAATTTGCAAAGACATTTTAAAATATTGACCACAAATCCAAAACTATAATCAATGGTAAGCTTTGTTTGAATTGGAATTTGAATTCTAATTCTCATAATGTTCACAACATTCATACAATGCATACAATATCGTTTCAGAGATTGCCCATGGTTTTATGCAGTCCCTGCACCAAGTAAGAAATGCCCGAAGAATTCCAGAGCATAGATCCAAGGATTAACAGAGCCAGAAGAAGGAAATCAAGCGCTGCTGAAAATTTAGACTGAACACATCCTTGTGTACCCAATGCATTCAATTACACAAATCGATTGCTGGTGTGGATAGCCAAGCGTGGCGGCAGGCAATCGCTATCAATTCCTTGTCCCAAAACTTCCTTTTATTGAATCTCTCCGCTTGCAATAACCGCACCAGAGGGTGAAACGATGAGCCTCAACACCTGGTCCCGTTTGGAAATGACATTTCACACCCTCCCCCTCCCCCCCCCCCCCCCCCCCCCACGACCTTTGCATGTGCCAGTTCCAGGCAAATCTCTGAGATTCGCATCAACTGCCGTACAGCTGGAGAATACACCGCGGGTCGTGGGCGAACACAAGATGAAGAGCTATTGATGGCTTGCATGCTGAACAGAATGGACGACGATATTTGCTCGTAAAAAATACAGCTGGGATAAGTGGCTTGCCATACTTTCGAGGGTAGTCTGTTTTCCCGGCCATAATTTCTTGTTATTCTTTTCATTTGCCGAGGTTTGGCAGTTGGGAGTGCTGGGCATCATTTGATTATGAAACACATGTTGAGGTCTGTGTACAGTGTAAATGCTATACCTGGAATAGAGATCACTGGACACATATACTGTACATGTATGTATTCTGCTTCTCAGCCTTTGGGGGAAAATGTACCCATAAAAGTCTCCAACAACCATCTCATTCCTACTCGTAATCCCGAAACCATTGAAATGATCAGAAATAAACTAATTAAACCTGCTTAGATTGATATTTCAATGTGGTTGTGTCGATATGCAATATGATAGCAATTACTTTATGGAACACAATGTCTACCTACATCACGATCAGTGCTTTATTTATTTTTTTTTTTTGTATGAAATACTGTATCATTGTTCACTAATATTAAATACAGCGCACTCCCATTATAACAAACATGATTTTAACAAAATTCTGGTTACAACGAAGTAAAATTCAGGTCGCAAAGTTATCCACTCTATGCATTTTTATCGTTTATTTGTTCGGTTATAACAAAATTTTGATATAACAAAAGAAAACTGCCAGTCCCGAGGACTTCCTATTAACGGGAGTCCACTGTAATACAATAAAACATACTGCAATTCCAATTATGTTTACTAATACAACTATTATTGCCATCATCATAATTATAATCCTTATCGTCATTATCATCCAGAACAAGCCTATCACATTCGTTATTGTTGCATTTTTTTTTTTGCAAGTTTGTAAAACTTCAAATCATTCTGACCCTTCCATGATGTCAGGAGGGGGGGGGGGGGGGGGGGAGCGGGGGAAAACAGGGATTGGGCAAAGGATCGCAAATCAGATCTGGGTGCAGTCTCTCTCCACGTACATGCACTGCATCCATCGACTGCCCACCAGTCATGTCCCGACATCAGACTCCCATCATGACAGAAGAGTTCTCATGATACCACAGCAGTGGCAGATCCAGGAGGAGCACCCCCCCCCCTATATTTTTTGCTGAAACAAAATAAATAAAAAGAAAAATTTTTTTGGGGGGGTGCATGCGCCCCCCTCTTTACGGAATTCCTGGATCTGCCCCTGCACTGGGCATCTCTCCAGTACATGAAATACTAAATGATTCAAAAGTATTGAAATGCTTTTCAACTTCTACTGCTGAATGATCTGTGACATACAGTGGACTCCCATTATAACAAAGTCCTCGAGACTGGTAATTTTCTTGCGTTATATCAAAATTTCATTACAGCGAACAAATAAACAATAAAAAACATAGAGCGGATGACGTTGCGGCCTGAATTTGTATTTTTTTTTTGGTAACCAGAATTTTGTTATACCGGTAATCGCATTCATGATTACGAGAGTGTACTGCAATTTCATTAGCTATTAGACATCAACACTGACGGAGCTACTATCCAATGGTACTAAATTCATAACTGTCCCTCTGGACTTGTTTCGATCAAATATGAAAATGTATCCGATCTATATTTAGTTATCTGTAATCATTAAATGACACTTCCTTGTTTGTTTGTCCCATGTTCACATGCTTTTGCACTTTTCAAGACAAAGCAGAGTTCAAATAAAATCGAACCATCTTGCCACTTTAATGCAGTTGCAATGTTGCTATCAATATTCATATTTGATTACTGTGGGCAATACTCCAGTAGATATTGAATGGTTAGATTTACTTTCTGTTGCGACAAAAGAAAGTCCTAAATTCAATTTTTTCTTGAACTTTCTTTTCTTTTAATTTTTCAATATTGGCAAGTTCTAATATGTACATGTAACACATATACTACACACAAAACAAAAAATGACAAATGTCCTTTGAGCAGTATTTGCCTATGACTTCTAGATTAATCTAAGGATCCCCTAAAGACTTCAGGATGAGGGAATGAGAACTGGCTGCTGAAGTATTTGCACTGTGCCTAATTGAAAGATTGTACTCTGTTCAGCCGGAACTAACATCATAGCACTCAAGGACGTGCCTTGAAAACTGTTTCTGACCAGCATATCAGTTTCGAAGCATGACGGGGCTCATTGTACGACTGGCTGCAGTGAATGTTTGTTAGCTATAATTGTCTTTAATGGATCACTTCTTTGTGGGGTACTCGGCACAGTACATATCAAGATATTGGAAGTCATCTGCCTGCATCACCAAAAATATTTCCACATTCTGTACTTGATGAAGATGATGCACTATTCCTCAGCCACCTGATGGTCAGCAGTAGTTGAAAACACAGGAAATCTCTTCCTATATCCTGTCGATGGTATATTAATTGATTGGCCTGTTTTTGAAACGATGGTCTGAAAGGTGAGACTAGCACCACACCTCCCCCCCCCCCCCCCCTCCTCCTCCTCCTCCTGCCAGTGAAACCGGAGGACTTGAGTATCTGTGGCATGCATTGACTCCAGGCAGGGAAGAGCTAGCTGGTAGCTCAGCACCAGTCCAAAAATACCTCCCGGAACGCTGCATTGCTACCGTCGTCATCATCGCTGACTACAGCAAGAGTGTCCGTTACACTGCACATGCAGTCAGATGTGCCTCTGAAATCCAATCGCTACATAACAGCAACAAAAAAACCCAGCATGTTCTCATTTCTCCCTGGTGGATCAACACTCCACTGTTATCGAACAACAATATTACACACAGGTTATCAGGTTACCCCTTGTCCCCCCCGATGTTTGAAATGGTGAAATAACAGACAATCAAATGTGAGCTAATGGTTACATTCTAAGTTAACAGCTGGTAGTAAAGTTTAAGTCTGCTTGGTGATGCTGAGATGCTAATTATTCTCTTAAAAAGGTAATATGTAATTGAAAATACAACTTAACCCAAGATAAACCACACAAGAAATTCAGTGTACATGTCCACCTTTATACATCTTGTTGTCTATTCATGCATTTGACTGAACTTAAATACTTGTTGCCTCTAATATCTTATTTCATATATATGTGTGACATGATTTGAAAGTTATTGCACTATTCAATCAAATTTTATGGTATGCTTCTGTCACAAAAGTTGTTTTCCCCTCCCACCATAATAATTCCAATGATAATGATACACATGTTTGTATGACAATGATACTCACACTAAATGTTCCTGTATGCACTTAAGTAGTTCAAGGTATATTAACCACATTTTTTTTTTTCCAAATGAAAAATCTTCAAAATAGTGGGAGGGGTGTGATATTTAAAACTATTATCATCCATATATGGCAATAGACATGTTAGAAAGATATACTAGCAAATCTCAAAACCAGCAAGCCATCTCTGTTATCTTACACACAGTTTGCAAGAATGCTGATATACAATGATTATTTCACTGTAGAATCCAGAGTATTGTATTTTCTTATCCAAGCATGGAGCCTTGTGACACACAACATGTGTTAGAACTATCACTTTTCTGCTATTTGATTCAAACACAAAGAGCCACAATACTTGACTCCGAGCAGGTCATGGCAGATGGAGGCAAAATTTCGTGACAGAATATTAGCAGCAAAATCTTACAGTAAAGGCAACAGAGTATCAAAGTGACATGTCATAGCCATTTATGGCCATGGAAACTGCTTCTACACAACGTCATCTGACCTGAATATCTATGAACACTATTGTTGCTAACCAAGCTCGCACCTGGTTCCAACCCAAGCTATAACAACAGACTGTGACATCATCACTTTGGTACTCTGTTACTATGGCAACAGTATGTTTGCTTCAGAAGTATTTGTGTCCATTGTCATAATAGTGGTACTGTATTTTACAAGTGCTACACGTCACAGATGGCCAATTTATTTCCAATTGAAATAACTGACAATACCTGCAATTAACAATTTCTTGACAATGGCACAAAATGTGAGAGTGTAATGTGATTGTACAATGAAAATAATTGCAAAAAAAATACAGATTTTAGATGCTGTCTGTTCATTTGCCTAGGCAGCTTGAACAAGTGAACATGACATGATACAAAACATTGCTTTGCTTTACCTCAGTAACAGAAAGCAAGGAAGACAAGACGTAAGTCGCATTACTGTACATGCTCTGTAGTGCACAAACCTTATCACGTCACATGATCTCACATTCTGAGTACATCTTCTTCTTCTTTTTTATAATGACTTCCTCTATTAAAAATCAGTTCATAAACTTGGCCATCAACATGATTGCACAGCATAAACTCCTTCACAAAATGACACTTGTCCACACAGATTGTACCATATTGTATATTTGCAACGAGTGAGAAAACACAATCTTCTCACTGCAAAAATTTTAAACGATGACTTTTTTTTTTCTCAATGACAAAATTATTTGAAAAGCACAAAATAAAAATTACACCATTCAAGGGTGATTGTGGTGTTGTGTTTCTTCACGAAGGTCAGGCATTGCATAAATCAACTTATTATAAATGTTCCAGCTGCCAATTTGGCACATCTTAATCATTTAAAATACCAGTCTGGTTGTTCTTTCTCATCCCAGGCTGACCCGGGAACGTCTCTGGGTGTGTCCCTTGGAAACGGCTCTGATGCGAGGTGAGGTATCCATGCCTGCTGGTCCCCTCACAAGATGATGCAGCGCCTGCTTGAGTGGCCCACTTTATTCTTCTCCGGGATGGGGGGATTCTGCTCCGCCTGGAACTTCCTGGAGATTAAACAAAAGCATCAGAGGTTGTTTTCACACGTATCTAGAAAGGTAGATTGTAATGCCGAATTACAAACATGATTGCAAATTATCATTTGAATCATCGTGTGTTCACACAATTGAGGAAGCTTCACAGATTTTGCGGTTTTGAATTTCGGAGCTAGGAGGGGAGGTGTGGCTTCTTTCCAAGTTCCCATCAATGACACATGAGCGGTATGTAACATGCACTCTCACTGCAATGTGCGTATTTGGGGAGTGTGGTCTTTTATCTGTAGAAGTAGTTGAAAGATCACCGTAAGCTCAGCCCCCCAAAACACTATTGGAGATCAATCCATTCACACTACTGTTCCATTCTGTAATTCTGGCAAAGCGTGACTATAGAAAACACCTCCATACCGTCATCTGAAACATGATTTGAATTACAAATCAAATCACCCTCTGCAATTCAAATGTGCATTAACACGGCAAGAATGCTTAATTTGAAACACTATTCTAGTGATGCATTATTACAATTGTGTTTCATATAAAACACTCTTGGTATGTGAGAAAATAAGGAAAGAGAGTTCGACCTTAGTACGTCTGCCATGACATGACAGACACCCTTTCTTCTGGAAACTTCTGGTTCCTAGTCAGTCCAAGCTCGGGGGAGAGTAACAACTGAGCTGTGTGAGGACAATCAGGCTCATTTCGCACTGATCCGCACTCTTTGCAGCATTGCTTTTTTGCATTTAATTACAGTCAAACCTGCCTCAGTGGCCACCTGTCTATAGCGGCCACTGAAAAATCCCCCCAAGAGAAAAACCCTGTTGAAGACCCTGTGTATAGCAGCCACGTAACGCGGCCAGCGGCCACAAATTTTGTTTCCCGCGGTAGGTTTTAACCTGTCTATAGCGGCCAAAGAGCCGATAATTCAGCGTGTTTTTCTGCTTTGTAGCCGTGCCAGTCATTCATGGGCAACGTTTAGTGATCGTGTGTATTATTCGCCATCGCAGCATTCATCACTCATTCAGTCATAATAATGCATTACTGTTTAGCTTTCTTCATGACTGTACACATGCTGATGTGCAACAATTTCATAAACACCGGCATTGTTCAATGCATGAAACACACGCGTGCATATGTACACACATACATGTACATGAACATGTAAGTACTTATAGATGTATACAACGATAATACATGTACATGTAGGCAATGCACACAAAGTTGGATGACCTGTCTATAGCTGCCACCTGTCTATAACGGCCACTTTTTTGGTCTCCCTTGGGTGGCCGCTATAGACAGGTTTGACTGTACTACCAATCTGTCAGGATGTAAAACTCTCACACCTGAATTTTACATCTGATAATTATTTCATAAGTCTAAAAAAAAAAATCTCTCTCAAATATATTTTTACGTAATATCATCAGCACCACAGCAGTGTTGGTAACAACCAGTACATTTTGAAGATGCTCATTAGTCGTCTTCACCTTCCAAGGACTGATGAGAACAATTTCATAGTTGTTGCCATGGCAGCTGCAATTAATGTCAGAAATGATTCTCTGCTAATCAGAAACTCTCTCTGATTTTCTTTTATGCAGCTATAATCTTTGAGTCATCAAAGTGACAGTTAGACCATAATCAGATAGGCCTACTCATTTGGAATGGCAGTAATTGTCATGTGAAGGAAAAATAAAAGTGGGATTTTCAGGAAGTAAAAAAATTTATAGTCAAGAGTTCTCTGTCTGTCACATTCTCCACAGTATAAAGCTCAACACACTTCCACTGAAGGTCAAAGTTTTTGGAACAATAACTGCCCTTTGAGAAACTAGCAACTGAAACCAAAAAAAAAAGGTCCATCAATGTCATAATTTGAATCCTCACGAACTCTTCAAAAATGGCACAGCTCCAGAGTACCCATGCATTTCCTGAGTTTCTTTTGCGGTTATTAATCAATCAGGCTGGGTAGGTACGCATCCTCTGTGAAGTTATTGGTGTCTTTTATAGCAAGGAAGATGCTCGGTGTGGAAACACATGGTAGTTGACTCATATTCCTTATCTTCACTTCATTACGAATTCTGGCTTAGCGTTGAACTTGCTCGGTTTACATTCCTGACAATTCTCTGATAAGATTTTATAGGAAAGAATAATTTATCAGGCTGCCAATTAAAGGCAAATGTCATATTTTGGCTTAACCCGTTGAGGACGGGCTGGTTTTGCTACAACATGCATTTCCCATATACACCTGCCCGAGAATACTCCGGGCATGTCCTCAACAGGTTAAAAAAAAAGAAGGGGGGGTAAGAATAAATACACATCTGCAAACTGCATCATTCCCACCTGCCAGCATCGAAAACTACCTCCAAGCAGGTCCATACTAACCTTATTCTCCTTACAAGCTCGTAGAAGGAGTTCTCTACATTCATCCTGGTCTTAGCACTGGCTTCCAGGTAGTGCAGTTTGAGTTCCAGCCCAAGCCGCTGTGCCTCGTCTGCCGATACCTGAAACATACAGACACGGTTTATTGCCACTTGGTCTAACATCAGATGGTCTACTTCCTAGTTTGTGTCACACCACTGCGGCTAATCTCATGTGGTCTATACTATCAATTTCATCTAATGCCTGTTTGGTCTAATCCTCACTTGACCAGTTTGGCTAATTATCATTTGGTCTAATGACCAGATGGTCTAACTGCAATTTTGCCTCCTTGGAATTTTTCCCACTTAGTCTAATAAACTGTGAGTATTAAACGAAAGACCAACTGATAATGAGGCTAAGTGGCAATTGGACTAAATGGTCATTAGATGAACTGGATGTAGACAAAACGGGATTAGACCATGTGGGTTGAGACTACGCGGCTATTAGACTAAGTGCGAGTAGACCAAGTGATAGATCACCCCAGACATGTATACGGATGATCCTGGCATTCCGCTCCACCTGTAAAGAACTTGACTTCTTTTAAAACCATTTTTCTCCTATAATAATCCTTATAAAGTGAAAGTGACTTTTGTGAATGGGGTACAATCCAGCTAGTGTGTAACTATATAAAGAAACCCAGAAATTTCATTATGCTCACTACAGGGAAGTTGACACAGAATTTTAAAGTTTCACAAGTTTTATGTATTAAAGCGGTACTATTCGCAATGAAAATTGAGATGATACAATGATGTCATCATCCCACAGTCTTCTGGTAAGTTCATAAAAATAAAAATGTAAGAAAACTAAGTTTTGGTTGACGATTTAGAAACTACGTCCCATTTCCTCCTAAAAGTTATAATTGGCAAGCTGCCACAACTATTTGACAGTTTGATCTGAAGGAAATGATAAACCTTTTTCATTTCATTAAAAAAAAAAAGGAAGTTGAGTGAAAATTTGCATGCAAACCAACAACAGTGTGGTGAGGCAATGGCATTAACACCTCATTTGATTGATATTACTTCTTTTGTGGAAAAAAAATGAGAAACTTCCAACATCCCATTACATATACACTTTCTTACCTGCTTTGTATCCAATTAAAACAAACAAAAACACAAGCAGACTTGAACCACTCTGCATGTTTGATGAAATTTTTGCGAATTGGAGCCGATGGCCTTTTTCATGGCATGTAATTTTCAAGAATTGCCACTAGCATTCAATGTATATAGTGTAGAGAAGAACTTTCAAGTGCATTTTAATTTCACAAATCTTGGCTCTCGTGAAATTAAAATGCACGGGTACATTCCTTGTTTTACAGTATTATTGAGCACAATGAAGATGGAAAGGTTTTCATTTAAATTTTTTCTGCAACAAAAGCACAGCACGGCAAAATCTGACCCATTGTGAAGCTTGCAGCCGAGTGAGAAGAATTCATCAAAGTCTATTATCGACGCAGACCACGGTTTGTTTGTTTGTTCAAGTCATACTGCAAACATGGCATACTTCAGCGATAGGAAGTAGGACTGACATCGAAGGGCATGCATATTTACATGACATCTGCCAAGAATGTTTGAGCCTATCCTTTAACTGGAATAATCCACCAAAGACACGCAATATACACTGCCTGTCATGTGGTTGTGGTATTTAATCAGTCTTACAATTTCAATGTCATCTCAAAAATATCTACAAAGTCTTCCTGGCTAGGCTTACTTCAGGGTCCAGCTTGATTTCAGACCTCTGCAAAATGACTTACACCCACACACACAATCACATTAAAGAAAAAAAAAATAGATATGCATAACACCCACACATATATGCATGAGAAAAAGGCTCAAGGACACAGCTCTAAGCTGATAATACATGCCAAACTGTCATACAGTGTTACAAGGAACATAAGGAGAAAGGTTTTCCCCCGTATCAAGCACTCATTTCGAAAGAGATACAAAACACACATGCACACACAAACACAGGTTCATGAATTATGAGCAAAACAAAACATTACAAGGAGTTTGGTGGAAACAAGCCAAAATAAATCTCATTTAAGATTTTATTCTCCATAAGCAAGTGGATTCCCATGACATTGGCCCAGAGTCTAAGTTTATAGATAAGAGTGCCTACTTTCGTGGCCTAAATTCATGTTTCTTTGTGTTGTAACGCCCAGAAAAATGGGTTTGATAAAAAGATAAGAGTTTATTCTATCACCATAATCCATTATGCTTTCTTCCTGTTGGAAAAATGTGTATACCACGGCATTATTACGTTTTCTCTGATTTTAATAGTTTGCGCCTGCTTTGCTATAAAACTCGTATGAACATGTACATAGCGATCGAAGCTGAGCTTGAGAAGATTTCTGTGTGAATATAGAACTTACCTTAAAACCACCCTAAATAAAGAAGAACAAACGTTAACTCTGATAATTGGTACAGGAACATGCTTTTACTTGTTTTAGCTATTAAAAGAGAACAATTTTTCCAAATTTCATGCATAACATACATGAAAAATTGTGAGGATATGACATCATCAACTTGCTAATTCCAAATCCATTCCATCTAATTCCTCTCCAATATGAAAGAGGCAGTAAACTTCAGAGGTACAAATTCAATGATCACAAAATGATGATTTCTGCAGAAAAATCACCTTCAGACATGATGAGTTAATGGCATGAATATAGGCATCATTATCTCAGTCTATGCCAATGAGACAAATGTGCAAAAATTCACACACGCACCTATGAACAGACCTGTGATTAATGTGTCACACAGAGAGTTAGATATTGTACGAGCTGAAATTTTCGCGTACATATATTTTCGCGAATTGTTACTTGGAGGACATTTTCGCGTGTTGTTAATTTCGCGGTTTTGAGGGTCTAACTGATTTTAGTTATTTGCCCATTGTTATTTTCGCGTGTTGTTATTTTCGCGGTTCAAAGGCGATTCGCGAAATTCACGAAAATAAAACCATCGCGAAAATTTCAGCTCGTACAGTATTACACACATCTACAATGTACTATCCCACAGTGACACACAGAATGGATCTTAATACAACAAATAATGACTGACAATAGGAATAATAATGTGACAAGTGAGTCTGACACGAAAGACTACACACCCATTTAAATACCTAATATTAAAGAGAGAGTACTCCTATAAGCAGAAAATGTTATATAGTCAACAGTGGCGGATCCAGAGGGGACGCAACCCCCCCCCCTTTATTTTTTCGTTAAAAACAAAAGAAATAAAAAGAAAAAAAATGAAATGAAACCAAAAAGTGGCACCAGAAATATTAGTTGCGCCGCCCTTTAAATAATTCCTGGATCTGCCCCTGGTCAATATGGCAAGTTCACCACAAAATACAGTTATTTCCTGATTAGACTGTGACCCGTTCTCAACATAAACAGTTGTTAATCATTGTGACGAGCATAATCAATTATGGTTAGATGTACAGTTAAAAAAAAATGGGCTACTTACCACTCTGCCCTCTTCCAAATCTGCCTTGTTGCCAATGAGAATCATCGGAAACTCGTCCCTGTCTTTCACTCTCAAGATCTGCCGGTGATATTTGTAGATCTCATCAAAACTAGAGGGGGGAGGGGAATAGAGAGAGAAAGAGAGAGAGTGTAGACTGGTAGGTGCACAAAGAAAAAAATGCAATAAATATTCCATGGAGAATATTGGAAATAGAAAACTGGAGCAGCTCAACCGCAGTGAACAGTTGACAGAATGCCTTTGCTTTCCCATGCAATCACGATAGTTACCTCCGCCAAGGAAGGAGGAGGTTAAGTGACCATTGGTGTTGGTTTGTGTGTTTGCAAAATAACTCAAAAAGTTGTGAACAGATTCGAATGAAACTTGCACGAAAACTTGATAATGACACAGTGAAGGGAGGATTCAATTTTGGTAATTATCCAGGAATTTTTATGGATTTTTGAAGGATTTTTTAAAAATCTCTTTGCAGATAGGGTCAATGAACTTGGGGGTTCAAGCTGTGCATATTTGAGGCTTGCATGTACGCTCTGAAGTGTGTGCACTGCTTGGGCGAGGCGGGGCGTGGCTGCAAGCTGATGATGTACATGAATGGCTTCTATTATTGGACATTGGACGATTTTCAGCATGCCTGTACAATAATGGGTGAAAATGAGCTGCTTGGCGGAGGTCTGCGCTCTACGAGGGCTTTTCTAGTTCATTCATTTATGTTTCTATGAAGTTTATTTGGCATGGCCACCAACCAAGCACTGACTTGCAACTCTCTCTGTGTAATGTAATTCATTCCAAATTGATTTCTATCCATCACACCAAATAACATTGTGTAAAACTAGCAATTACGTTATTACATTGTACCTCCTCTAAATATCATTCGTTTTGTGAAAACTGATGAAAGTGTAACATTTTATATAAATGTTACATCTGTATTTCATACATGTATGTAATTTTGTGTACAGGATATTAAAGGAAGAAAAGATGAGGACACCTTTGCCACATGGCAAATCTTGAGACTACAGGCTTTATAAGATCAACAGAACAGAAATTAATAGCTTCTGTACTACAACATCACCACTCAACTTTAACATTCACAATGAAATTACTATGTAATTAAGACTGGTTTCTAATGAACCACTAGTTGAAAACCACAACAGATATCCACATTAATTGACACATTAAAGGCATTTCAGAAAACTTTGCCACGCGACAGACGCTCACAGCAAATGGCATCTTAGTTTGACTGGCCATGTCAAGGAGGGCAAAAAAAAGTTTGGAGGTCTGTTTTAAACCATGTGAATTGCCAAATATATTTAGCTGTTCAGCTGATATCCCCTTGACCTCTCAACATGAAAACCCCAAAATGTTCTTTAAAAAGAGATAGAAATTGATAGAAAATGAAAGCCATTATTGCTAAGTAAGTCTAGTACTTTTAATCACAGTTATTACGGCAGTTTCTGAAGATTTCAATCAGTTTCATTCAATCACTAAAATAGGTAATACTCCATACTCCCCCAATCCACAGCCAGACATGCATGAACCCATGATGTAATGGAAACTTCCAGTTAAACCTACGCTGTAGAAGTGAATCCAGAGTGCAGTTCATGTGATAGGAAGAAATACATGTAAGTCACAATAAATGCAGTTGTCACACCAAAAGACTAGAGAAAATGTGTAGGTGATTGGCTAATCGTTGCCAACAAGTTACCATGGTGGAAACTGTAGTGCTAACGGCTCTATGACATAAAGCCTACGTCGATGTAGGTCAATTTGTCAATCAGTTGCAAGCCTAGGACCATTGTCATGATTAAAGAAATTACAACTACAAAACAGAATACTGCTGCGGGACTCAAAACATCTCAGGGACGTTAAAGGACAAGTCCACCTTCATTATACATGTGGATTGAGTGAATGCAGCAATATTAGTAGAACACATTATTAGTGAAAGTCTGGGGGAAATGGGACAATCTGTTCGAAAGTTATGAATTTCTAAAGTATCTGTGTAGTCACTGCTAGATCAGAAGACTACTATAGTCTATGATGTCACATGCATAGATCAAAAATATAAAGATAATTTCACAATATTTTATCATCATTTTTTTTAATTTAGTGCACATTTCCTCGACATCGCTGATGTATGTGAAGAATAATATTATTCCCCCTGCCTTCTTGAAGAGGCAAGTCAAGCATTCTTTTACTATATGCTGAATTTTCTTTAGAATGGATTGTCCGATTTTTCTTAAACTTTCACTGATGTGTTCTCCTACTATTGTTGCACTCAATCAATCCACATGTCTATAACAGTAGACTTGTCCTTCAACCCGTTGAGGATGAGTCCCGGGTATACTCTGGGGTCTATGGGAAATGCATGTTGTAGCAAAATCAGTCCATCCTCAATGGGTTAACAATTACCTCGTCCTGTTGATGAGGGAGAAGACAAGAAGGAATCCATCCCCTGTCCTCATGTACTGCTCTCTCATTGCACTAAACTCATCCTGGCCAGCTGTGTCTAGAACTGAAGGCAAGAGAGACAAAAAAGGAACAATTACAGAATTATTTATACACTCTAACCTTTTGAACCCTAGTGCTGTACTCATTCAAAAAAAAAAATAAAAAATCATATCACAATATCCACAGTCACATCTTGACCAGTTTGCTCATGCTATGATCCCTACATGTCATTGTGTACACCTGCTGAATAATTAGGAATTAGAGTGGTCTGTGATTGTGAAATCTCACCCCCTTTCAGATGAGTGTTTTTGCATCTAGATGTATAGATATACAAGTGTATGACGTATGGATATAGAACATTTTTTCCCTCAGCAACAAGCAATCAATGTGACCTTTGAACCCTCAACCTCTAAAATTCAAACTTAAAAAAACAAAACAAAACATTATGACAGAATTGTGCAGTTACATCTTGCTCCAGATTGATATGTGGTATTCTCTGCAATGGGGGCACTTTCATTTTCAAACCTTATCCTCTGCTCCTGAGACATCTAGGGTCAGGAACCCATCTTCCCCCATGCCTCCTTTTCCTAATGTTGATGCCCTATCCCTCGACCCTTGCAGACTACGATACAAGTGTATTCTATGTATTATTAAATTAGAGAATTTTTTTTTGTTGTTGAAGAAAAACAAAATATGCACCCATGGTTTGTTAAATGCTGATCATGTGATAAAAAAGGCATGAGTCAAGATGGATAAAAACCATATAAGTTGTAGCAGAGCTCAGAAATACATGTACATATATACATACATACAATTGTACATTGTAAATTAATATGTACATACACCCACACATACATAAATATACTTATGTACGTACAATACATGCATACAATAGGGGGCCTACATGCTGCAAATTATACATTTAACAAATAAATACTTATTGTATTGTATTGTATTGTATTGTATTGAAATATGTGCGCTACATGAATGTATGTACAGTATGTGACCCTGCACCACAAAACAAACAAAAAGTCGCCAGACATGGATTTTTAGTTAAGAGCATATTCTGAGAGAGCAGACTTCAAGCTTTAAATTGATGTATAACTCAAATCATACGGACTCTCCCAACCTATCTAAATATTGGAAAGAAAGCACACACTTCAGAAAAGTGAGGCTCTAAAGCACAGGGTCTATTCAAGCGTTTAATCTTCACCAGGTTGTGCTACCTGTGCAATGAATGGGACGAAAAACAGGATGAAAACCACCGGTTTAACAACAATGAAGGGATTATCAGATTGAGCTGACATTAAGCATGTTCTATAAACATATTCTGTCCATGATAAATGCCAACTTTAAAAGCAGTAGCATCATCCTTTCTAAAGTTATTAGAGTTGAAAGTGAAGAGTGTGTACGGGGTTTTTTTAAGCAATGAAAGGGGGACTCTAAAGACACACCTAATCACACTATTTTAAAAAAAAAAATGTTCAGGATAAACTGCTAAAAACACACTTTCCTGTTCATTTTGTGATACCAAACTTTAGCATAATGTAGGAGAAGACTTGCTCTTTCAGAAAATATAAAAAAGTCAAGATTGACCAAACTGACCCTTTTCAACTATTCCAGTCCTCATACAAATTCAGTGCGTGCGACTTTTTGTTCGTTTTGTGATGCACGGTCACATATGTAAACGTACGTAATATGTATGCCTTGGTAATTTGACAAATTGCATAGTAATGCATGTATACTATATACACACACACAAAATTCTTAATATTCAATATTTGTTGATACTTGAATACATCGATGCACATAACAAATTGACGTCATACTTAACCCTGATAGCATCTAATAGTTAACCTAATTCATGGAAACTCCATTAAAAATCACAAGCATGTTTTGATGAACACCTACAGTGTATTTGCATTTCCTTGTGGTATTTGGTAATAACAACAGAAATACATTATTGGATAATTGTGAAATTACATTTGAAACAAGACAAACACAACATACAATGGAAGATAAATAAATGAGAGGAGGAAAAAATTAGTAGAATAGCCATGATGAAAAAAAAAATAGTATCTTTGTGCAAATGTGTTTGGCACTTATGCAAATGAAATGGACCCATTTATCATCTTTGCTCATAATTACTAATTGCCACTATAACCTCCATCAAGAAATCATCAAAATACAATACTCCAGTATCAATATGAGAGCACTGGGTAGTGTGTGTTTGTCATTATGCTAGCAAACAGCATTGACAAAAACATAACATCTAAATTCTGATGATCTGTTTGTGCCACTCAGTCAACTTGTTTATAGTTCCACTGACTTTTCCCAGGGGTGCATATCCCTATTCCTGTACAGGAAAGGGAAAATATCTAATTCTATGGACATTAAATTTCTATGCTGGCCAAAAACAATCAGATTTCATGGAAATTGTATCTTTGATATATGTAAACAGCATTTTGTTTCTTCATTGTTGTTTCTTAAAAATATGTACAAAGGCCACGACAAAAGAATTTCTGTTTTTTACACAAGTAAAAGAGAGAATCCAATAGACATCCAAACTGTCCCTAATGATCACACCTAGATCAAAACAGTCATACAACATTAATTAATAAAGCCTGTTCACTGAGTTGGTAGTTGAAACACTAAGTTTGTTTTGTAACATGGATACAAGTACAATATGTTTCTGATAATGTTTGGCAGGCTACAAAAATAAGTATTTATTATAAGATGTTACAGCAGTGGAATGCACTTTCACAACTCCCAAAGGCAGAACATAAAAAATGGGAAATGTGAATTGCATCAACATTGCAACATGTTCAGATCCGAAAAGATCGCGGCATTTGTATTTGTGTACTTTTCTTTCTTTCCATTTTATGGTTGTTTCTTTTTTGTGGCGGGGGGGGGGGGGGGGGGATTGAAGAGACAGACTTGTATACAGTGTGCCCCAAATTTAAAACATATCTAGGGTAATTCATATTCCCCTGTGAAAAATGGCAACATTAGAAAAATTGTGACATATGGTCCAGAAGTTGGTAGGCAACTGTACCGAATGCAACCTGAAACATTGCCTGAAACTACTCACTGCAGCGCTCCACATTCTTTTTTGTTTGTTTGTTTGTTTGTTTTTTAAGGAGAAACCATTTGTTTTCTAAATTAGACCTGTTTAGGTGAAAGATCAAGAATATATTGATATATGACAAATCTGCAACAGCTAAAGAAAAACAACTGAAAGAACATTTGAATTTATTACTTGACATAATCACCTAAAATATAATACCTTGGCTCATTGTAGGCAGTTTAGAAATGCCAGATGTCTTGCTAACAAGGCATTTCTAGGTAAACCTTTCATTCTCGTTAGTATGCTGAATGCAGAGTACAATGTGCTCCAGATTCTTTATTAGTACAGTAAAAGACAAGAATACATTCTATCTATTAAAAGACTAGAGTTTCCTCTTTATAAACTAAACTGTGTCATGAGGAAAATGACATAATGACATGTAAGGAATAATACATTTTCAGCTTGATACTGATGAGGAACAAAGTGTCGTGTACATTTAAATAGCACTCAGGTGATCATAAATGTCATAGCATGACATATTTTGTCTTATTTGAAGGGGAAAAAAAATCAATGATCTGTTTTCTATGTTTCCACAGCTCTCATTGCCACTTGGGATAACCTGCTATTTAAGGTCAAATTTGAATTTTTGTTGCTACATCTGTGCGATGCTGGATCAGCTTCTTCAGACTGCACTTTTTAAATCCCATGCTATTGGTGAAAATGGAAGACAAGAACACTGTGATTGGTACATTCTCCTCTCCAAAAGGTACCAGCCAGGCATTCAATGAATGGCAATCATTGCGAGAGAAAACAAACTGACAGAGTAATGCAAGAAGATAAGCGTGCCATTAATCTCTGGAGGTGTATGACATTCCAATGGCACACCTACGTTGTGCATGCACACGTCCGCTTGTGTTTTGAATGTTTGACTTTCTCCTATTATATGCCAATTAATTGGGATATATCTCGATGTGAATAACAAAATCTTTTTTTTTTCCCTAATACAATCCTTTGGCAAATAAATCAAAATTTGCTTGCCATTGCAACAATCAGCAAACTTATGTTTATTTATCTGCTTCTTGTTTTAATATTTTTTGGAACATGTGGAGTATGGGACAGTCATATAACCAGGTATTTAAAAGGAAATTCTGCATTCACTTTAAAGTTAGTCTGATAAATCTTGAATGGCACAACTGTGAATATTTTATTAAAATCAGATGAAAATAAAGGAAATTATGAAATTAATGCTTATTTCCATAAAACACTCCTTGAACAGTATATGTAAATGAGTGAAATGGTGATTTCACTGCCTCCAACTTGCTCCATAGTTTGAATACAAAATCTTGAAGTTTTATTTATTCATTTATTTTTTTTTTTTTGTTCGAAACACAATTATGCTCCATTCTCAATTCCTGATATGAATCTGAATCATCAATATTTTGAACTTATCCAGGCAGGAATAACACTTTGTTTTACACTTTTACAGCAGAAAATCAAATTTTTATAACTTTTTTTTTTCGTACATGTGCAATGGAATATCAGCTCACTCATTTGCATGTTTATATCAACTGTTTACGGACTGTTATGTTAAAGTTAGTGAAACCTTACAATTTCATAACTTCCCAAATCTTATCCAGTTTGATGAATTTTTCACTGTTCACAATTTTAGGGTTTTTTTTTTCAAACTAATTTTTAACTAAGTCTGGAATTCATTCAGCAGAGGGTGAGCAAGAAAGACTCTAGTTTTTGTGAATGTTGTTGATTTTAGGGTTCTGGCCTGGTATATGGATGGCTACCTAGCAAGCCAAGTCAAAAAGAGTCTCAGGCTTTATTTTGGTGCCAATGTCATCATTCCTTAAATCCCAAAGCAGTAAGCATCATTTGCAAAATACCTTTGAAGGTCATGAACAGCTCAGTCTTCTCAGCAGCTTTATTGAATATGCAACCCCTCACTTGATTCCTGGTGACAACTTTGCATCCTATCAAAACTCAATTCCATCTACAGAAAATGCCTTGACAGAAAATTCCCTTGATAGAAAATTCCCTGATACAATTAGTGTACTTATAGGAAGGAGGAATTGCTTCCATCCAAATTCAACATTTTAACACTTTCATTTATCTTCAATAATTAAAAGGTAAGGCATACAGTGATTAATGATATGACACACTGCTATAATTCATATGAAGAGAACACATATGATAAAGAAATTACAATTGCATCCTAAGAAAGGTATTTATGTCAACAACAAAATATGTGTATGTATACCTCCTGACACTGGTCATACCTGAAAACAACTTCTAATGGCGTATACCTACAGCAGATAGGAGCTCATGTCAATGTCTTTATATCACAATATCAGCATAAATCATTTGGTGGTACAAATTTCATTGAAAAAGGTATGCCTTCAACTGAAGGTACAGGTATAAGTGAGAAATATTTTTCATAGCCCAGTGGCAAAGCTGCTTAATCTTTTCGATTCACCACTAATCATTTTGATTTGCAATTTTGCACTATAAAGTACATGCAGTTGGGGGCAGAGGGCTACTACACATCCCCCATCTCTTCCAAGCAAAATGCACTGAATTTTGACACACAGTATAGCTGCTCGCGGGAGTGAACCTTGCTCTTGCACTAAAATGGTATACCTGTGATGAAGTGGCTGGGCTGAGTGAGCAGTGCATTGCTGGATGAGCCTAGTCACTATGGCTTTGCCATGGCCATAAATTCTCATTATTTTTCCAGTTTCATAAGTGGGAAGTTGTATCCAGTGTTTTCTTTTCTCTTTTTTTTTCTTTCTTTCAGTAAAGCTACCCACTATGTAACAAGGTTGATAAAGATTATAAGGTCAGTATGGGGCTCTGCCTGCCTTAAAGACATAATTTACCATTTGCAGATGAAACAAATACCCAGTATTAGTGCTTTAAAATAGTTCTAAAATGTGAGTTAGGGATAGAAACAACCACTATAAAAATTTGAATCCGTATTATTGATGTTAGGTATTGTTAAATACACAAAATGTGAACAATACAACACTGTAGTTATAATAAAAGGATATTTCCAGAACAAACCTTCTACAGTTATGGTTCATAGAGAAAAATACTGATATCTCCTTATATTTGATTATATTATGATTTTGAGTGTACACATGAAGACTTTTAAACCTGACTTGTATTTTCCACGGGAATAATGAACCACAACACTGAGAGTAATAATAGCAAAAGTATGGCCTCTTGAGAACATTTGCATGCGAAGGATCGACATTCGTGAAAGAAACTCCACTGTTTTTAAATGGACAAGTCAAACCTGTAATCATCAGTTTTGTCCATTTTGTAACACAGAAACACTCAAATTATGTAGAAGGCACATTGTGATACGAAGTTATGATAAACTGTGGGTCTATCAGTAAGGTCTAAAACACTTCATTCCAAACCTATTGTACATTACGCAGGCTCCCAGCCACACATCATAAATCATGTGACATTGGTTGCTTCACAATAACGAAGCTATCATACTCTGAATCTCGGGTGTCCTGGAGCTCTACCATAAGCATTAATTAAGATTAATGATTAGTTAAATGTGTATCGATGCAAGCTATTGGTTGCGTAAATGATCATTCAAACCATTAGTTTTTCATGATACAAACAAACTTGGTTTTAATAGCTACTGTGTACGCTTATAAATTCTTTGTGCAACAATGTAAATATTCTGCACTTACAATTGTAAAGTTGTGTGAGGGGGCAAAAAAGTTCCGAGAGGTAAGATTACAATGAAATATATTCAAATATTTGCCAATATTTAGTGTGCAAATGATCTCAACCTTTCATCCCAAACCAACCGCATGTCATAACACGCAGGACTTCCTCTTACACTTGAAAAAAAAATTTAAAAAAAAAGAAAGAAGAAAAGAAAGACAGCAGAGACTAGCCGCACACACCGCAGATTGATTCCCGGTTGATCCGTAAAGGAAACATGAGTCACGGGTTAGAAATCGTTTGGGAAGTGTCAAGTGATACATGCCCTCAATGTCTTTCCATTGTTGCACCCATGGCAAATTGCTGGTAAACCAAAATTGATCAGGACATACTCTGTAACAAGCATTTAATTTATGTGGTTAAAGGCAAAATTTACCATTTGCAGATGAAACAAAACCCGGCTTTAGTCCTTCAAAATAGTTCTAAAATGTGAGATAGGAATAGAAACAAGCAATGTAAAAATTTGAATCAGTATAACTAATGTTAAGTATTGTTACAAATACAAAATGTGAACAATACAATGTAGTTCAAAATTATTTCTAGATTAAACCATCTACTACTATGGTTTATTGAGAAAAATACTGATATCTCTTCATATTTTAGGCTTTATTGCAAAATTTTTACATGATAGGATGTTATGTAATACAACTGACCTAAATCCCTGTACACATGCATCAAATGTAATAGCTCAAACATTTCTAAATCTCTGCTCCCAATGGTAAACTGTACCTTCATTAATTAACTGAAAAGTCACGAAAGTAATTATGCGTAGGCAGCAGATACATCATTATGATGGGAGTGAAATCTTTAGTGGTCAAACCAGTTTCCAGGAGGCAGAGGTGAAAGGTAACAAATTTATGTGACTTTGAACCAAATCTTGTGTTGGGATCAGCTGTCTCAGTAAGTCAAAAGTAGACACTTCATGTGGCTCCAATGCCATCCACAAGATCTTTCATGGTATAAGACTGCTTTAACTACTGTATACTCTGAATATTTCGTGAGGTTTTTATTTTCGCGAATATCGTGAGTCAGGTGCTATTTGCGAAATTAAAGACACGCGAAAATATTGACTCTGATCCTGATGTGAATGTGACGTACCCGTCCACACTTCTCCATTCAGTACAGGACTCCACAATTGCGAATTTAACCACTCGCAAATTTGTCGGGAATTCGCGATTCGCAAAAATTTAGACTCGCGAAATATATGGCGTATACAGTACTTCAAACAAGTCCCTACCATGCACATTGCATTGCACACTTATACTTCTAATACCTTCATTCCATCAGTAAGGATGCCGATGTACTGTAATATGCTTCATATCAAACACTGCTGATGATATGATGATAAGCAATTTCTTTTCACGACAATCTAGAGGACACTTTACTCAAGAATACCTCTAATTGAGCATCCCTCTTGAAGCAAGAGCACCTAAACTTTTGACTTTTCTGCTCTGTTTAGTATTTAATTCATACTTCTTTTTTTTTTGAAAGTGTAGAGTACATGTACATGCAAAGAGTTGATTAAAAAAATGTCTTTCTTTCGCAGCATTCAAGAAAGCACATCTTATATAGAAGTATCTGACGGTAAAAAGAAGGCATATTTCACACGAGGCAAGGTGGTTTCAAATTACCAAGAGCCCAGACTAAACAGTATACTGTGACTACTTGCATGAAATCGCGGATAAGTGTACAGTACCTCACAAGTCACAGGAGAGAATATTCCTTAAAGGCACTAGGACTGCATGCTCTTCAATAACAAGTGAATGCCAATGGCCATCTCTTGTACCCTTAAAGATTTTCTTACTCAGATATAAATGACGGCAAAGATAAATGGATTGATAGAATATCTACATGTAGCTTTTATTACACAAATACACTTTGTAGGACCATGGACCTGTACAAGTAGGTTCCAGGGTGCTGTACTCTATTAAAGGACAAGTTCACCTTCATTAACATAAGGATTGAGAGAATGTAGCAATATTTCATAGTAGAACACATCATTGAAAGTTGGAGGAAAATAAGACAATCCGTTCAAAAGTTATGAATTTTTGAAGTTTTTGTGCGTCACCGCTGGATGAGAAGACTACAGCAGTGTATGATGTCACATGCATACAACAATATAAGGAAAATATAAAGAGAATTTCACAAAATGTCATCTTTTGAAAAAAGTACACATTCCCTTGACTCATTACTGACATGTTATGGGTAATATTATTCTCAATGCCTTTAGAAAAAGGCAAGTCAAGTGCTCTTGTGCGAAAAAAGTGAAAATATGTTGAATTTTCTTTACATTTTCTTTATACTGTTGTACTCATATGACATCACAAGCCTTAGTAGTCTCCTCATCCAGCGGTTCCAACACAAAAGTTTTAAAAATTCATAACTTTTGCATCGATTGTCCAATTTTCCTCAAACTTTCACTGATGTGTTCTACTAATATTGCTACATTCTCTCAATCCCTATGTTAATGAAGGTGAACTTGTCCTTTAAAGTCAATGGTTGTTATTAAACATCACATTGTAGTACATATCTCCTGACCTGACACACAACAAAGAACACACAAGATATCTGCCCTGGTGCCACTGTCTCAGAAAAAACAAGGAAAAGTAGAAATTACGCGGTGCGTAATATATGTCCCCGCCGGAAGTAGCATTTTGTAACAAAATGTGCAATATAGGTAAAAAATCAAGGTCAAAGGTCAAAGAAGTCAAAGGTCAAAATTCTGTGTAGAAGTTTTGAAGCCCTCACCTAGTGCCATCACATAAAGCAAATGGAATCGAAATCGGGTTAGAAATGGCGAAGGAGTAGCATTTTGTAGCCAATGTACAATATAGGTCAAAAATCAAGGTCAAAGGTCAAAGAAGACAAAGGTAAAAATTCTGTGTAGAAGTTTTGAAGCCCTCACCTAGTGCTATCACATAAAGCAAACGGAATCGAAATCGGGTTAGAAATGGCGAAGGAGTAGCATTTTGTAGCAAAATGCACAATATAGGTCAAAAATCAAGGTCAAAGGTCAAAGAAGTCAAAGGTCAAAATTCTGTGTAGAAGTTTTGAAGCCCTCAACTAGTGCCATCATATAAAGCAAACAGAATCGAAATCGGGTTTGAAATGGCGAAGGAGTAGCATTTTGTAGCAAAATGTACAATATAGGTCAAAAATCAAGGTCAAAGGTCAAAGAAGTCAAAGGTCAAAATTCTGTGTAGAAGTTTTGAAGCCCTCACCTAGTGCCATCACATAAAGCAAACGGAATCAAAATCGGGTTAGAAATGGCAAAGGAGTAGCATTTTGTAGCAAAATGTACAATATAGGTAAAAAATCAAGGTCAAAGGTCAAAGAAGTCAAAGGTCAAAATTCTGTGTAGAAGTTTTGAAGCCCTCACCTAGTGCCATCACATAAAGCAAATGGAATCGAAATTGGGTTAGAAATGGCGAAGGAGTAGCATTTTGTAGCCAATGTACAATATAGGTCAAAAATCAAGGTCAAAGGTCAAAGAAGACAAAGGTCAAAAAATTCTGTGTAGAAGTTTTGCAGCCCTCACCTAGTGCTATCACATAAAGCAAACGGAATCGAAATCGGGTTAGAAATGGCGAAGGAGTAGCATTTTGTAGCAAAATGCACAATATAGGTCAAAAATCCAGGTCAAAGGTCAAAGAAGTCAAAGGTCAAAATTCTGTGTAGAAGTTTTGAAGCCCTCAACTAGTGCCATCATATACACTGTAAAGCAAACAGAATCGAAATCGGGTTTGAAATGGCGAAGGAGTAGCATTTTGTAGCAAAATGTACAATATAGGTCAAAAATCAAGGTCAAAAGTCAAAGAAGTCAAAGGTCAAAATTCTGCGTAGAAGTTTTGAAGCCCTCACCTAGTGCCATCACATAAAGCAAACAGAATCAAAATCGGGTTAGAAATGGCGAAGGAGTAGCATTTTGTAGCAAAATGTACAATATAGGTCAAAAATCAAGGTCAAAGGTCAAAGAAGTCAAAGGTCAAAATTCTGTGTAGAAGTTTTGAAGCCCTCACCTAGTGCCATCACATAAAGCAAACGGAATCGAAATCGGGTTAGAAATGGCGGAGTAGCATTTTGTAGCAAAATGTACAATATAGGTCAAAGGTCAAGGTCAAAGGTCACAACTGAAATTCTGTGTACAAGTTTTAAAGTTCCCATGTAGTGCTATCATATAAAGCAAACAGAATCAAAATTGGCTCATAAATGACAGAGAAGTAGCAAATTGAACATTTTGATCACACACGGACGCACACACGGACGCACGGACGGACGCATGGACGGACGCACGGACGCACGGACACACACACGTACGGAGCCCGTTTCATAGTCCCCTGCTCGAACTCGTTCGGCGGGGACAAAAAGAAGGAAAAAGAAGCATAGAACATAATCTTTTTTTCATGAAAACTTAACTATGCCAGGCAATCAAGAAATTACCATGATCTCAACTATACTGTGCTGGTAACTTTGTACCAGGATCTATCATTATGGCATGCACATTTGCAGGTTGGTTCACAACTTGATACTCCAGCATGTTGCATGGAAGAGCACACAGTCGCCTGCCTCGGAAGCTCCAGAGTTCTTGATGCTAGACTTAAACCATCTGACCACAGTGAATGAGCTCTAATCCGAGGATTAAACATAAACCAGAATGAGATCTTCACAGATAAACTGGACTTAATCGTAAGCTTACTTTCAGCGGTGTCATCAATTATGGGCATGGTGCTTAAAGAGATGGCATAGTATCGGTGGAGATGAGGATTGGGCTTTTAACTTTTGCCAATCATACCAAGAAACTGCTTGTGAAATAATACAGACCATACCATTCTAAGAGGAATTTAAAGTTTATTAGATGAAAATCAGTTTTAGAATGGCTGAGACATCCTAAAACAAAGTAAAATAAAACATTCCTAATAAAAGGTGAGTCCCACCTTTCATCAGGATTGCTCTGTTTTGGATATCTCAGCCATTTCATAACCAATTAAATGTTGAATCCCTCTTGGAATTACACACTCTTTTATATTTCATTTAAGGGGTTTCTAATTATCTCACCAAAAATGTTAGAAACCTCAAATTAAGTCTGGACCAAAACTATACAATCCCTTTAAAATGGGCTTCAAAATTTAAAGCATGTTGCTGTGACAAGGTGCAATCTCTTCTGAGCCACCCTGAACATTTACTGTATGACACTGGATGTTACCATACTACGTATGTAAACCTCTCTGTCAAAGAATGAATGAATGCTAAAGCTATGCTAACATTTCTGGCACCAAAATTTCTTACTGGCAGATGCACACAAAAAAGTGACACCTCCCTGCTGCAACATAAAAGCTATGTGGGAATCATACTCCATCCCCCCCCCTCCCATTTCTAATTTTGCCTACCTACCCTGATTCTGTTATCACACAGAGATAAAAATCAATTCAGTCATTTCCATGGAGGAGTCATTTCCATGGAGGCGTCTTTATCATTGCGTGTAGTAACCGCTAGTGGAGCTGATTTATTATCTGTCAGTCCTCATCTGAATCAGTTTGGTTTTCCTGAATGTCACTCTTGTAGTAAGTAATGGGCTCTCATCTACTCATTTGTATTGCCTCGCTGCACAAAATGCAAAAATCTGTTGTTGTTGGGTGTTTTTTTTTTTTTTTTTTTGCCAATCACATGCTTCTAGTACCATAGATTTACACCCTCTCATGCACACATTTGTTACGTCTACAACACGCCATGGACGAATGATTCACACATGACAGCTAGCATCCATGAATCATATCAGCTGAAATTATGTTGCCTCATCTTAGCCCCTTTAACACACCAGATGGGCAAAGATGTGCGTGCGCCTGCTGGATGTGATCCAGCTCAGGTGCAAACATTGGGTGCATGGTACTCGTACATTTGTAGTTTGCACCTTTACTTTACAGGAGTCCTTAACTTGTGTTACATCCTATCAGACATGCATCAATACAATAAAACATGATACAACAGGTTTACTAAAATGTGTTATAGCTCATTCAAAGCAAACTTCTGACATCTTTATCAGAAGATCCTTTTTATGTCTCAAGTCAATCTGTGATATCTTCTGCAGTTTTGCTTCCTGGTAATATTTACCCAACTGAAGACTAGTCCCAAGTATACTCGGGAAGGTGTTTATGGAATATAGGAAATAGCAAAATCAGCTCATATTCGATTGGTTAAAGTCAGAAGTTATAATGCTTTCAGCTGCTGCATGAAAATAATGTGAGGTGAAGATGTCACAGTCTCCCACAAATCTTTACTAAACTCACTCTTTTCTTTCAGTTTTCTTTTGAAATGAAAGAAAATAAAAAAAAAAACAATAATTCTGGCTCCTTCACTTCAAGCTAGTTTAGTGATGTAATAATCTACTAATGCCAATGGAGATTTATAATAGCAGTTACAGGTTTGTAGTTTATTGAATGCCAAGAACATGATTTTCATAATTTCTCATGTATACAAGCTTAATTGGTAGTGTTCTGAGGTACTGACTTCATTACCTGGTAGCTCCTCTTATTTGAGGAGGACACACAAAAATATATTACTCCCAGAATACCAAGAACAGGTCTGAAGTAAAATTTTCTTGGGAGAAAACTAAAAATTGGTGGATTTTTGTGTACAAACTGAATTGAGAGCTGTACCCTACACCTTCATCACACGGAGTTGTCAATTTGTCTTGGAAGTACTCTCTAAATTTCCATGATTTATAACTTTTTAAGTGTTTGCAAATTTCTCTGATTTTCTTGTTTTATAATAATAATAATAATAATAATAATAATTGTTTTGGAAATAAACTCCAAATTTTATTGTCCAAGAATGAAAATTCTTTTTGCCCAATTGATCGTGGGCCCGGCAGCCACTGAGCAGCGCCAGATCGACGTTGTTCTAACCTTTTCAACTGTTGAACGGCAAACAAGGTAGCAGCAACTCCCATCTTTTAACGTCTTTTGGTATGACGCAGCCGGGGTTTGAACCCACGACCTCCCGATTGTGAGGGCAGCTGCTCTACTCACTGAGCCAACATATTCACAGGTTTGAAGAGTTTATCTGAATTGAGTTATACATCATTTTAAAGTACAGTACCAGTTGAGGTGGGGATTCATGTTTTGAACATTCCTAAGCGAGATAATGAGAAACCTCTTATGAAATATGAAAGAGCATGTAATCTTAAGAAGGATTCAACATTTATTCCATGAAAATTGGTTTTCAAATGGCTGAGATATCCCCCAAAAAGTGATAATAATAAAAGGCGACAGGCCACACCTGTCTATGACCCCGTTTACAGTGCGGGGCTGGGCCGAGCCGTGGCCGAGCCCAGCCTCAATTGCGAGGCCGAGCCCTGCAGTTTTGTCCATTTACACTGCCGGGCTCGGCCGCGCTTTTCATTCAAACCTTTCAATATTCTATCGTAGTGGCGCTCTGCTTGTAAACAAACGCAATTTGGTATAGTCTGGTTTTCAGACCCTTTGCCAACTGGATTCTGAGGCGACGAAGTCGCCGTTCGGGCAAAGGCCTTTGCTGAAGGAAAACTCCTTTGCAGGACAAAGCCACCTTAAACTATACTAGTTTTCGACGTTGAGGGGGTTAATATCCTGAAGAGCAAAATAGTACTGGCAGAGGGTTTGGAAGCCAAACTAAAAGGCCGCGGTTGAGACCACCTCCAGAGCGTGGCCAAATGCGCAGCCAATTTTGGCCTCGCATTTGGCCTTTTGCGCGTTTACATTGAGATGAAGGCGCACTGTAAACGGGGTCTAATTGTTTCACCTTGTTTTTGGATATATCTCAGCCATTTCAAAATCAATTTTCATCAAGTAAACTTTTGATACCCCTTAGAATTGCATGCTCTTTGACATCTCATACAGTGGTTTCTGAATATCTCTCAAAACATTAAAAGCTAAATCCTCACCTCAACCAGAACTGTACACACCCTTTAAAGGAGACATCCGGATGAGTTTCATACTTTTACATTTGAACAACTATAAATTAGTCATATATACCGAGTACAGAATTTCAGAATTTTATATAGTGATTGGGTTGAGGAATAAGAATGTTTTCAAAATTTACAACAAAGTGCAATGAGCACGGATGATGACATGGCAGCCTCGCCATAAGAATGCAAGAGTTGGGGCTCAAGGAGGCAGAACGCGTAAGAAGAAGGCATGCACAGATTTTACACAGGTGAACTTGTTATGGAAGCGGTATTGTAATGAAATTACACTGTTCATTTCTGAAATATGTGAGGCTCCCATAACACTGTTCAGTGTATTAAATTTGTTATAAGATTTTTCAGGCTATTGGTTTCTCTGCTCAAGGACCACAATAAATTCCATAAGTCTACACATGGAGCTGTCGATTTAAGTACTACGTACATGATGTGAAATTATAGAATATCATCCGGAATGCCCCTTTAAAGTCTGCTCTTTTAGAATCTGTCCTTAACTAATAATCCATGTCTGGTGACGTTTTGTTGGTTTTTGTGGTGCATGTGCATGGTCACACTTGATAGAGTGCCAAATTGAGATCCCCTTTACCAAATAACAACATCACAGGTTTTCTGAATTTTTATCTACATGTACCATCAATTGGTCTATTTCACAATGACCTTGTTTGGGGAGGAAAAACATATAATTCATAATTGACATCTGTTATCTTAAAAAAAGAAAGAAAGAAAGAAAGAAAGTGAATACTCTTGAATCTAAACATACTATGCAAAGATGCCTTACTACCCCTGGGAGGCAACATTTTCCTACAAAGTTCCATCATACAGGTGCAAACTTGAAAAATGGCAACACAGAATATTCTTCTTACGGACTAAATGTTTCTCCTACATGTAAATGTCATATGAAGTCTTCATATCAAGTGAAATTTTGTATTCATTCTCGCACTGAATGATGCACAGATGTTTTCTGTATTAAAACACAAAGCAATGGAGTGTAACTTCAAGTATAGAAATGTCTTGTTTCGTCTTCACATAGTGTAAACAGTACAGTAAGATTTTTCAAACTGTCTTTTCAAAAAGACTACTGGTATCCTGGTTTGGCTTGTATTACTAGATGTCTCAAGGACATATCCGCATAAATTGTACAGATACAATGTACGCTCTGTATAGGCCTATATTGTATGTTTGAAAGGATGTGAGATAGGAGCAGTTAAGCGATCTTGATAATCCAACGACCGGAACATTACACTCCCATGCTCTTCTGGGCTGCTGTAGGGTTCAAGGATCACAAGAAAAATATGTGCACATCCATGGCCAACCATCAGTCTGTGCAATAATATTCACACAGACTCCATACATATCCTATATCAGTGTTGGGGTACTACTGGCCTGCCATTGCACAACATTGGTAGGAATGGTGTGCACACATTTTCAATGCAACAGTACAAAGTGTATAGTCTGCAAATTACAGACAGTGAAATACAATTTGCAGAAATGCACTTCCCTATTATGTGATGTGGATGCACTGTACCTGTGAGCCACTGTTCACACGAGTTGAAATTAGGATGGACTCCCTGTTGATACATTTAAATGCAAATAAAAGAAAACTTTTCCCACGTATGTATGATGGTAATAATCCAACGTCAACTGTCATATTTGCTGCGAAGCAAAGGAGTAGTTCAGTCATCGAGTGTTAAAAAGGAAGATAAGAGAATATAATCCACTGCAGATCATGATGAAATTTATTCTATTCTATATTCTATGCATGTCTACCTTCAGGTAGTGGCAACTATATTGTATAACTGAGGTGTAAATACATTCCTGATGTCTCCTGAAGAAAACTTCTAAGGTATTAGAATAGTACTGTGCAGGGAATAATTTTCCTGGTATTGCATAGCAATTTGCTATGCATTTTTGTGCGAGTGCTATTATACAAAATGTTATTTGCATAGCAATTTCATTACATAGACTTGTACACTATATTGTTTGAAATGTATGTCCATCGGCTAAAAGTGCTATTCAATTTCAAGAAGGAAAATTATTCCCTGCTGTGTGTGCTTCTTTCCTGCTAGGCAATTGGAAATGCTGTTTAAAAGGTCTCTCAACTTCCTTGAATGTCTGTGCAATGCTTAAAGGTAGACCTCCTCGATCATTTACTGTATATACCAAATATTTTGGAGGATATTTTTTTTAACAACTTTTGCAAGTCAGGAGCTATTTGCAAATTTACAGACACATGAAAATACTGACTCTGATCTCGATGTAAATGTGACGTGAGCGCATGCACACTTTCTCATTCAGTAGGCCTACTGTATGTACTCCACAAATGCAAATTAAACCACTCGCGAAATTGTCGGGAAGTCCCGATTCGTGAAGAATTAGACTTGAGTGGTGCTGAATATATGGTTTATAGTAGTATACAACTGTATGCCTTTCAAATGTACTGAACTACAAATTGCTAGCATTTCCTGTCAAAATACACTTCATACTTATAATATCAAATATCACTGGGAAAAAATGACACATTTATCATGGAGAGATTTTATAAAGTGTCCCAGGAATTTCCCTTTATTACCTGGTGTGCATTATTCAAACTGCTACATAATGACCATAATTTAAAGACGCGTGGACGCCGAAGTTGCAGGGGTGCTGTTGGATGATAGTGCCGATCACGTTAGCATTGATACGAAGATTGCCAAAGTTGACCTGTCGTCAAGAGTAAAGCGCGTAGGTGTTGCTAGGTAATGTTGCCTTTGTTGTCTTCTGCGCGCATTTCCCAGTCTTTAGTGATGCCAGGGTGCGTGCTTCTTAGTATGACTGCGGCATTTGTTGTTGTTCCATCTCTCAATGTTTCTATGCCCATTCTCTGTTTATAATCTTTTTGCTATAATTTCAAGTGATAGCTATCCATCACTCATGACCATTTACAAAAAAAAAAAAAAGGTACCAGTAGGTTTACTGCACTCAGTATTAAATTGTCAATGCATTCTTTGCATCTTAGTATCTGTTGGTCTTTATTGCCTGCATATTGTACTGCACCTTACTTCCTACATCAGTATGATACTGATTATTTTATTTTTGACTGACCGTAAATGCTCAAAATGTGTTTCAGGTCAGCAGATGAGAGTGCTAGGCTGTAAATAACAGTAAGAAAATTTACTTGATCCTTTGCTCTTGAGTGACACAGTGATGAACACCAATAATTCCTATTGTGATATAATCAAATAAAAGGGAAGTTAAGATTTAAAAAGTAGATACATTGTATCTTTACGAATATGACCTTTTATCATTGCATGCAAGGCTCAGGCATATTCTTCGGGCAACAAAGAGATCACATTTTCAACAATCTTTGTTTTTTCTTTTTTTTTTTGTATTTCATGAATTACTCAGTGTACATTGTACATACAGTAATGTGTAACCAAAAGTGGTAAGCTACACAGAGTGGAAGCATGGGACGACTAGCATATCATTACAGGAATACACCACACATATTTGTTCAAAAGCTATACCTAAATGTACTTTGAACTTCTTCATAAAACCAGATAATGTTTACAATATTCATATCCTGCCACAGAATCATACTGCACTCAAAACAAACAGCATGTCAGAAAAAAAAGGGGGGGGGGGTTAGATAAGGGAGAGAGGTAAACATATCAGTTAAATGCATAATTTACCATTTGCAGATGAAACAAAAACCCAGCATTAGTGCTTTAAAATAGTTCTAAAATGTGAGTTAGGGATAGAAACAACCACTGTCAAAATTTGAATCCGTATATAAATCGATGTTAAGTGTTGTTAAATACACAAAATGTGAACAATAGTTATAATAAAAATGTTTCCAGACTAAACCATATACAGTTACGGTTTATTGAGAAAAAACGCTGATATCTCCTTATGTTTCAGGTTTTATTGCAAATATTTCATATGGTAGGATGTTTTATGATACAACAGACCTACACATATGCATCAAATGTGATATCTTGAACATTTTTGAAATCACTGCTCCCAAAGGTTAACTGGACCTTTAATGTTATAGAGGCACAAGTATGGTCCTGTGTGCTTTGTGATCAATGGCAGGAGTTTCACTTGGTGACAATACATTATTGTAACATTTGTCATGTGCACAATTTTGCATTATTTAAAGCTATATTCACCCAGGGGCAGAAAAGATTAAAGTACTCGTCAGACACTAGTGTTATAAAATCTACAAAACATGTGTAAGAAGTGTTTTCCTCAAGTTTTCTGAAGGTATCTAGAAGTTGACAATGACTTAAGCAGTTTTCTGGTGGCCTAAGCATTAACGGAGGATTATCAGGCAATCATAATAGCCAAGAAATGTTGGTTTACCTCATCACAAAACCAAGCTTCCAAGCTTTTAAGGTATTACAAAATTGTACTTCCATACAAAAGTGTAGTGCTACTACTATTTATCATCTTCAGGTCCATACAATTAGCTTTTAGGGCATTGATATAACCTGGGTGTATTTGTAGTCTTATTGGACAATTTGTGTGTTTTGTACATGTAGGAGTTTATACACTGCTGTAATTTTGGTACGACATGGAGAGATTTATTCATGTATTTATTTCTTTATTTATTTTTCATCATCTATTTATTATTATTATCATTATTGTTATTATTATTATTATTATTATTATTATTATTATTATCATTACTATTACTATTATTATCATTATTATTATTTTTTTATTATTATTATTATTATTGTTATTATTATTATTATTATTACTATTATTATCATTTCATTATAAATGTTATTATTCTCTTTCTTTCATTATAGACTGTACAGGTATTGTATTGGTAGAAAGTAGAGTAGAACTGTATTGATGTTATTTTTCTATATGCAGCATTTTTACTTCAATAAAAACAAAAGTATGAAAGAAAAAGTTCACAGAGAAACATGGAAACAAACTCAGGAATGAGGGTGTTAGAATCTAACATTGTACCTTGCTTTAATAGTGTTGGTGCATTGTCTGTTGGTACAAAGTGTTGATGATCTGAACTGAAGCAGAGAAATACCAGGAAACTGCCTCTCAGCAAAAATGCAAAGCATGTGAAATCTACATTCCTGTATGAGTGGAACTCACATACTGGGCATGTATGTCAGCCGAAATTATACTGTCAACTCTCACTGCATGATAAAGTGAAAGAATTTGCTGAGGTCAACGCCCTATCAAACATGAGCAAGGCCACTCTACAAGAGTTCAATGTTTTCATTCTATTTGTTGCCCCTATATAGAATATGACAGAAAAAAATGGATAAAACTTCTATGAAAACGAAAGCAGAATGACACAGAAAAGTTTTGTATTAACCATGTTGTACAATTGTGGCATACCAGTGAGAACACTACTCTTGAAAAGTGCCAGCCCCAGGTGTGTGACTGACTTAGTGAAGAACTATACATTGTAAGCCCTACATCCAGTTCTAATGTTCTTGTTGGTTCCCCTCCATCATATAATGCTTGCACCTGACACTTTTGTTGAGCATCCAGCTAATTATAGATGTTTCAACCTGACTTGGTATTCGACCGCCCTGACCTACCCATCCACGACTGCCAATGACAGTAATGAGTCCGAAAATTTTTCTGCATGAGTAATGCCATAGGGAGTTTGATCTGGTCCTGAAGCATGGCCAACTTTGGGCCGGTCTTATTTTCTTCTTTTCTTTTCTTTTTTAATGCTCAAGTGCTGCTAACGGGTGCAGCTGTATTCACAATCTGACACATTATACTACCCACGAGTCTAGACAAACAGGTGTAACATGGATAACATAGGAACATACCCTTTGCAGACTTCACGTACAATTGTATCAATATAGCTACTGTACTTAACCCTGTTCCACAAGCAACCCCCACAGGAAATCAATGGACTATATACCTCTTTATAGGTGTGTGTTTTTCTTTTCTTTTCTTTTTTTTTTGTGGGGATAGTCTTTCACTGATAAATCTTTGGTCTACAGTATGTGTACACAAGTAGGACACAATTGAATTTACTTCCTTATAATGTCTAAAATTTAGCTATCAAAAAATCCATACATCATGATCTTGTATTGGGAAAGTGCACTCCAGGAAACATCAAGGAATACACTAAAACTCATTACCAAGCTGTTCCAACGGAGTTCTTTCAGTATGACATTTTAAGTAGAGCTCCATACTGTGTTAAAGTTAGGTTTGACAAGTACAGATAATTTTTTACAAAAACAGTGTGGAAAAGACTTTCATTCAAACTGGAGAATGTGGAATTTCCAATCAAAGATCCACATATCTTCACAAAACAGTGATATCTGTGGCACCACATACATGTACAGTACTGTAAAATCAGAAAGAATTGTGGCATGAAATTTTTATGAATTGTCACTGGCATTCAATGCATATAATGTAGACAAAAACTTTAGCGTGCATTTCAATTTGGCAAATCTTTGTACTCGCAAAATTCCATGCACATGAAAATTTCTGGTTTTACAGTATTCAAATTAGATGAGGTGCCAAGTAGTGGCTCCACAAGTCATCATTTGTGCACCAAAATCAACAATTTCCTTTTTTTTTCAGGAAATGAAAGAATCCCTTCGAGTAACTCATATGTGTTGTGATAGAATAACAATTACAACTTTAAAGCAGAAGAGACTGGAGTATTAGTAGCTAATAGTATCAACCAAAAAAAAAAATAACTTTTTTTTTTTTTCTTTTTTTTTTTTTGGGGGGGGGGGGACAAACCAAGAAGAAAAATTGTGAGACAAATCATCACCTCTCCTAGTGCCATGCTCAATAAGACTGAAAATTCAAAGTCCCCAACCTCTTCTTTTATTTCAGGTCCACTCTTAATGAATCATATGAGACAGTAACATTATCACTATGTAGATGTTCTGCTACACTCTAATCACACTTGACTTGTGAAATTTAACCATAGTTATTAGGCCACATTATAAAAACCCAAAATAATAATTAAAAAAAAAAAAACCAGACAAATCCACCCCCTACAACTGTACTATTAAAATACATGAACATAAAATATATAATTATGCTAACGATATGCTCCAGGGATATGCTCCTATCTGTTTGTTTATTTGTTTGTTTTTGGCTGTGTTTTTAAATTTGGGCATTTCTATGACAAGTTGCTGCTGGATGGCAGGTTGTCCAGAAGGCCTGCCTACGTAAGATTCAAATGGAAGTGACCATCCCTTACCACACACATACCAAGATGGGATGAGTAAAGCAACCAAATAACAGAACTCACAGTGTTTACAGTGGCAGAAAGGGAAAAAATACCTCAGGGATGGGTTTTTCACTTCCTTTTTTCCAGAATGTATAGAAAATTGGAAAACAATTCCTGGAACATGAAAAAAGCTCATGTCTTTCACTGACAAAAGTAAATGCCCAATTTACAATTCCTTGGGTGTGCAGACAAATCACTTTCAGAGAGATGGAAGAGAGGTTTCAGAACAATAGGTCAGAGTAATAAATCATAGTTGCATTGAACTTCATGGGTATTTTTCTTTAAAGGTAGGGGATACCTTTTATAGACCTCCCAAAATGCAGCAAAACATTAAATATGAACCTTTATAGGGGACTTGTTTAGGCCACTGCTGAGAAATTTGGAAGTCAACAGTTATCTACAATTTGAATAATGCACAAAACTCAACTACTCAGTAGTTCTGTGTGTCAGCCACATTTAAGCCTTTTTGTTGCAGTCTTCTGTATTTTTTATCTATAAACACAAATCTAAAAGTATAAGAGCTGATGTAATAACATACAGTTTGTAGGCCTATAGAGTGTGTGGCAAGAATCTATATAGAAATGTTTGTAAGTTTTGATGAACTTTCTTCACAAAATATACATGATGGACACACATGCAGTGCATGGGTCTGCAAAGGTAGCCTAGTAATGTACTGGAATTTACGATGAGCCCCGAAAAAAAAAATCAATTCAAAATCTAACGGTCGATAAAAATGTACTAAATGTTACTTTCCACTTTCAATACTCTATGGGAGTTTCTAAAATGATACTCTCTTCAACATACCACTGTATTTATACAACTCTTCATTTAAAGGTAGGGAATCCCATTTGCATGCCTTAAATGAAGAGTTGTAAAAATACAGTGGTATGTTGAAGAGAGTATCATTTTAGAAACTCCCATAGACACAGTCTTTGCTACATGTAGGGTAAGGGCACCAGTATACGGTCAGCCCCCGGTATTCGGTCACTTATCACTAGTCACCAGCCAGTAGGTTCAACTGTCACAATACACGCAAATCACATTAATTCACATACTTGCACACTCATTCACAACAGGAAACTCCCTTAGCCCCCTCCAAAAATCCATCCAAAATCCCAAATTTTACTGTCAAAAGTGCAGAATCGGCTACTTTCCAAAAGCGCGTGCGGATAAGGCCCAGTTTTAAGAGTACGGGTCACCGAAAAAGCGCTAAAAATCAAGAAATACGCCGTTCTCTCACCGGATTTTTCGCCTATCGCAAGCTTGGAGTGTAATGGTATCCTCAAAAACGCAAAAGAAAAACAAAATTTCCGTATGTGCCGATACAGTGTCCCAATGTACAGTACAAGGATTGAATGCAAGTGCCGAGGCCCCAGTATTCGGTCACCAACGGTCGCCGCAACGTCCCCGATGCAATTTTGCGCCAACAAGGTAGCGCCCGCGCGGATTTTTCAGCTGCTTTGAACACGCATTGACTATGAACACGCACATCGCGTGACCGAATACTGGTGCCGGTGACCGTATACTGGGGAATTTTCAAGGTGAAATATTTCGGGATTTTGTGCAATTCTGTGAGATATTTCACAAAATGAAAGTTGAGATTAAAGAAATTTGATATATTTCACATGTATTGCTGTAGATATGATGTATGTATGTATTATCTTAGTTTGAAAAATATTGCAAAAAAGCTTAAGTGACCGAATACTGGGGATGTTACCCTAACAAAAAAAAAAAAAGATATGCACTTAAATTTATGTGCGTGTTCAAACTGGTCTATTGAGTACCATGAGTCATTGATGTGTCTACCACACAAGCTCTGCCCAACTATTTGTTTCACTGAGGTCATTTCTGTCTCAGATACCCAATGACTTTTTTTAAAGAGTGACTATAGAAGTGAATTATTTTCACATGTATGTAACAAGAAATCTAAATATACTGTAAAAGTGGATATTTTCGCGCTAGGCCGGGTCAGAAGAGTTTCGCGTGTTTTTAATTCCGCGGAATCAAGACATCATGCACAGGAACGTATGACAAGCAAAAACATTCGCGTGTTTTTATTTCCGCGCTATTTTCTGGTTGCGCGAAATGCGCGAAAATTTCAACACCGCGAAAATTTCCACTTTTACAGTATTTGTTGAACTCTTTGGCATGAAAACTGGACACAAAACACCACATGGAACAAATTCTACAAAATCATGAAACAGAGCCTTAACTTTTACACTATAAACAGACACATATGTTTCACAGTCATAAATATATGCCACAATAATTCAGCACACTTTACACTTGCAGTGCAAATAATATAATACATTGTACATGTACATTCTCTTTCAACTTCTTTGAAACAAATATGCTTGATGCATCTGCACTGCATTTACTTCAAGTTTTTCACTTTAAATAATGAATGATTTTGAACAATTGATAGGCAATGATCTCTGGTCTTCCGAGCAGATAAAAAAGGTGAATCTTTAAGCAGTAAAATACAGTGACCAGTTCCGTCAGACTAATTAATTGGACTGCTGACCTTTTTAATAGACTGCTTTATCTCTACAGGGTAAGAGACACATGAAGAGAATGGTGTGTCGTATCTACGTACTGTACTTCAGCAGGCTTATGAGATTACAGACCAAGACTTTGCACGGGGTAGTCAGGGGCTATGAAACATTTTTACTGCTCTGTCTCTTTCTTTCTTTCTTTCCTTTTTGACAGCCCCTGCTCCTGTTTTATGGCTCCTGGTAATCGAGTGACCCGAGTCTGGTGATTTCTGCTGAACTTTTATTTTCTATTTTTTATTTTTTTAAGAATTCAACATGCAAAATTTTCAAAATCCTCTTCATTCCTAAATTAATAAACCATCTTTAAATTGGCAATACATTTTTATAAAATTACAGTTCCTGTTTCTCTGGAATAACTGGCAAAGTTAGGTGAATTTTTCTTTTTTTTTAATTCATTTTGTGAAGATTAAATGATTTTAACCAATTCCATCTAATTTTCTCCAATAGAAGATATTAAAGTAAAAATTAAGAGATCTTGCCAATTTAATGAGAATGATACAAGATTACTATAATGTTTCTTTCTTGATTAGACTTGCAAAAAATTTGAACAAATTCAAACAAGTATTTCAAGATGTTACTTGCAAGTGTATACAACTGTAGTTTGTGAATTTTGTAATTGGATTAATTGGCATAAGATTGGCTACAGTTTAAACCCATACATAGCTTCTGTGACCTGTAATTGATATTAAAGCAAATTTCAATTCTTAAAGAACAAGGATTCATTCAACAAAATAGAAGCTAAAAGTTATGTAACAATTCTATTACCAACTGGGTACTTAGTCAAGACCACAGGAAATGAAAAGGTAATGATAAAGACAATATGATGCTGTATCACAAACACCCACTGAATCGTTCTCTCCAAACACAATTTATCGAGAAATTTTATCAAGTGGTTAAAATTTCATTACAAAAGCAAATACGTCAAAAATCATGTCATCAATGTAGATAGAAATGATGATGGTGTACTTACTGTCTAATTTGCAGACGATGTTATCTATGACACACTGCTTGGTATATGAATCCTCTATCGTTGGGTCATAGTCTGTGACAAAGTAGGACTGGAACAAAAATGAAACTTTTGTTAAAAAACTTTCAAGTCACAAATGCAAATCAATGTTCACAGTTCATAGACTAGCTCAGCCACTCTGATGCCTGACACAAAATTTACAGACCTAAAAACTAAGTGTCATAAAGCACAATTCATCAATACATACAATCACAAATGAGAATGCAGAAATGTGGAATCAAAATGGAAGTTACCATACTGTAAAAGTGCAAATTTTTTTGTGTGTGTTTTCTGCGCTGTCGGTTAAAATCAATTTTGTGTTTTTTGTAATCAAGATATATGTACATGTATATATATGCCAACAAAGAACATTTTTGTCTAGCGATTTTTTGCACTCTGTCGGGTAGGAGGAATTTTACATATTTTTAATCCTGTGGATTCTTATATGAAAAGATATTACCTACAAGAAGAAGAAAAAAATTTGCATGTTTCTAATTTCACGCTAGCTTTATGTTGCATGAAATGCATGAAAATTTCAATTCTACTAAAATTTCCACTTTTACAGGTTGTTTTTTTTTTTTTCAAAAACAGCAGAATGGTAATATAAACTTCCTATCGGGTTGTGAAGAAATCATTCACGAAATATTTTAATTATATGAAAATGATAAAAAAATATATATTTTGGAGCATGATTTCAAATCATTGCTAACTTTTCATGAGCGTTTGTGTTTTTGCTAGTGGTGTTTCTTTATTGTGGTGTTTTCATCTCTGGCTTTGCATTGTTTTTATAGTCCTGTTAATAGAAAAGTTTCAAATGACTGGATATAAAACATTAAATGTCTTACAGTCCCAGTCCGGCTCACATTGTTTGGCATGATATTCTTACACTTCCTCCTCTGCTTCCTGTAATCAATATGTATGCCGACATAGAAAAAGAAAAAAAAAAATCCCTGGCAGCATTCATCATCCAGTGTCTTTTCACATTGTACCCGGAAAACACATTTACCCTGTATACACGAGTTTTAACACTTCAGGACACTACAAGATGATAATGTAAGTACTTCAATTGTTAAACTCTGAAAAAAAAAAAAAAGTGGAGACTGATTTGAAGTTTTTATTTGATTGATTCTAATGTCACCCACATTATATATTTTGAAGTGGTGAAACAAGAACAACTGGACAGTTATTTGCATGTTTGACACACACTGTATTGAAGAAAAGGAAATTTATTGTTTATAAAAACCCTGCACAAATTGTTTTCGAATGTCAGCATTACGTGACTGAGCACTTCAATTATTACACATATTGGTGACGAACAACATTTTTATATCAGCAAGATGTGCCATAACTTGAAGCGATCAAACAAAATATCATACAATCCTTCAAAATTCTAACTGAATGGTTGAATTTTCATAAACCTCAAACTATTTTGAAATATATTAATAGTCAGGACTCACGCATATCACAATGTGTTTAACACATATGACCAATACTGGATTGATGGCATTCATTTGTTTGTTTTGTGTTGTTGTTGTTGGTGATGGTATTTTAATTTGTTTTGTTTGTTTGTTTTTGTTTGTTTGTTTGTTAACATTTTTGTTGTTGTGGGGGGGGGTTCTCTCCAACCTGATGCTAGCAGTGTGCTACCAGTTGTCAATCTAACAACTTGGCCTAGACCAGCTGACATGTTTGAACAGCTGGGAGGCTACCAGCTGAGAAATTCCCTTCCCCGGTCTCCTTTATCTCAGCTGCACCTCATCTTCTCTACCGGTACCAGAGGGCGTGTCTGTCTGTGGGAAAGAATTGTCATGTCTTCGTGAGGAGCCAGGTACCTGCAGGTTTCATCGAGATGGTGCATCGCAGACGTTCCCATCATACATATTTTGCATAGATCTCTCACTAAGTATGCACAGTTCACTTGAAGTTCATTGTCAGATGCACTTTAATGTATCTTCTACAGGTGAAATAGAAATTTCCACTGCTCCAAGCTTACAGGTTTGTTACCATAAATATGCTGGGGGCCAAATGTACATGTATGATAGGCCATATACATGTATATGCAAACTGTAAGACATGTTTGTTAATAATAAATGTGAAGATGAAAGTGTGTTGATACTACAATGTACCAATTGATTAATGATAATTGTGTAGAACTCATGTAAGTGTACTACAATTTGTTAACATCAAAATCATGCCACTATCCCTGATAACTTAATGACAGCAAGTCTTCAAGGACGTTTATGCATTGATAAAATATGTTTTTGATAACCATTTATTAAAAAAGAAGCATATTTCAATGCTAAATCTACATTGTACATATATTAGAAACAATTTGTGCACAAAAAGCAAGTACTGATCTAGATTTAAATCATTTGAGAGAAGCCCTGATTTCTGGCATACTGTTTTATAATTTGAAGAAGGTTTCATTCGTATTGTAGCCTCTAAACATGGTTCAAGCTGTCCCATGACAGTGACACTTTGCCTTATCGTAAATGCCACTTTCAGATCTCACTTTGATGTAATTTAATGCGATAATGTGGTGATGTTACGAAAGAGGCTGAAATCCTTTACCAATCTCTCCACCTAATTTTATTCTTACATTCATTATATACATGTAGCTGACATGAGTGTAGTGTAGAATTGCGCTTTAAGTCATCAATGAAAACTGAAAGGAAATTCAGCATTTGACTTTCACTTTGTTCTACACTGGTCATGCGGGAAGTTTGAAGCAAACAGTGACACCGATATTCCGAAACCAAATGCTCTCAAGATCACGACTGCTTTGATGGACAAAGCCTGCTTGCTATTACAAAGGAGATGAAACTTCACACATTGGTCACATCTAATTAAACACAAACCCAACCTTTTCGGCTACCTATGTATACATCCATATCACAATCAAAATTTCAAAAGGCCTTGCTCAGTGAGGAGGGACAATAGGGTGTCCTTTATTTTGGTCACTTTCATGATTTCCTTTACTATACCTTCATTGCACAATAAGATAGCGCTACAGGATACATATTTCCTTCCATTTGTCCTGTAAATCCAAACTCGTCAACAGGGGAACTGTTCAAGAAACTATGTACATTTAAAATGTTTTGCTGGACTGCAATTTCACATTCTATCTGAAGGTCAACATCTCCATTCCAGCAAACCAGCAAACTCGGCTCTTCATATGGACATCATGTACCACAACATTTACATGCTAGTTGTAACTCCATGGTATTATAAAGTGGTACATGTGCAATTCTTAGACACACACACATGTCTAGGAAGTGATACTACTGTAGCTCTATGAATACATAAAATGATTTTCAAATGGCCACTTCTGCCTGGACTCTCAATTTTTTTGAGGAGGCATCAAGGGCAGTTTAATGGGGGGGGGGGGGGGGGGGGCATCAAAGCCAAAATTGATTTAGACTCATGTTAGATATGACTATCACTTTCACCGACATTGATTTGATTGCGGTTTCTTTGTCTGGCAACAAATTTTACCAAAGTGCTATTGTTTTATGTAATACCTTGATATTTACATTTATCTTTTAGTGATCGTGAATTCTGTAATCTCATTGGTCAATCAACCACGTAATATATCCCGTATTACGTGATATGACGTCATGATACTGTATTACACAGCCAGCTGCGCGTGTACCAAAGACGCTTATAGGAAAGTGCGCGCTAATTCTGTACAAAACAAATGGACAGCGCGCGGTCCTCAAGCGTATTGCGCACGTAACCTGAGACCTTGATAAACAACGGCAAAGTGTACCTAGGTTACTGCACTGCAGTATCTTATGGCGTGTACGTGTACGTATTTGTATGCGCGCATCGCATGCAGTAATCAGCTCGCGAGACGTAGGCCTCAACATGGTCATGGCTGACAGCTAGCCGGCGATTTCAACATCATTCACGAGGGGAAATCAGCGAGAAGAAGGTTAGCACTTACGCTAAAAGATAAAATCGTTACCCCCTGCTTGTTCTTACGAAATACGGGAAATATCTACGGTCTGGTGCCATATTCCATTCGGCCTTCGGCCTCATGGAATATGGCACCAGACCGTAGATATTTGCCCGTATTTCGTGAACAAGCAGGGGATAACTAATAGTATTGAATTAAAATATCAGGGAAAATATGAAATCTTAGATCATGCCTATTCTGGAAGAAAAATGCATGTCATGTGTGCAACAATGCAGATTTATGAAAAGGTGGGAAAAATTTGTTCTGTCTTCAAACTTTTTTACAAGAAAAGGGTCATGGCCAGTTTATAGTGGCCTTAAACTCTGAGAATTTGAAGGGCATTGCTGCCAGTTGGTGGGGCATCATGGTCATTGGCCTCATGGCCTACATGTAAGTGCTTACAATAAGCCAGTTCGGGGTTAGCTCATGGGCACATCGGTACAAATGACCTTTCTTCTTTCTCAGTTGATTAGGCACTCAACGGGTTTCCAAGCGAGAGAAGGTATTTCAGCTTACCCGACGTAACAATTTATGGAATTAATCAGTCATGTTCAAACAAAAAATGAACTTGCGTAGACCAGGTGACCAGAATGATCCACAATTAGCACTTTGGAAAGCATCCATTTCATTATTTCGCATTGAATGTATTAACAATCCTTTCAATTGATATTGTCAAATTCCGCTTTTGCTGTCAGGTGGATGTGCTGGCAAGCACCACTCATAATGATCACTTGAATAATCATTACATCACAGATGCTTATCTCAGTGAATAAAAAACCAACATGCTCTACCGGTACTGATGACCTTTTTCTGCTCATGCTCAAAGTGGAACACCGAACTGGCTTATTTGAGTCCTGCACATTTAATAAAGGTACTGTTCTACGGCACTGGAAAAGCCTTACATTCTGTTTGACCAGTAATATTAGCAAATTCCATTTACATATCAATCTATATAGTTTTCCCTTATCAGATAGAGAAAAGCATTTTCTTAGAATATCATGTGTGATCATATTTTATTAGAATATAAAGAATTTTCCATAACATAAATTTACAGACTATCTTCTTGGACATGGTTGAGAATCAAACGTGATGGAAACAAGTCAGTTATCCTGCCCTTCCCATAACAGTATAGGATACAGGTAGATGCGATCAGCCCGAATGTGAAGCACTCCCACAATGTAGACAGTGGAGTGCCCTGGAGTTACAATATTGGTACAGGACTGCTCTTGAATCACAATAATGGTACACACAGAAATTGTAGGACAGTTAGGCCTACCACTAAGCAGTATGCCGCTTTACTTTAGTTGTAAATTCTTCCAGAAGTCATCCTTTGCTCCCCAAATCATGTCAGTTGAGCCTTCCACACACTAACTCACGACTACTGACTGTAAAAGTACTAAAACACGATATATTCGCGGCACAAAATTTTCGCGGATTGGAGCCGACGGCTTTTTTTGTGGCATGAAATTTTTGCAAATTGTCACTGGTGTTCAATGCATAGTGTAGACAAGAAATTCCGTGTGCATTTTAATTTTGCAAAACTTGGAGCTTGCGAAGTTAAAATGCATGTGAACATTCGTTTTTACAATATACGACTGACAAACTTTGGATCCGAAATTAATCAACATATCCCCAGAATCGAATAAACACGCTTGTTTATTTCTTTTTCAGATCCAAAGACTGTCAGTCGTATAGTCATGAGTCGCACATAATGCAGATCTGAAGTGTGCAGTAAAAATTAGGGTGTTAGGGTTAGGTTTGTTAGGATTAATATACGGTTAGACTTACTGTACCTAACAGTTAGACTGTCTTAGAGTTCATGATTTTGGGTAGGGTTAGGATTAGGTTCAGGATGTTCTAGCGTTTAATAGGGTCAGGGTAATTGTCCAGGGGGTAGGCCTAATTGCCCTAGACCCCTTTAAACGACCAATATCCCCCCCCCTCCCATTTACATACCAGGGAATAATTTTCCTGGTATCGCACAGCAATTTGCTATGCATTTTGGTATGACTGCTATACAAAATGTAATTTGCATAGCAGTTTCATTACATAGACTTGTATACCATTTTGTTGAAAATGTATGTCCATCAACAAAAATTGCTATTCAATTTCGAGAAGGAAAATTATTCCCTGCATACACTTTAGGCATAGCCAGGGCAAACAAACAGTAACGTGAGGTCGTGAACAGAAGATGTCATTGACACCCAGCGGGCTGCTCCTTGCTCTTCACCCCGCTGCGGTCGGGGTGATGTGGGTCAGCGATGCGGACGGACACGCGCCTAGCAGTTGTTCAATAGTTGGAAAATACACAGAAACCAACCAAGGTACGACTGACAGAGATTCAAACGAAGATATTTACCTGGATAAACTGAATAGTTATGGCACTTTTTCCGACTCCTCCACCACCGACAACGACAATTTTGTGCATTTGCACATGATTATTGCTGGTGGCATTCGACGACATTGTAATGTATGCAGCGGTATGATCCTCACTGACTCCTCCAGAATACTTTACACGCAGTGCGTACGTATGAGCATGGAGCTACCAAAGAGATGGAGTAACAACGAAGGCCACCAATATTACGTAACCCAACTACGAGCGGTCAGTTCTGACAGACTTCAAAGCACCGCACTCGCTGGGACGGCTTAACTCGTCCCGCAGGGGATACTTTGGCAAACGATGCTCCGAGCCGCAAAAATGACGTCATACTCACCAACATTGCACATACAATATAGTGCTGTATCGAGTCGAAAACTCGACTTGCAACAACATATGGCTGCGCAAAACTTTGCTGAAGACCACGCGCATGCGCATAATATCCACAGGCAAAACAGAGGAGATACCGAGTGCAGTGCACTTCGAACGAACTGAATTGGCCCATGAACAGCGAAGGTACTGTACAGTGTATTGCCGTCATGCTTTGTGACTGTGGCAAGTACATACCCTAAGAATAAAATTCTTAATAAAAATCCCTCACATTTCTCCACATATTTCAATATCTGTCCGTAAAGCTGACATTTGAAACTACAATCTTACGTAAGTGTTGACTGCGTACAATTGCGTACATTTTATCTATACCGTTGTGAAGCCAGCTGTTATTTGTCTTTGTGTTTGTTCGGGACAGCGTGACGGCCATTATTGATCGTGTCGAGAGTGCAGTGTTTGTTTACATGCCGGTCGTATCATATCGTGATTTACATACTAAACGACGGTATGACATGTTAAACAATTTGTTACACTGCAGATTCATTATTTGTAGCTATAATTAATTCAGAATCATGTTAAATCGCATATGCTCGAAGTCGACGGGGCAGTTGCAGTTTGTGTAGTCCCATGCATTGACGTTCCATGGTGGAACCATGGAGCTAGGTAGCTCCATGGTAAGAACCAGTTTGCGAACGCGCTGCGGATGACGTCATTGTGCGTACGCACTGTCTCATCTGTCATCTCTCTCGCTCACGGGGGCTTAGCGAGGATTACTTTTTACGAGTCGGCTTCGAGCATCACTTCAAAAGGACCCCAACCGTTGTTACTCCATCTCTTTGGTAGCTCCATGGTATGAGCCAGCACGCTTGCAATAATACACAGCGGTCAGCAGACAGAGCTGAGCTATAAAAGCTCGGTAGGCCCTAGCTTGTTTTCCCACTATGTAGTAACGTATTTTAGTGCACAGCTAAGTTGTGTATAGAACCTCTTTCATTGGTTTTGTCTAGCGCTCCACCGTATCCGAGCCGATTGACACTTTGGCACGTGAGGGCGTAATAGAACGTGGTCCGTAAATGCACTACGCGGGTATACGCGCATCATCATGCATGGTGCATCGTAGCCAGAAAAGACTCGTACATTCATCCATCTATCCAGGGCATCCCTTCGTTGATTCCTTTTGAGTAGTAGTAATTCACTTCTTTAATTTGAAGAGAGATAACAAGTGGAACCAATTCACGGCTGAACAATGCCTTACATTATCAGCAGACTTTCATTGGGTTATCGGCCAATTTTCAAACAATTCAAGGGCTTGATGTCCTTCCTGGTTGACTTCAGAGGGGACAGAGGATGGGTCCCCGTCCAGGCGGCGCGATTTTTACCTCCGACATCGACATGGGAGGAGGTTATGTTTTCTAAATACCGTTGGTTTGTGTGTTCGTTAGTTAGTTAGTTTGTCCGTGTGCAAAATAACTCAAAAAGTAGTTAACGGATTGGGATGAAACTTGCAGGAAAGGTTGAGAATGACACAAGTGACAAACGATTAACTTTTGATAGTGATCCGACAATTTTGGGGGAATTTATGAAGGATTTTTGATATTTTGGCAGGTATCATAGGGTCAATGAACTTGGGAGTTCAGGCTGCGCGTATTTGAGGTTTGCATGCGCGCACTAAATTGCGTGCTCTCGTGCAGCTAGGGCGAGGCGCGCAGTGCAGCTGAGGGTTTATGACGTAACAAAGGCTTCTATATTGGGAAATCGGGCGACTTTCAGCACACAATGCTATAAGTACGTATGGGTGGAAATCACTGATATCTCTATGGAAAAAAAAAAGATCAGTGGTGGAAATGAGCTGTATGCTTGGCGGAGGTGTGCGCTCTCAGAGTGCCTCTCTAGTTTTTTTATTTTAAGTTTTTTTTTAGGTTTTTTTTTTTTTTTGGGGGGGGGGGTTGTCCCCTTTGCATTATCTTGTTGCCATTTTTGATGGATTTTGTATCTGTAAACGCAGTTGCCTGCAAAAGTATAAAACCCAATATTCCATCCAAGATGTGCATCCCTCGTGCACGAGGGGAAACCCCCTTTCACACCTTCAGCTCTGATCTCCGCTCGGTCGTTGCACTCTCACCTTGCGAATATGCTGTTCACAGAACGGGCGTGTTGTGATGCTGTAAGGCCTAAATAGGTCCATTCAGGTTTACAATAGGCCCCTCTACATGCATTACAAGCACAAAAATGAAGTATATTTGTCTTCATTACTTACAAATCGAAGTGTGAAAAGCACAAAATTAATTAGTTCATTAATTCGCATTCATTCATTCATTTCATTATTAAAATCTGACGAATCACACTTGATCCCACATAAAAACAAAAGAGTAGGAATACATGCACTACCATTACTGTGAGGTTTTACTACTGTTTTATAGTAATTGTCACCTACACTGTTCATTTGATATTGTCTTTTTGACAATATTCCGTGACAAAGTGAATAATGTATTGCACATGTGCGTTGTCAGTGGCGGATGGGGGGGGGGGGGGCACTCCTTTGTATTTCCGTTAAATAAAAGAAAGGATTTTTGTTTGTTTGTTTGTTTTTGCTTGTCAGCCGATGAAACCCGGAACTAGCACGAGAGACGGCACCGGAGCCGCCCCTTTTTTTGTTAGTGTTTGTTTTGCTTGTCAGCTGATTAAGCTCGAAAGTGGCACCAGAAATATTTTTTTTTGCGCCCCCCCCCCCACCCTTTATATACGGAATTCCTTAAAAATGTGAATTCAAATAAATAGGCCCATCAAACAAACAATAAACAAACAAATTTTTTGATAGTGGCGATTAGGCCTACTGAGAAAAGTGGGGAAAGAATGAAAAGTGATGATTTGCTGTGATAAAATCTATAAATCATTCCAAACATTTATATGAACTCCGTTCCTAGATTTATAACGCTATCAGTAACTGCACAAGTATATAGGCCTATTTCTTAAAAGTTCAGTGTTTTTACACAATCTTTGCAACTAACTTTTAAATGATTACATAATCATGATTGCTCCATATGCAGGATCCGCACGCTCTCTATTTGTTTCTCGGCCAAAAGTAATAACATACAAAGTTATGGGTTTATATGATTGAAAGACCACAACCATGCCCACGAAAAATGCGCTACATTTTGTAAGTTATAAAGCATCTGTACTAAAATGTGCTGTAGTATATGGTAACTGATCTTTTCATAGGGGATATAAAGAGAAGACTATAAACAGGTCTGTGATAGAAGTTTATATAAGACAATGCCATATTGCGAGAGCCCGTTCACATGTACAGAAACCACAAACTGATCATTTCTCGACTTCCAAAATACTGTCCGATTCTATCAACATTTCTACCATTCAATATCATGATTTTGTTCTGTTACCCTTAGACCTTAGGCCTACAAAAATGTCACTGAGAGAGTATGCATGCATGCCTTGGTGAACTAAAAAGAAAAAAAAAATGAGTGGCCTCTCGCTGAGTAACCAAATTTAATTTTTGACTTGTCATATTCTGCATTTCTTTGGCAACTACTAGTAACCGGTATACTCAGAACTGTAAAAGCTGACTTTTGTTCTCTTTCTCTGACCCCTCTCGCATAGGATTTTTCGTGAATTTCTCGAATGTTGGACCGCGAATTTAACAACTCGCGAAATTAATGTTCCCATACTAAATCACTAGGCCTACTGCACTTATCGCTACCAAGGAGGTTCTAGAGAATGGAGTCACAACTGTCTCATTTCCTTTACTAGATGTTCGATGCCGCCGCCGGCTCAGAAATATTTGAAGCATGTGCCAAACAGGATCTGCCACGCAGATAGGAAGACAATTGACTCGTGTCTCATTGCATAATCACCAACCACTTTCAAAGGAAGATATGTCTTTGTGATGGTAATTACTTTTCGCTATCCCTTCTTATAAAAAGTAGGTGGTACAGACACGAGGATGCGCGAATAGAAATTGAGCTGAAATAAAGATGAAAATTATTCAACTGGGCATACCCGGGCACTAATCTGATATATCTATCAATAAATAATTATACTTGAAGATTATTCCATATTCGTTTCATTTGTGGAAGTTAAGCGAAAAAGTGATAAAAGCAGCTTTCCAGGATGGTACAGTTTTAAACATTTTCACATGATACAGCTCAGATTTACACTTTTGCGCAAATTTCTGGACGGAATTGACTTTTGTTTTACATGCTTTATCATTACGTAAAAAATCATTTCATTTGATAAGCAAACTATGGCCAACATTATGATAACGTTCAAAATGAATCTTCAGATTGCTCAGCAAGACGGCGGCTTGGAACATGATCATCAAAGGCACAAGTGCACCTGTGGAATTCTTTTGTACATCAGTAGAAATCTGACAACTGTTTGAATAATTGCAGCCAGTTGGAACTCCAATGTATTAAACCTCCTTGTCGCTACGGTGTTAATTCGCGAAAACAACATGCCGTGAAAATGCCCGAAACCTCCTTATTCGCGAAAATGTCTGTACACGAAAATAACAGCTTTACTTATACAGTACATCTGTATAATGTGAAATTAAGCTATAACTAAATTTTGCCTTTTTATCATATTGACCGCGAGGCGTGCATACGACTACGGTAAATACTGGCGATTTTCGTGCAGTAGCGGGTTGACTGTGCGTTCGTAAATATACAATCCCATGCTCGTTGTCTATGTCGCAAACACTGAACTCTTGAGTTCAGTGGTCGCAAACGAACCTCTTTAAAAGGCGCCCCCTTGTGTCAACTTGTTGGAGAGGCAGCTAGCAGTAGAGTTAACGTATACGTAGCGAATGTTGACAACAGGGTCAGAGTCAGTTGGCAAAGATTGTGTTCTGCTACGTATCTGGCTAGAAATCTTTTTACCATGCAGACCATCTACTCTTTGATGGCAGTGCAGTTTAGATAACTTCAAGTGATGGCTTTATGCCTTAGGATACCCAAGAAACAAGCTAGACATTCACTAGTGTGATCTTTCGTCAATGGATCAACTACTTCTGTGACTGAGGAGAATAATTATGTGGACAACGTTCATTGCACCTGCCGTATGTCATGTCCGTGGAAGTGCCGGTGCGCAGCGGTGGTATTGCATGTGTGTTTATCATCCCGAGAACGAGTAGATCTACCGAAACCCTGCAGAACAAGCAATATGCAGTGCCGGTAAAATGCCCCTGGCCTGACTGGAGCGAATAGCTGGACGAACGACCCGGACGCAAGTAAATTGACCAGTCAAGACACGTGTTAGCAAGGAATTGCTCCTTTTTTTTTTTTTTTTTTATTAGCATTACCACTAGCAATCGCCGTACTGGAACAGCCCAACGTACACAACGGGGTCTGACGGAACTATCGCTGTGTCGCAATACCAATAGGAAGTGACTGGAGCCCTGTGTGTTGGTTGTTTTTTTATACGACTCTATAGTTGTACGAGTAATGATCCTGGAATAGATCGTTGTGTAATGAATAACGAGCATGCACAATGATTGATGGGAGTGCCTAATTGGTTTACATTTGATGGGACAGTACCATGGCTTGGCCACTGAAGTGAGCTTCCATTACATCAGATTCAGACAATGATTTTTAGCAGGGTTTATACTATAGCCTAGGTATAGCTATAAAATCACACCTTCCAGTGCAGTGTCCAGTGCAGTGAGAAGACCAAAAGCCAGTGGTACTGTTTAACAGATGACAAATTTGTAATGTAACATTACAAGTTTAATGTCATTGACATTGACATAATCTTGTCATTAGCATCATCTCTCTTACATCGTACTATCAGCAGTATCTGTCGTCTGCTTATTGAACTTTGTGACTTTGATTCCACTGAGAGCTCGGATCTCATTCAAGAATTCACAAGTGCAGGTGTTGGGGGGAGTCAAAGAAGTTGACCCACAATTATATTATTGATTCAGGCTTGCCGTGAGCGTCACTGTCTTGAAGATGTCTTTCAGGTAAGAATTTGATGAGAAGTCTGACTAAATCACAGCATTTAAAAGAAAAAATATTTCTAGTTTCTAGTCTTTCTATGCAATTCAGTATTTGTTACATTTTTTTACTTGTAATGTAGGATCCAAATGTTAATGTCTTTGGAACAACTTGTTTATCATATATTAAACATTTGATTTAACTGTTAAACTGCAAAGTGCAACACTGACCTAGCTCTAAGCACATAGTGATCATTCTAAATCTTTGATCTTTACCATACGGTAATAAATTGATTGTGTGGTCACTATAACCCGGAAAGAAGAATGGGCAAATTCTTGTGTCTTTAGCCTAGTTGTCTGCTGCAGTTACGTTTTCTGTTTTCTTTAAAAAAATAAAAAAAATAAAAAATTTCTTTACTCCATCCACTAGTTCTTTAGGTCCACATATTGCTCCCTTAACTGCGACCAGCCCCAACACGCAGTGTTCAGTGTATAACTGTGTACACGGAGTGTCCCGGGGTTATTGCTCCCCTATTTTGACATCATTGATACACTCTAGATTGCAACCATTCAATCTTTGTTTTACAGTTCAGGTCTTGCAAATGAAGGCAAAGTCTACAATGTGGTTACATTTTGTTCGATTAATTTTGCAATTCCTTTGATTTGTTCGTAATGTTTTGATTTTCAGGGTTTTTTTTTTTTATCATGCCTGCATGAATTTGAAAGCAATCCAGAATTTAAATAATAAGCAGTTATTATAACCTCAGTAATTTGGGCCAGAATTTGAAATCTATGTTTTGGAGTCCTGCCCGGCCACAGAAAAAAAAAAACAAAAAAAAAACAAAAAAAAAAAAAACAACCCAAGTTAAAAAATTTTCTTTCAGTATGTGAGATTTTAGAAAATTTTTACATTATTGTGATCTGTTTGCTGCACAATTCCATGTCATATCAGACAGACAATGACCATCCAATCATAAATCAGTTTAAGCAGCATGAGTTGGGAAATAATACACTAGTCTTTCACATCAGAACATTCATGCAGAAGCAATACCTGGCTGTTATAGCAATTTACTAACTAGAGAAAGTGTGTATATTGGGTTAAAATATACTGTGAATTTAGCCATCTGCCTTTTGATGGTATATTGTTCACTTTTTTTTTTCAATCCCAGTGCATTTTGCATATATTTCTCTTATGAAAGGGCTTCTTTGTACGAGTTAACTTTGTACATTTTTCAATCTTCTTGTGGTAGTCAAAGAACTGATTACATTGTAGATTGTTTCTGCACTCAACAAATCATTTTGTAGAGACATGGCATTATTTTTATTCTGTGGAATACAGTGAAGAATTCTGCTTGATTGGTATTTAGTATGGTCAGTGCATTTTGCATATATATTTCTCTTATCAAACGGCTTCTTTGTACGAGTTAACTTTGTACATTTTTCAATCTTCTTGTGGTAGTCAAAGAACTAATTACATTGTAGATTGTTTCTGCACTCAACAAATCATTTTGTAGAGACATGGCATTATTTTTATTCTGTGGAATACAGTGAAGAATTCTGCTTGATTGGTATTTAGTATGGTCAGCGTAAGGAAACAACCAAACATCTTTTGCTGCTACATGTACAGGCGTATGCTGAAAGGAGCTGGTCGGCGGAGTTCAGTGCCCCGGCAACCAGATGAAGATTCTCAGCCAACAGACATCACAGTTCATCCTAAAACAAATTACCCTCATCATGTATGGGACACACTGAAGAGCAAACAAACAGTTGAGGTGGTCACGCCTGTTGATCCAAGTACCCCCAAACCGAAAGGTAAGTTTGTTTCTCTTTCTGCGGGAAACTTTTGTTAGACAAGTTATTGCAGTCTGGAAGTTTAAAGGAATCATATAGTTTTGGTTGAGACTTAACTTCATGTTTCTAACATTTTTGGTGAGATGTCAAGAAACCTTTTTATGAAATCTGAAAGAGCATGTAATTCCAAGGGGAAATCAATATCAATTTGATGAAAATTGGTTTTGAAATGGCTGAGATATCCAAAACAGAGCAATCCTAATAAAAGGTGGGACCCACTTTTATTACAATTGCTTTGTTTTACTTTGTTTTTGGATGTCTCGGCCATTCCAAAACTGATTTTCATCAAATAAAGTTTGAATTCCTCTTAGAATGGTATGCTTTCTACTATTTTGTAAGTGGTTTCTTTGTACCGGTATTTCACAAAAAGTTAAAAACCTAATCCTCACCTCCACCAATACTGTACCCTCTCTTTAATCTGTGTTATAGGGTAATCTATGTCTACACAATGGCTCCAGACTTTGTGAATGAACTGTCATGGTATCAGCTTTGTAATATATTAAATGAAAGAATATTTGAATATCTTGCATTTAAAAGTGTAGATCAAAATAACATGCTTGTTAAAGTCTGTATGGACATTTGTCCCCCCCCCCCCCAAAAAAAAAAAAAAAGAAAAGAAAAAAAAAAGTGGGCAACCATACACATAAATGCTTGTTCCAGATTCTTGGAGACTGGCCACTTGAAATGTACTGTAAACATTTCCACACCACAAAAATTTCAAATTTTACAGTATCAGCCACAATGTTCCTGGTTCCAGTCTCTTGGCTGCTGCAGTGATATCCATTACCTAGTCCTTCAGGGGGATTGGGGGGGGGGGGGGGACTTTAAAGACATACATTGTAGTTTCCATGGTGGTTTGCTTATAATATGTAAGATACAGAGAATTTAGTGCTTCCTTTTAATAGTGGTCATATAAAACAAATAGATCAAATCAATGTCATTCAATATCAATAACGCAAATGACTTCAGAAATTACATTGTATTCTGTGGCAACTCTGAAACTTTGTGTTCATATTTTACATGAAGTCGTGTTATCAAATATATTTGAAAAGATACCATACATTGTATGTGCATGTTGTTCCATCATCAAATTTAGTGCAGTAATTGTAACTTTCAAGACTCTTAGTACACACAACGTAGGACAACAATTTACTTTTTTCTTCATATTTGCTTGATATGTTTATGGTACTTACAATAGCATTGTAGCATTCAAGTTTTGCTGTGATCAATATAAACAATTTTAAAAAGAAGAATCTTGATTGCTCTGCCAGAGACGTGTCACAATGTTTGTGTTTGATGTATTCAGTACTTCTGATGTATGAGTATCTCTCATGAGTATCCAAAAGCATGCCATGAAAATTGTTGAAGGTTTTTAAATGACTGCTGCAGTGATTTCTACATGTAAACAAGTCGTCGCCGGTCACACGAACCGACAAATCCCTCAGGTTTGCGTAAGAATGACAATTCGAGAAAATCGCGTTTGAAGTTAACCCATTTTTGACTTATGGTTGCTACACTTTCATGTCTATAATTTCCAATTATTTTTGTAGTACATCAGACTTCAATTCTTGCCCTAACTTGTGAAGTTTTTATCGAATTGTATTGTCAACAAATAAGCGGGAAATCGTCAAAGAGCTGCATGCATGTACAGCTCGGTCTGCACAGAATGTTGTCATTTTCCATGTGTGTCCATATGTACATGTACATTAATGCATTGAGCGTTGTCATTGTCAACACATGTATTACATAGTACGCGCACTGTGCGCGCGGTCAATGAACTGTTGAATCTCAAAAAATACACGCAAGTCAATGCGCACTGATTCGTCGGTTCGGTGACCGCGCGTACTACAAATGTTGTACGCGCGGTCACCGAACCGTCGAATCGCCTGATTGTTTAACACACGCGTCTATGGGGAAAACAAATAATTTTCACAAATGGAATTACATACTTCTACAAAAGTGATAACTACGTAAAAATTACACCGAATTACACACTGAGAATTTCAGAATATGTAGTATGGAATGTCTACTATCGAAATGATTGAAAATCTCAAAATCGAAAATTTGACCCAAAATCGAGTGATTCGTCGGTTCGTGTGACCGGCGACGAAGTGATCAAATTTTGTGGCTCTTTACCCTATATATGATGCATGTACTGTATGCATGGTTGTTATTGTATTAGATTAGTTGTAAGATATCGTCCAAATATGAAATCTGCTAAAACCCAAAGATCACGTTTACATGTTATTTTAAGACATCTGCTCATGATGTAGCATTTCCAATGTTTTTTTGTTGGTGAAATATTTGATTTGAGATGCCACATCAAGCTGATGGTAAAGTTTTATGGCATTAACTGAAGTATTATACATTGTCTTCTTTGAATCAAAATCATTCAGATCCTCTCGTGACTTGTGCAGTGTACAGCTTGTGCCAAGTACTCCTCTATACATGCTGCAAAACCAGTTATTTTATGTTCAAGAGAGACTGTGTGCGGTACCAGTGACTCCCTTTAACATCAACAAAAGAGGACTAGAATTTACATCTGAATGCAGTGCTTTACATATAGTACAGTATTTTGAGTCATTAAAGTTTTATTGAACAAAACTTAATTCATATACTGTGGAAACTGACAGTTGATCACCCAATCAGTGCAACTTGTTGCCAGTGTCTCAAATTCAGTTACTGCATGTAAATGAAAAGAAATATAATCAAGCGAATTTGAACTACAACATTGTACATGTACAGTTGTAGTGTTCAAAACCAAAAAATACAATAATAAAGTTTTTTTGCAAATATTCAAGTGAATTTGAACTACATGTACAGTTGCAGTGTTCAAAACCAAAAAATAAAATATAATATTTTTTTTTTTCAAATTGGAAAAAATATTACAAATTGTATTTGCCAGTTGAATTTGGCTACATTGTATGTTAAATACATAAATTTGTATATTCTGTTATTGTACCATATTTGTTCAACTGTCTTTCTTATGTGACAGTAGCAGTACCCATGCAAATGATAACTTTTGTTATATATGATGAAATGCTAATGGCATCCATTTCAACCCCAAAAGAAGGACACAAGCTGTATTTCCTCACTTAGTCTGCTTGCAAAAGATACTAGTATCAAAACTGAAAGGAAGCCAAAGATTAGGGAAAAGTTGATTCGAGTGTCATAGTGCAATTCTTATCAATACTCGGTACTTTTACTGAAAAACAACTTGCATGAATGAACATGAATTCACACTTACATGTAGCTCTGAAAGACAGATGAGCAGCTTTTTGAAATAACATGATAGTGTACAAGGTTGTACTTTTGGAATTAAAGTACAGTGTAATACAGTTCATTGCATTTGTAATTACAATGTACAGTTTTTGGTTCATTGCATTTGTAATTACAATGTACAGTTTTTATATGTACAAGTTTGTAACATGTTTGATTGTTTTGTCCATGATATGATTTGAATTTGTTAGCCAATATGGAAATTGTTGATATTGAAAGCATGAGTATTCTGTTGAATCTGTGTCTAAATATCAATGGAAAGCCATTTTCAGGACATAATATGCATGCCATTGAGTGCATCATGGTAGTGAATAGTGCAATCTATTTTTCTGTTCTGTTACTTGTGTCCGTGGTGTGCATATACGTATATGCAACCCCCCCTCCCCTGCAGATCATGTCCGCTTTGTATGCATATCTGACACGCACTCCCTCACACACCGAATGAAGGAACCGATCCCAGATGGTGACGTTTTGATCCATGCTGGTGACTTCACCAAAATTAGCGGCCCTCAAGAAGTGCAAGGTTTCAATGAATTCCTCGGTGAGTGCTGCTTTGTGACAAGACAAGAATTTGGGTGTCTCTCTGCATGCGAGTATGCTGGTTCAGTCTTTTTCCAAATCCCAGGTCACAAAATATTTGATTTTTGGGGGGCAAAATTGGTGCTTTACAAAGTCCGAACAACTCCTCTGTTTGATTACTTTTTCATTTCTTGTACATTGCCACTCTGAAAATCGCATGAAAACGTGACGAGATGCAGTTTTGTAGCTTGTGCAATGTAATTCTATGAAGCAGATGCATTTGTATCAGATTCGGTGTCCACCATCTCGTTATCAGTAAAACGTTTGCACTCTACGCAAAGTGTATTGAAGTGCATTCCTTCTTGCATCTTGTATTTAAAGTCTTTGACATAATTTTGCTCATGGAATGGGAAATCACTTGCAAGGTTTTGCATAGAAGCCCTAGGCCCAGATATCTGCATCTTTTTGCAACAGAGGGAACTGACTGCCATCATATTCCATGCTGAAGTGCACCCAAACTTGAAGTCCCCATGGTTGCATGTCCTATTAATGTATAGTTGTACATGTGTGCATGTTGTTAAGTGAACACTGACATTGTGTACTGTACGTCTCTTGGTCGCTGTGGTAGAGTGTGGTAGAGTGATAGAAAAAAAAGGTTTGCAACCCAATAACGTCAGTGTTGAAATGAAGAAAAAAAAAAAGATAATCAGGTTTTTTTCTTCTTATTTTTTTTTTTACTTCATTCTGTCCATCTTGCCCTCATGAATTGCATCTTTCGTGGGATGTCAAAGGGCGCACAAGATTTGTGTGCATATCAGACACGTTATCAAAGATGAGCTACCTCAGCAAGAGTGTGCCACGTGGCGATGTTCTGATCCATGCAGGGAGTTTCTCTAATGTAGGGCTCCCTCGTGAGGTCAGTGCCTTCAATGACTTCATGGGTGAGTGTTGTTGGCAAATTAAATGCATCAGCCAGGCTCATTTTTTTTTTATTTTATTGTTGTGTTTTGTTTTTTTGTTCCTTTTCCGGGAGGATTTGCTCTGTCAGGCACAAACACTTCTTATGATCTCTCTCACCATCACTAGGCACACAAAATGCACATGAACCTACATTACTGTACATTGTATAAAGTGGATGTACTTGCGTGTTTCGTGCAACATGAAACTAGTGTGAAAAATAACGGCATGCAGATATATTTGCTTCTTATTATGTACATGTGGAGTAAAGGTACATGTGATAATAATTGTGATGTGTCAATACTGTATAATATCAAGGAAAATGATATAATGTTGATTTTTGGCTGATTGGTGATCATTTGTTGTTAGATGCAAAGCTTTGAATTGATATTTTAATAGAATTTGCTCTACTTCATTTCACAGAAAATATTTTTAAAAAAGAATAAAAAAATTAGGAAACTGTAAGGTTATATTGCCAGAAATGTGATTTAAAGAGCATGGATATATATTTCTTTCTTATATGGTCTCCAACTTTTATGATCCCTCACAATTTCTGTTCACATAAAAAAAAAAAAATAGATCAAATAATAAAAGAACAAAACACCTATGACTTCCTTAGGGTTTTGCCCCAAGATTCTTCCCTTCAGGTGCAGGGTATCCCTGGGATGATATTGACCCCAGACCAAACCATGAGCACTAGGTACCATTGATCCCTCAATATCCCCTCGCTCCTCCACGGCCCCTACCCTCACACTAAAAAAAGATTCCACAGCCCCTGCTTGGGGCGGTTAAAATGGAATATGGCTGCTACAGTATAAGGCTCTTAAAGATAATCTGCCTCCGCACCATTAAGGCCATTGTTACGATCTCCCTTGAATGGACTTTTCTATACAGATTTGACACTAATAAAAATGTTAAAGTTGAGAATAAAAAACTCAGAGTGGGGGAGGGAGAGAGAAGAAGTAAGTAATCATCTACTGTATACGCCATATTTCGCGAGTCTAAATTTTCGCGAATCGGGAATTCCCGATGATTTCGCGAGTGATTCAATTTGCAATCGTGGAGTCCTGCACTGATCGGAGAAATGTACACACATACGTCACATCCACATCGGGATTAGAGTCAATATTTTCGTGTGTTTTTAATTTCGCGAATAGCACCCGACTTGCGAAATTTGCGAAAATTAAAACCTTGCGAAATATTCGGCGTATACAGTCAGCATGATTTGTGAGTGCAACAATATACAAATGATGCACAGGATAGAGTGTGTTAGTGAAGGTGCGGCGCGCTTGAGAGTATTGACAATGGTGCGACATGCATGAGGCGCAGCCGAGTGCATGTTTGCAACCGTTGTCAATACTTGAGAGTGCGCCGCACCTTTACTAATGCCACGAAATAATCCTGTGCATCATTTGTTTTATAAAATGGGTCGAAAACTAACAGCATTATTCACGTACCTTTGTGGGTCAATACCAGTCAGCTACATGTAGCACTCGCTCAAAAGTCAAGATGTCCGAAGATGTTCGTCCCAAACATTTATGCACGTCACACTCGGAAATCCCGCACATAAGTATACGTACGCCACGTGTTATGCACAAGAAAGGCCACCGGCTGTTGTGGCAGCCCGCGGCCCGAACTAGAAGTTGTTTACAGGATTGACAGCGCGTATAGTACCGCGTGACGCAATTGTAACAACTGATTGAGTGCGCACTGCTAGTGTAAACATTGTGATGTACGTCAGGCCAGGGAGATGGAAGAGAGACTCTTCTTAGTGCATTTACTAAGAAATTAATGCACGCACACGTGACTCATTTCAGCGCTTCCAATTGGCTACATTCTTGAACCCATTTTATAATACAGTATCACACATACTGTACATAGTACTATGCACAGTATGTGTGATAGTACAACTTGCATTTTAATAGTGTACATGTACACATTGTACAGTGTGATTATCATAATCATTATTGTGAGCTGCACTGCATGATATTCAAACATAAAGTTGTTAGTCATTTTTTAGTCATAAGGCTGGCTACCTCATACAAATCTTCGATTCAACTATGAGATGTATCTGACATCAGTAAATACAGTCATTCTGGTCATTATCAAACATACATGTACCACTGATACTAAGAATCTGATTACCCTGGTGTATCAACTCAGCCCCAACTGATATTCTGTTAAAAGTGGGTTGTACATATGATAATTGTACATTGACTGACTGCAACTTGTTTCTCAAACATTGGATCCGTTACAGCTGACTTTGTGACAGAAAATCCAAACCATTTCTTATGTACACACTGTACATGTACATAGAAAGAGAATGTGCCGTGCATTAGCTCTAGATGGGAAATTTGCCTATCATGTCATTGGGGGAATATTTTTTACATGGCCCTTATATAAAAGACATGTTCACGGCATAGCACTCGAGCTAGAATTGTCCTCATTGACTAGTGAGTTTGCTGAGCAATCGCTGCACAAGTGCTTGTTGCATGAATTCATGCACAGACATACAATTTGCTTAATGGCATTCTCCATTGATTTTGATTTTAACCAGTCATATTTTGCACTGAGAATGATTACACTGAAAAGGTACCACACAGCTGTAGAGTCTCCATTATTGTTAAAAGGTTTCCTGCATATTAAGTGAACTACTCATAATCTTGAGTGAAATTTCTTTTCAGGATTATTAAACAGAAAGTGAAACAGTTGCCCTGTCTTGATACAACTTCAAGATGTGGTATGGCATCTTGGTCTGTTTCTTGGCATTATAAGGATTTCTATGAGAACGTCATCATTGTTACACAGGATGGTTTTAATGTGTTTTAGTCTGCACACTCTAAATGACACTGTATCTAGACAACTGACTAACATGCCAACTATCATTAATTGCTTGATTTTCCTCAATATTAGATTAGTTGTCCGGCTTTAGTTTTAAAGTACAACTCTCTCTTTAAATGTGAATAATAATGCCCAGTTTCAACTTCATGATATGCTTCTAGAATTTTAATTTAATTTAGTGGTCAAAATGTTCAGTTGCTTTAATGAGCTTTCTTTCTCCAGGAATGTTGATGGTACAGGGAGCAAAGTGATGAATTGTGATCTGTCGAAATTTCAAAGCCAAATGATCAAAGGAAAGACAAGAAATCAGCGTTTTTCCGGGCCATGATTTTCTGACTTTCAACGTATTAGCCCAAACAGAAACGTGTCCGAAGATTTGGATTTAGCGCCGCAACTCAGTGCGTGGCATCCTGATTACTGATTGGTCGTGCGTGAACCGCTGGTGCTAAGCTTGAAGGAACATCGCGGAGGTCGCTAGGAACACCCCTTCTATTGTCAAGCGGTGAAAACTGTCTTGCCTCCCCTTGATCATGATAACGTCGAAAGGAAAACTTTCAAGGCGTTTTTCTCGAAACTCGGATTTCCTCAACCACTTGACATGCGCTAATAAAATCATCGATATCTCCGCAACCGAGTACTTTTATGAGTTGTGCTATATATGAATTAAAGTAAAAGAGTAAGGGAATAATGTCATGCCATTTTCAGAAATTTGTCCTCCCCCGACATTCGGATCCTTTTGTTGTAGTGGGTCACAATTATTTTACAAGGTGTACACTGGTCCATCATACTTCATGTTCAGATCTAAAGATGCTTACTCCTTTATCAAAATTTTCTGATTCCTTTGTATGTGTGTGTGTGTGTGTGTGTGTGGGAGAGAGAGAGAGAGAGAGAGAGAGTGTGTGTGTGTGTGTATGTGTTTGTATATGCATGAATAAAGATAATCTGTGGATTATTATAGAGTCTACTGTCAAACCTAATGATTTCCTCCAAAAACTGTTCAAAATTCTTTGATACTGCACCACTCAAATAGATAAGGGCATGCGTATAATGTGACATCTTCTTCATTACTTTTTTCATGTTTGAACTTTATGTGGTAGATCTGTACAAAGTGCATTTAATGTTGCCTAGCAATGAAACTGGGAGAAAAAAAGTATGCAGTATTATGAAATGTCCACATCTAAAGTAGATATTCACCCCCTCCATTACATACGTAAGAAGAGTAACTTGCTTGGATGCTGTACAGTAATGTGATATTCATGATTGCTCATTATTGCAAACAACTGTTATGCAAATTTATCATTCAAGATGAAACTTTTACATGTACATCATTTCATACAATACAGCAGTACAAGTACTGCTGAATTTCTTCTTTTTTTATTCTTTTTTGTATTTTAACAATGCAGAGAGGATGGGAAAGGCTGAAAAGAATGTATTGCTTTTTGAGGTTTTGTTGGTATTACATTCCTCACAGAAAAATCTCCATGGAAACAAGGATATGTTTCAAATTTCTGTCATGATCTTAGTCAATATGCTGTCATTATAAAACAAAAAGAAAATGTATACTGTCTACTTCAGACATACAGCACTTGTAATACATTACTGTTGCTTATGATTGAAAGATGATGAATTTTACATACTGATGTAAAGATATATTTGAGGGAACAAATAGCTAGTGAATTTTTCAACATAAGCCTGCCGTGTTATTCTAGAAGCCTAGGTGGGGGGGGGGGGAATCCATTGAAGACATGTGGTTTAACAGACGGGAGGAGGAATATTTTAAGAGTTTATTAACTCTTTAAAAACCATCAAGGGAGACACATTGCTGCACTTTACAACAATTCAAAGATGCTGTCTCCTGATGCCGGAAGAAGAATTAGGACTTACCTGACTGCACTCTCTCCTTGGCTCCCCGAGGATGTTTTCCCAGGGTATGGGCTCTTGACTTTACCTTAGAAATCCCCTCCCCCCCCCCCCCCCAATTGCCGCCTTCCACACATCATTAATAAGTTCCATGTCAGCCCCACATTGTACTTGTAGACTGCTTAAACTTCTTGGATGTAGGGGGCTAAATGAGTAGGCAATACATGTAAACCGTACCGCTGAACAATCTGTAGCATGATAAAGTTTGCATTTCATGTCAAAGGAGCAGTCAGTATGTGTTTGTGTTTTTGTTTCCACCTCCAAAGATAATCGTAGTAAGCACATACAGATATTCATTCACTATATACACTCTATGCAGGTTTTTCTTTAGAATAAGTTAGGCAGTTTATAACAGAATATTCATTTGTTAACGATTTCAGTGTTACTGTCATAAATGACACTTTTGATTTGTTTTTAGTGGCATTTGTCATTCTGTGCATGCAAAAGAAGATTTTGGTGTATAGTATTCTTCATCATTATTGACACCATCATGTCGTCATCACCTTCATCACCATCGTCATCATCATCGTCATCATTGATCTACATCTTGCATCATCATAATCGCAATCTTCTTCTTAATCATTGCCATTATCATCTTCATCATTATCATCATTGATCCCCATTCTCCACCATCATCATTGTCATCACCATCATTATCATTATCATCATCATCATCATCATCATCATCCTCATCCTCATCCTCATCCTCATCCTCATCATCATCATCAATTTCATCATGGTTACCAGCACCACTGCCCTTATGCTTGTATCATATGCAGGGTCCATGTACCATTCATAATAAGAAGTGTTTAAGGCAGACCGGGCATACACATTCTCTCTGCTCCGTCTGGGTCATTTGTCTCTCCAAGCGGAGATCTTGGTGACCTGCGTCCCTGGGAAAATGCGGCCGAACTTCCAGGGTATGAATATGGAGGATGGAGTGGTGTTTGCTCTGGTGTCTCGTTTGGATGGATGAAGTGGGGAAGGCATCCAAAGACGGCCGTTGCATCAATAGGCTGTCTATGTACGGCCTCTCCATAGATGGATTCCTTTGCTCTTGCTTGATGCATTTCATCATCACTATCCACTGCCTGAACATACAGCTGAAGTGTATTAATGGAGCATCAACAGTGCCACGCTACCATAGTGACAATGGCATGGACATTAGAGTTACCAAAACACAGTTGATATTACTGAATGTGAATTTTTTTATTCATATGCTTTTTTTTTGGGGGGGGGGGGGGGTAAGAGGGAGGGTGCAAAGTTTAAAAAAAAAAAGTCAGAATGCCCACATTACTAAGTGTGAAAATATGTTGTAAGAATAATTTGTAGAGCATAAGATAGTGCATCATTGCATAATACACCAAAATGTGCCATTATTTATATTGGCTGTATGCAGTATTTACTGACGTGAGCTGTTAAAGAGCGGCATTGCTTTATGGACATGATACATTCGTATCATGTGAAACTCAGCTTTACTATGCTATTAAACAAAATCCATGCTGTGAACAATAAAACTGATAAGTAGGCCTGATCAGTCAGATCCGCAGATCATTTTTTTTTTTTGGTTTTGTGTTGGAGAAAGCTACATTGTAAGAAGCATGAGTTGACTCGAAATGATCTGATGCACCTCATCCAGGTATACAATCTATTAGGTGTATCTAAAATGACACAGGAAATGGCTCATCAATAGAGGAGAACCATGTCACATCTAATTTATTCTTGAAAATTATGATGGACCAAGTAATAACCGTCAAGTCTGATCAACACTGCAGCCCAGAGCTTCATTGTAAAGAGGAGGGGACCCCCCTTCCTCTCCCCCCTTTTCTATTTTCTTTAAGAATTGAAGAGTCAGAGCAGTCTGCTCTCTCTTGAACTGTAGCTTGCAGAGAGAGTTGATGCCGACAGAACCCTGGGACTTGTAGTCTGTGCAGATTCAGACCCAGCAGTTATCTTGCCCAAATATGCCTTAACATGCACAAACAGTTTATTGCACCGAGTCCCCTGTTGACATGTACATCAAAGTACTGCCTGCATCTGCACAGATATGAGATCAAGTAGACATGATATACTTTGTAAGAGAGGGTGGTAAAGAGTGACAAAGGTTGCAGAATTAAATTTAAAGACGTAGTTTAGGAGCCCCCCCCCTTTTTTCCCCCACCACGAGACAGGTATTACATGTGAGTCTGAATGATGTAGTGCTTATTGTAGATGAGAGCTTGGGATGGGTGTGTGCATACATACTCTATCGGGGCAGAGGGTGCAGTGTGTAACAGTCCCAGGGTAGTGCCCTGAGAAAGGAGGCATGAAAGTGCCCTGCTTATAACATGCTGTGATGTGCTTTGTATTTAAAATGAGACATTTTGGGTTTTTTTAATCCACATCTTGAATTATTCTCCAGTTGAATTAAGCTCTCTTTATAGTCCATACCAACAGAACAATTGAGACAGCACTTATGGTTTGTATATGTGATTATTTAAGGTAAATGTTGCTGAAAAAAGGTACCTATATATGCCATGAGATGTGATAGGCTGCTGATGGGTGCATTTGTTATCCAACTTTGAAATGAAAGTTTCATGAATTGCCACTGGCATTCAATGCACGAATAGTGCAGACAGGAACTTTCAAATGCATTTTAATTTCAGGAGTCTTGGATTTTGCTAAATTCACAAAATTAAAATGCGTCGCGAAAATATCTGGTTTTAAAAGTATCTTGACAGACGGCCGTATTGATACGAACTTCAGATAAACAGAAGAAGACAAACGTAGAAATAAATGAAAAGAGAAAGGAAGAGACACAGAGGGAGAGAGAGAGAGAGAGAGAATTGGGAGAAAAGAGTAAAAGGCATGCATTTATTACATTAATGAGATGCATTCTCTTTCTTTATTTTTTATTGAACACCAGACAGATTTTATGTATAATGTGGAGGTGCTGGGGTCGTTACAAGGAATATGCCCCAGTCTAGAGCACATGAAACATGCCATGCCATGAATGCATGCATGGATACTCTTTCAGCTCTGTCCTTCGAGTGGCCACATCAGTCATCCATTTCAGAGCAAACGAGGCATTCTCATTCCCAATCTTCCCCAGCAGAAGAAAATAACTGGGGCAGCCCAGGGAGATAGTTAGGTCGTAAAATGGAGGGAAACCTACGAGGGGATTTCCCCTGATGGAGCCTTTGTCTATGGCATTTTGCTGTCGTGCAGTAGTCTCTTTCTTTCTCTCTCTTAAGACCTTGAGGGGGTGGGGTTAGGCATTTTCAGTTACTAAGCAGTTCCAGGCTTGAATTGATTCTGAATTTAAGTGAAAAATAGAATTTAACAGCTGCCCAATTGACAATGGATACAGTGTAATATTAGAGGACATGTAGGGATCTTGAAAATGGGAGATCTCCAAGTCAAATGTTTTAATGTCTGAAAATTTTGTAATAGTTTAGTGAAAATGTTCAGCATATGGAATATGGTAAACATGTTTTATTTTACACAGAGTGATAATTGTTCACCCATTTTGTGCCCTTCTGAATTAGTGTGAAAACAAGAAAACCCAAAACATTTTTTTTGGAGGTATCAAAATATCTACAGAAGTTCTCCCATAAGTAAGATTGTTAGATAAGTGGCCATTAATGAAATTTGCGAAGTGTACAGTTAATTGCACAAAAGTTGTCACTTTTTATGGGGCACATTGTTGATTCTGTTGATGCCAGCACATCTAATACGGTGTTAGACTGCGCAGTGATGCAAAGAGTAAAGAACCCTGGAGGCATATCTGTTTAAATAATGAATGCTCAATTCTCAAGTTCTGTGCAGCTACCTGTCATATCCAGACTGTTTTGCACCAAACCTTTGTTTCAAGCTATGTAGAGTTATGGCTACAAGGTGGAAGACATAAATACATATATACAACTTGTACTGCATTTCCTGGCATTTGCTTTCAGTGATTTTCAATTTATTTTCAATTTATTTTGTAGCATTTTTATAGATTTTCTTTTATCTTTCATTTTCGAAATGTTTGCGCACTGCATATTGTTCAGTAAGGAAAAAAAAAATTGCTTCAACTTCGTACTGCTCTTGGTATGTCTTTCTGAATATATTGAAGGAGTGTTTTGTTTGAAATTTTCTAATTACATCCAGGTATTAGGATGATTATTTCAGTGCGTACATTGTCAGGAACGGGCCTTGGTGATTTTTTTTTTTTTCTGAGGAAAGCAATTTGTCATTAGAAAAAAATTATATTATCTTTATCTTATTGTCATATTCTGGTTGCTTGTACAGTATATATCACTGAGGAGATGCACTTTATAGCAAAGTAAACAGCAACAAAGTATAGTCCTTCCAATTTGACTGAGCTTCCATGCTGTAGCTACAGCGTACATGTAGGCAATTCATGTAGTACAATGATACAGTTTATACTGAAGTTCCATGTTCATATCATATTGGCAACAATTGTTCAAATGCCAAATGTGCTAGTTAAACTTGAATAGCTCTTCATTTGCATATTATAAGTATTCTTTTTTTTCAGTAGTGGTGGAATGTTTGTGCTACTTATCAAAATTCAGTTAATTTACTGCAGCATTTGTGCCTACATATATGTGGATGCAATTTGACCAGAAGCAAAAAGTACTGCTCAATCCAAATCAATCTGTTAAAGACAAATTTTAATGATTGTAGGTACATATTATATCAAGACCTCATTAAAATCCCCACAAGGAAAGTGTGTAGCAAGAACCTTTGCCTAGCAAACAACTGCCAAACACGACCAGCAACTATAAAGGATTTTATTTCCACCACAATGGCTCATGCCATTGTGCACACCAGACAGAATAAGTCACTGCTCACTATCAGAATTAGATGTGGATTTAGACAATAGAAACGTAAAACTTGTTTGTTTTTTTTTGTGGCTGGAGGGGGAATGGAATATTTTCTTTAGAATATCATACTTTTATGCCTTATTTGATTTTTTTTTTTGAACAGGCTTGTGAAAACTGTTTCACTGAAACTGTGTTTCCTGTTGGTTTGAATTCCTGTTGAAAAGTGTGCTCTGAGATTTTTCTCGTTTTTAATAGAGGAATTTGCCGAATAGAAAAAATGAGACAGACGATAGCAAGAACAAAAGCAAATCACTGGCTTTAGTGATGGTAAATACTTGACATGGTGAGTTGGCTCAGTCGGTAGCGCGTCTACCTTACGATCACGCGGCCCGGGTTCGATCCCGAGTCTGGACTGAGCAATGTTGTGTGTAAGCATACAGTCCCCTCTAGCAAGAGGCAAAACACTCTGTCCCTCGGATAGGACATAAAATGGAGGTCCCGTGCATGAGAGAGTAACAACTCATGCACGTAAAAGATCCCGCTTCATTCATTCATCACAAAGAGCAGGGTGTTTAACCCGGTGAAGTGGTTCCACCTCACATAAAACTGGACCCCATGGAAGACCAGCTTAAAGGACAAGTTCACCTTCATAAACATTTAAGGATTGAGAGAATGTAGCAATATTAGTAGAACACATCATTGAAAGTTTTAGGAAAATCAGACAATCCATTCAAAAATTATGAATTTTTGAAGTTTTTGTGCAGTCACCGCTGGATGAGAAGACTACTGCAGCGTATGATGTCACATGAGTACAACAGTACAAGGAAAATATAAAGAGAATTTCACAAAATTTCATCTATTGAAAAAAGTACACATTCCCTTGACTCTTTACTGACATATATGTTATGGGTAATATTATTCCTCCTGCCTTTAGAAAGAGGCAAGTCAAGTGCTCTTTTATCATGCGAAAAAGTGAAAATATGTTGAATTTTCTTTGCATTTTCTTTATACTGTTGTATGCATCACATCACAAGCTGTAGTAGTCTCCTCATCCAGCAGCTCCAACATAAAAATTTTTAAAATTCATAACTTTTGCATAGATTGTCTAATTTTCCTCAAACTTTCACTGATGTGTTCTACTAATATTGAGACTGCATTCTCTCGATCCTTATGTTTATGAAGGTGAACTTGTTCTTTAATGTAGCTGAATATGGGCTATCCAGCCATCTTCTCACTGACAGATGGAAATGAACAAAATGAACAAACATTTACACAATTGGCAGGTGAATTAGACAAATCACAGTAATCTAGACAAATTCAAGGTTTTTTATGTTGAAAATACTTTAAGCAATGTAAGAATATGTTAATATAAAGATATAATAGAAATGATAGAAAAGACAACATGGTCACAATATGTTCATTTCTTATTTTTTTTCCCTTCATGTACTGTAAATGCAGGGCTGGACACTAACCCATTTTGTAATGCTTCCCTTGATCTATTATTGAAGACGGGTTTAATGGCATATGTGCGTGTACACGTGAGTGAGACCTTATTACATGATATCTAGTATGGCTTCAAATAAAGTATGTTGATTGATGGACTTGTTGACTCCTGGATAATTGTGGCACTTATGCAATTGTATGTCTTCATTTCTCAACTACCACCACAAACAGGCACGCTCCCGCACAGGCACAAAATCGTCATCGCAGGAAACCACGAAGTCACCTTTGATGAGGAATTGATGAGGGAGAGGAACAGCCACGTGTTTATGAGCTTCGCATCAGCTTTTCAAGGTTCCTAGAACTCTTACATCCTTCTGTTGTGGACGATATTTTCCTTTTATGAGACCTTGCTCTGCTCATGTAATTTCTCTCTGCTTCTGTTTTTGTAAATCTCCCCTCCATGGGAAGCCACCCCTGATCGAACTGAAAGTGGCTGTACCAAGTAAAAGTCACTCTCGCATAGTAATGATGATAAAAAATAGAAGAGAAAATTCAAACCTGCTCGACATAAGACTGTGTTGAAGATTTCTCCGGTCTCATGATGTATCAATCAGTATGTGTATAATTTTCATGTATTTCATGCACCGTATGATTCACATTTACTTACAAAGAATAAGATGATTATTGTTTTGTTGTTATTGTTATCATCATGATTGTCATGATTATTATCATTACTGCTAACATCATTTTTATAGATACACCCACTTTGCAATCCGAAAAAAAAAAAAAAAAAATTAGAGTGAAGCATTATGATCAAAACAAGTAGTAAATATCAAAAATTATAAACAGAATTACCATGACATGTAGAGTATTTTATCATTGGTCCCCCCCCCCCCCCCCCCCCCGTGATACTATGTGTAGACTTCAAATGCAAACAAAAAGTTATGCAATGTTCTCTGAAGGTCTAAAAGAAGACGACTGGAAATCAATCAAATCAAAACTGACCAACTGCATCTATCTGGAGGATTCTGAGGTCCGAGTGATGGGATTCAGGATATATGGATCTCCTTGGTGAGTTATAAAATAAATCATTTTTCTGTATCTTGTTTGTGTTGTCGTCTCCAAAACAGTTGTTTGATTAGAGGTATTTGCCTTTCAGTCATCCTATCAATAGTCATGTTTCTCTCAATTATCAACCAGGCATTTTAGTTCACTATCTTTTCACCATAATTTAACCTGTTAAGGACGGTTTGGTTTTGCTACAACACACATTTCCCATAGACTGCCCGAGTATACTCGCGACTCGTCCTCAACGGGTTAAGGAACTTAAATCCTTGGTTGTGATTGGCTTTCACCTAAAATTCAAATTTACTTCTGGTTACACCTAATCTTCCACATCTTGAAACAAGAAATCTACACTTTATAGTTATTGTGCCAGTATTAACCGTTTCAGAGTTGAACTGTTGTAATTTTGGAACATTTGGTTGTTTTTTTTTTCTCTAAATATTCACATGAAATCTATTCTAAAGAATTTCTGATCTGTCCTTATTTTTTGGTTCGGTGGATCATTTTCAATGTAGGGCTTCTCATCCAGTTTTGTCCTATTTTGTCAGTATAACTTCTACTGTTGTGTTATGTAAATTTAATACTCACCATAATTTATTTCAGACAATTTTAATATTGTGTGGCTTTGTGCTGTGAATCCAGTAGGCTTTTTTTCTGATGGAATTCTCCCAAAACTGTTCTCAGTGAAATCAAATTCTATTACTCTGCCAATGAGATGATTGAATTTGCTGCCCGATTGTCATACTTTGCAAGATCTGTCTTTGTTTCCTGAAAAATATGGGTTTTTTTTCTTCAGGTCCTGTCCTGCAGTGGGCAGCACACAAATTTTCACATTTTCATGAACTGCTAGGATGAAACACAAAGCAACACCCCCCCCCCCCCACCATGGGGTGCTACATAAGCTGTTATTTTCACAAGGGGTTAATTTTCGCGAAGTTTGCAAATCACAGTCAGATCGCGAATTTAACAACACACGAAAATGTTGCATTATGCTAAGGTAATACTGCATTTATGATACCATTGGTGTCAATTCGCGAGAACAACATCTCACGAAAATGTCTCAGACCTCCTCATTCGCAAAAATATCTTTACTCGAAAGTAACAGCTTTTTCAGTATCTGTTGTTTCTTATCTTTGACCTTTGATTATCCAGGCAACCTGTGTTTTGTGACTGGGGCTTCAACCTGCCCAGGGGACAGGCCTTGTTGAACAAGTGGAACAAGATCCCAGAGGGCGTTGACATCCTGGTCACGCATGGACCCCCTCTAGGTAGGCACTGTAGACTCAACTTATTACTTTTGGCCATTTGACAGAGAAATCTGTAAAACTAGCAAAATAAAACAAGTGTTAATACGTTGGATCGAATTTAGCAACTGAGCTGTGTGGTTACTGTAAAGGTGGATATTTTTTGTGCGCTCGACTAGTAAAGATGAGTTCACATGTTTTTAATTCTGTGAAATCCAGACATGAACTACTGGAACATATAGGAAGCAAAAATATTATTGTGTGCTTTTATGTTTTTTAACATCACAAAAATTTCCACTTTTACAGTCATGTCCAAATAAGGGAAAGTCAAGGATGATATGTATTAAGTTTATGTGCTCCTCCTCTTTTGAAAGTCAGACTTTTTGGCCCGAATTCATGAAAGTGATTTAGATTTAGACCATTGCTTAAATAGTCTATAGTCTATATAAATCAGCATGAAATAGGGTACTATTGACATGCGCGTATTAATGCATGTTTGGTACTTGACATGTGTAGGTATACACAATCTGCCACTTGTACGTCACAGCAGAAATTTGCATAAACCATGGTCTAAATTTAAACCACCTTCGTGAATTGGGGCTGTTGTGTTTGGAAAACTAGGGAATTTTGAGGAAATTATTACTTCCCCTTAATTTTCTACCAGGTAGGTAGTGTTGTATATAGTACACCTTCTTTCTCTTCAAAATCACTAAAACATCACAACTGTATGTATCCTCGCAACTGTATGTGCTATTTAAAAAACGACATTGTGATTAGGAAGTATTCTTTTTATATGACACCATTAGATTTATACGATGTATTTCATTAGATTTTTGTCCCCGCCGAACGAGTTCGAGCAGGGGACTATGAAACGGGCTCCGTACGTGTGTGTGTCCGTGTGTCCGTCCGTCCGTGTGTCCGTCCGTCCGTGTGTCCGTGTTTCCGTGTGTGCGTCCGTGTGTGATCAAAATGTTCAAAATGCTACTCCTTCGCCATTTCTAACCCGATTTTGATTCCGTTTGCTTTATATGATAGCACTACATGGGAGCTTTGAAACTTCTATACAGAATTTCAGTTGTGACCTTTGACCTTGACCTTTGACCTATATTGTACATTTTGCTACAAAATGCTACTCCTTCGCCATTTCTAACCCGATTTTGATTCCGTTTGCTTTATATGATGACACTAGGTGAGGGCTTCAAAACTTCTACACAGAATTTTGACCTTTGACTTCTTTGACCTTTGACCTTGATTTTTGACCTATATTGTACATTGGCTACAAAATGCTACTCCTTCGCCATTTGTAACCCGATTTCGATTCCGTTTGCTTTATGTGATGGCACTAGGTGAGGGCTTCAAAACTTCTACACAGAATTTTGACCTTTGCCTTCTTTGACCTTTGACCTTGATTTTTGACCTGTATTGTACATTTTCCTACCAAATGCTACTCCTTCGCCATTTCTAACCCGATTTGGATTCCGTTTGCTTTATGTGATGGCACTAGGTGAGGGCTTCAAAACTTCTACACAGAATTTTGACCTTTGACTTCTTGACCTTGATTTTTTACCTATATTGTACATTGGCTAAAAAATGCTACTCCTTCGCCATTTCTAACCCGATTTCGATTCCGTTTGCTTTAAGTGATGGCACTAGGTGAGGGCTTCAAAACTTCTACATAGAATTTTGACCTTTGACTTCTTTGACCTTTGACCTTCATCTTTTTACCTATATTGTACATTTTGCTACTAAATGCTACTTCTGGCGGGGACATATATTACGCACCGCGTAATTTCTACTTTTCCTTGTTGATATTGAAATTCTATCTTCAAAATGCACAGAAGTCTGTAGATTTGGTAAAAAGAGGTAGTAAATATTTCACAGGTAATTACAGTGTAATAGAGATTGGTTGTTTCATTCGAAGTGATGGCATTAAATAGATCATTGATAAAACTACCTGTATATTTCATCTTCGTATTATTTGTCTCGTTGGTATCAGGCCATGGCGACCTCACACGTGATGCTACGCGAGTTGGATGCGTTGAGCTCCTCTCCACGATCCAGCGCCGTGTACGACCCAAGTACCATGTCTTTGGACACATTCATGAGGGTTACGGCATGACGACAGATGGACACACAGTGTTTGTCAACGCTTCGATATGCGATGTGCGCTACCGTCCAAACAACAAGCCTATCGTCTTTGATCTTCCAACCCCCCGAGTCCCAACAGTGGAGGCTGAGAGTTCAGTGTAACCAATCATGAAATTTTCATGAACGACCTTTGACATTGATCCTTTTTATCCCAGTTTTGTACCTTTTTTCATATGGAATTTTTTTAATTGAAATCGTTGAATGCATCTTTTTGTCTTCGTATCATGGTTGCTGGAGGTAGTTTTTCAACTTGTTAATCCTCACAGAGGTGTTTACAATTTGACTGTTGAAAAGTGACTGTGGTTTGTGTTGAGGATGCCCTCAAAACAGTTCTCCGTTTATGGGAGAAAAAGACTCGAGTAGCCCAATGAATATGACGTCAACAATTGGTCTTACCATTGCCCAGGATATAAATGAACCATGGGTAGGTTTGGATCAATTATCCTAATTGGATCCATCTTGCAAAGAAACTACTCTTGTAATCCTACAACAGTTTATTTGTTTTACCAGATGTTTTCAGGTGTAGGCAATTGGATGGCATGGTAAACATTGCAGTAGGAAAACTGATTCTCTTTTTTTTTTTTGTGCGTGTCTTACTTTCATTTTTCTTTTAGAATGGAGTTACATGGAAGATGCTTCTGGATGAAAGCAAATGCCAGATTTTATTAATCTCTGCCTATATGAGAGCAGTGACCAGAGGGAAGAATTTTACATATTATGCCGTCTTAATATTTCCGTTTGCTTTTAATTAATATGAGAGAGGTGGCCACAAAGCGACCGAAGAGCTTGTTGAAGAAAGTTTGAGGAAGGGTTTGTTTGAGTGAAAAATCTCATCATGATATCATCATGGAGGCAAAATTAATTGTAGCATTCAGAACAGGTTGTTTGAGATTTGATCATGTAGATGACAGATGCTTTCAAAAGCTGCAATGATTGAACTGGAACTGTTGCCCAAAGCCAACAGGACTTAAACTGTCTGTTGGAGCTCGCAGACTGTGTCTTTGGAAACCAAATTGATGCTTTTGAAAGTTGTATCTTTACCTGGAGAGAGATCTGTGAGAAAACATTACTTGTTGCCGAGTATGGAGTGGACCAGTGCCGCAGCACAGAGCGACATTGGTGAAAAATCTACTCGCAGAAACAGAGCGAGAATGTCACTTTTTCTTTCTACCTCAAGTACCGTGATGTCAACTTGACACAGTTGCTTCACATTCATTGGAAAATTATTTATTACAAGATGTGATTATTTTTTTTTTGTCACTTGAATCTTGAAATGAGAAGGGCTATTAGTACAGCCAGAGATTGCAGTCAGGCATCGTCTGATGTGCTGTTACTAAATATTAAAGAAACCACCACTTTTATTGAGGAAATGGATGGCAAGATTTAGTACAATGAAGCACCATGTTGACACCAAACACCTGATGTTGGTTGCCAAGCAACGCTTAAAATATGGTGTGGTTAGATGCATCATTCTCTGAAATGCTTGCGTCATCGTCATTAGTTGAGCAGCAGAAGGATTTTTGCTGTTTGTGCAGCATTCGCACTTGTATGGGTTACATCTGTGACGAGATGCGCAGTCAATCATGGTAATTTGCCGTCATTGCAATTGCCCTTGTAATGACTGTAATGCAACTCCTAGGTTGTGCTAAACAAAAAAATTCCATCATGAAACTACCGACATTGATTTTGAAGTACATAGCTGTAATCTGCTGTATTAAAGAGGACCCTGGATATCTACTGACAAAATGCTGTATGCGTCGTCTTGTTTTTCTTATTTTCAAAGTCATGCCCCTCGTTAGGAGGTGAACGATTTAACCACTCTGAAGAATTTTGAGTGGATTTTTTTTTTATTGAGAACACTAAACAAAGTGACTTGTCCATATGTACACTCACTGTCAAGTCTCTTCCTCTGCACCAAGAATACCGGTTACATGGCTGCTGATTTTCTGTCAGTCTGTATTGATGTATATTTGTCCAATTATTTTGTTCCTGTGAGAAAGCAGTGATGCATTTACCTCAAGTTTTGTGCAGACGTCAAGTGAGGCCGGCCAAATCGCCAATTAGAATTAGATCTTGCCTTGTTAAGAGAAGATATGTTAGAGTGCTCAACTATTCATAAGGTGTGCTGCTGCAGTGTGACTACTGGAATCCTTCTTATTTTTTGTTTTTGAAAATCACGTCCCCAGTCTTCAAGTCTTCTGGGTACTGCTTTACTACAAGCTCTCAAATGCCATTTATGTTGTCGTCGTGTTGCAATCAATTGCTTCTTCAGGTAGCTGTCTTTCATGTAGAAGTGCAATATGATTGTAGAGTGTGCAGAAACACAAGAGGCTGCTATCTGTATATGGTTATCTTCTGTGGCTGGAAGTGTTTTGATATTTGCCAAGGATCCAATGCTATCAGTTGATAGCACCAATGTTGTTGAGCTTTAATATGCAGGTTGTGATGTTTGGACAATGCTAAAGACGGGATAAAATGAAGAATCTCTTAAAATCAGCATTATTCCAAAAGGTGAGAAACTACTTACAAAATGGTATGAAATGTATAGTTGGAGATATTTGTGAAAGCACTTCTGTACTTCGAGCTGTATGTGTGAAGTTTACTTGCATTATTTCTTTTATGTTATGTAGAAGCAACTACCTAATGCAATCCAATAGTTTTGTTTCTTTTTATATACAGCTGTATACGTTTACTAGAAGTATTTTTACATTGTACAGCAGTGTAATAGTGTGCAATTGTAATGCTGTGAAACATAACTCAAGAGTAGGTAAATAGTAGATGTTTTGTAATGGAAATTGAATGGGACCAATATCACTTTGAGCAAATATGCTGTCCTTTGACTTCCATAAACATTTGCAAAGAAGTCAAAGGGATGGTATAGATTTGGTTGAGATGGGACTTCTGGTTTCCAACCTTTTTTTTTTTTTGTGATGATTTTTTTTTTAGATAATGAGAAACCATGAGAGGGCATATAATTCTAAGAGGAATTCAAAGTGTATTTATGAAAATCCATTTTTACATGGCTGAGAAAGCAAAAGCAGAGCAATTCTAATTAAAGGTGGGACCCACCTTTTATTGGGATTGCTTTGTTTTACTCTGTTTTTGGTTATCTCAGCCATTTCAAAACCTATTTTCATCAAACAAACTTTCAACAGACCTCTTTTATAGAATCGTTACATGCTTTTTAACATTTGATAAAGTGGTATTTAAGTATCTCACAAAAAGTGAAAAGCTGACTTGCCATCTCAACCAATACTATACCATCCCTTTAATGCTGTGTGCACATGTTAGAGTGCTGATTATCCCAAAAGGGAAAACATTTACTCCTAATGACTGGTTAGAGAGAAAGATAGAACAAAAGGAATGTTCCCTTTAAGAAGTAGAGATGCCAGGTGGTCGTAGGTCCTGAAATGAAGCTGAGGGACTGAACATCCCTGAGACAGTATTTCAAAGCCATTGGTGAGCACATTCTGCTGTGGTTCCCCTTCAATAGAAGTGATTTTGTGGTTAAAATATGTGGGGTTACTCCTGAGAAACGTGACTATGGACCTTTCCTGAAAACCTCCGCTGCACGTGAATCCAAGATTGTCTGCAGACACTACAAAGTCTAGTGATTTCTCTCAAACAGTCTCCTAAAATCACATATCTGTCTGTCAAGCGAATGATCAGTTGTATATTTTTGAGATCACAGTTATTCTGTGTTTTTTTTTTTTAAGAAAAAAATATATGGTTCAGAAGCTTATAATCAATGATTTGGCAGGTAAAGTGCAGTAAAGATTATTGACAATAAAGAAGTGTTACCCATTTATCACTGAATTGCATAATTGATCATCTTACCTCTGAGAACATGTTGATTTATTTGATATAGAGGTCAATTTTGTATCTGTCATAATTTGTTCAATTAACTCTTGTCCTCCTCCCCCTTTTTATTGGGGGGGGGGGTGGAATCAATTTTAGTCCCTCTTCGTACTTCAATATAAAGGCCGTATGAAATATTGAGATATATGAACATTTCTAGAGCTGAAGTAAAAATTAAGAAAAGTCTGCAGGGGCACTGTATTTTTACTAGGCGTTTTCACATCAGCCTGATAAAAATCCAAGCTCGAAATATTTTCCGCGATTGCGAATTAGAGCGCTATTTCATTTCTTATTCACATCATCCCGAAGAGGGGGTAGCCCGAATAGTTAAAAATTATAAAATAGCTAATTCGACAGCTGAGTATGTGCAAACAGCATCAGTAATGTGTATGTCCTCTCAAAAATTCCTCATGACTTGTGTGCAGTTTGCCTCGATTGATCGGGTCACACACGCTAGGCATAATGGGATTCATCGCGCTAATTTCTCGAGTCGTTTTCACATTATCAAATGGCGCGCTACTATCCCGCTATTTCAGAAATTTCCCGAGTTGGAGTCGAGAAATTTTCTCGATCAGAGCGATACAATTAGCGCGGTAATTTGTGTTCACATTATCAAATAGTGCGCTATTTCGCTATCGGGGAAAATTTCCCAAGTCAGAAAATAGCGCGCTATTTGGAGACATCGGGCTGATGTGAAAACACCTACTGAGGTATATTCCAAATCAAATATGACATCACAATAGCATATATGCAAATGTGCAATTTTTGGTATGCTAAACAGCTCTGTTTTTGTACATTTTTGTGTTTAAATGCTGCCGAGAAAGGAAAACGTTGGCATTTTTTGTTGTAGTTGTTATTGAGTTTGTATGAGCTTTTGATACTTTTGTCGGATATGGTGAGAATATATATGAATTTGGATAATTATGTGTAGTAGCATTTTGTTGACTGTGTACATGACAGCATATCTGTATTTCAATGTGTATGTCAGTATTATTCTTGTATGGATTAGTTTGCCTTTTCCACTGTTTTTACATAGATTTTAAAGTGGAACACGTGACAGAAAAGTTAGAGATTTTGCCTCCCTTGCTGGTGCATGAGAGTTTAAATAGAGAGATGAAGGTGTTTGCATTTCTTACCTGTTGCTTTTGTATAATAAGTTTTCAAAGGATATTTACATCTCTTTTGCCTATGTTCATATACCTCATATAGTGACATGACATCTACCTTTAATACATGTGTGCCAATCTCTCGTAGTTGTAAATTAAATCAGATTTAGGGTTAGGGTCAATGTGCTTATTAAACAAAAAGAAAATAACCCACCAAAAACTCCACACAAAGAACAACCCAGAGGAATTTGTGCCTCTGCCTGTGTGGGTAACTTTATACATATTTTTTGTTTGCTTTGTTTTGGTTTTGGTCTTGCATTTGTCCCATGTCAACTTTTCAATCCCGTTGTTCACAATATTACAGTGAGATTTCTTCAATGATTTTGCACTTCAGTGCATTCCTTTTATAACACACATAGCTATAATGAAATTTCATTACAATTTCATTGTGATGAAGTTAAAATTCAGGACCCAGAACTATTGCCCAAGTATACATTATTCTTATGTACTTCATTTATCCTCACCTGTGTGGCTGTAATTAAATGTTGATACAATGAAAGAAATCTGCCAGTCCGGAGGACTTTGTAATATAACAGGAATTTGCTTCAGTTCGCCTTTACTTTATAACTAGAATGTGGACCACATGGGGCTGTGACAAACACAGCATGCCACTGAAATGATTGTATATGACCTGATGACACAGACTCTGATAAAGCTGCATAGCAGGGATTTTCTGAGCCTGGTAAATTTTGGTGTGAAGGTCTGCTTCATCACTCTTTATAGCTTTCCAAGTCTATATGATACGTGCCACTTACTTTCTTAGTCCACCAAAGAAGCTATGAATGTTTGCCAACCAGGTAAACACATTTTTGAGAAAGTGAACTTTGAAGTTCAGGAGCAGTCAAACTTTGAAAGATTAGATGTTCAGACACAATGGGTCAGTCTAACATGCTGGGAGAGTACCTGGTAGCTTAGAAAATACCCTCAAACTTTGAAATTAGAACAGGAGGTAGTGTTAAACTTTCATAGTTGAAACACAAACCTCGGTTTTCATGTTTTTCATTTAGGCTACATTTTTTTGACATCAGGGTTTGAGATGTATCAGGGTATATGTGGTGATTTGTCACATATTGTGATTTATTATTGTACTTATGATTGCAATGACTTGAAACATGTAGCAGTATCTCATGGAAACATGGAATATTTGTGTGCCATCGCACAAGAACGTCCCATACTGATATATAAAGGTTCAACGTGCAAAGATTTTGCAATCTGGTCAAAGACAGCTAGACTGCAGGTTTGCATGTAACTCTAATTTGTTCCAGCATGGACTGTGACTGAAATTCAGTATAAAGTGTGAAAGTTACTGAAGCAACTGAAGTATAGGAATGTAGTTGGCCAATGCTATCCACGATATGATACAGAGACACTGCAGCTGCCCCACTCACCCATCCACTGCCAGCTGTTTTGGTGATTGGTAAATTACCTTGATGTGCAAATTTGAGCCAGAATGTGGCTTCGTTGTTGATGATATGAAAGAATCTATTAAAAATGGCTGCACATTCCATTGGTTGCAGTAGCAAATTAACATTTGTTTTGAATTACCAAGTATGTCTTTGGTGATATATTGCATATGTCATACATACATATTCATGAGTGAGTGTAATATTTCTTAAATGAAAAAACGACAGTGATGAAATGAGAAATAGGAGTTATCCCTTTTCAGGAGAAAAGGTCCAATCTTGGGGATGGTACATTTTGCGTAACTGGAGGGAAAATTTTTTTGTGAGTTTTTAGTTCACCCAATGTCAGTCAACTTCCAAAAGTAGCATACTAAAAGCATTGCAAAGTTCACAAATATAGAAACATTGCACAAAATATACACTATGCCATTCTTAGGCCAGTGTATGAAAGATGTAAATGATTTATGATGCATATGCAAATTATGGAAATATTTGAAGGGAATGCACTGTCCTGTCTTGAAAGACTTGCAAGTGAGAAAGAGTTAGGTGCTCTGCTGAGTGCATACTTAGAGATGCCACTAGGCTGCTTCCAGTCTGGTGGTATCCACTTCTGAAGTGATGCACAGTGACTGACCTGTTGCCTCCCTTTAGGGGTACACGGGGTTTGAACCCTCCTTATCTCACAAGGAGCAACGTTCCTATCCCTTTTATTGTCATTTGGGCTTCAAGCCGTCGTGGGTGGTTTGGAGTGTCTCCCACTATCTGTTGCTTCATGTTTTGGATGCAACTTTGGCTGATTTACATGCAACTGAGGAAAAATCTTTTTCACCTGATGCAGGAGTCCCTTATGGGTGCCGTTTGGTGAATCTTCCATGTATGCAAAACTCATTTTGTGACCAAATACTTCAGACCAAACTGGGTTCATGTTTCGAGTTGGTTTTGAATGGTACAGTGGACTTCCGTTATAACGAAGTCCTGAATTTTTATTTCGTTGTAACAGGAATTCCGTTTTAACCGTGTTCGTTATAACAGGAATGCACTGTTACATTTTTCAAAATCATTTTTGTTTTTACTTTGTATGTAACTATTTATAATGTTGCCCAGATGAAGTGGACTTCCAACTTTGGATGGCAGAATTTTTCTACTCTGTTTTGATGTACTGACATTTTTGTAATAGTTTTGATGTTCATTTTGACATTTGGGATGATCATTCCAATGTTTGGGATATTCCGTCTGATGTTTCATGTTTACACTACACCAGTGCATGTTTTGATTATTTTTTTTCTCAATGTTGTGTGTGCAGTATTCTCACTCACCAGTGTGATGTTTTGACTGCCACCGCGGCAAAGGCTGCCGACAGAAAAGGCTGGATAGATGAGGTAAAGAATGAGGGTTCGGGGGGTACATGTATGTCCCACAAGTGAGTGAAAAATTTTTACAGTTTGCAGAGTCGGGTAATAAGCAAGAGACTTTTCATGCAATGTGTGCAATATATGCTTGCTCTGATATGAAGGGAGCAACCGACTGGGCTAAATAAGCATATAAAGCAAGGCTCAATGAGGATGTGAAACAAGGACGTCAATGCCATCCTTGTGGTTGTGCAGGCCAATGAAATCTTCTTTTAGGTGTGTGTGTGTGATAGATAATGTGTGCGTTTGTGTGTATATGTGTATGTGTGTATGTGCAATTTGTTGATTTGTGAATAAAGATGCAGACATGATGTCATGACATGGATTTGTATTATATTCATGGGCGTTTTTCAGACTGCTGGTTATGTAAAGAGAGAAATTTGTCGTTGCTTGGTGTACAGTGAAGACACCAAACTCGATATCTCCATTTTGATCTCTTCTTTCTGCCACTGAGATTCAAAAGGAATGTTTTAATGGTTTCAATGCTGGCGTGATAGGTGCTTGAAGATATCAGATTATGCAACCTGGGGAGTGTTTCATAAAGCTGTTCTTAATGTTAAGAACGACTTAAGAACGACTGGTGATCAGTTCTTGTGCTGAATTATTGAAATTCTGATAAGTATAGCACATCAGAATTGATCACCAGTTGGTAAGTCATTCATAACTTTACCAACAGCTTTATGAAACAGGGCCCAGGTTGTTATCTTAGGAGATTTTTCAGTGTGGTTATACAGGGTGTTCTTTGGATATTGTAGAGAGGAATGCGTGAACTGTGGATGGAAGCACGAAGGAATGTAGATACCCACGTACGTGCTGGCACGGCGTTGCAAGTAGTTTTGATTGTTGTTTTCTTTTGTTATATTTGTATGTTAATAATGATCAATTGTTTGAAGCCAAAGAATTCATCAATGTGCATTATGTGGCATGTTTTTGAAGTTTTGAAGAAATCCAAGATACAGGGATGATATCAAGGTTTGTTGAGAAAAATCAGAAATCGAAATTTTCAGGTGATTTTGAAACATGGAAAAAGCAAAATGTGTATAGACTTTCGAAAAAAAAACCCTGAAATCAGATTTAAATCTACAAAATATCATGTCCGAAGATACACATACCAATGTTGGTGTGATGTACTTGTACATAGTGAAAGAACTGAAGTGGTGCCTTTTTACTAGGCTCATCTCAATCTCCCCAACGCTACTTTTATTGTACAAGTCAATAATGGTTACATGCTCTGGTTGAGACACAGCACCTGTGAGAACCCTAATGTCTTTTGAAGGAAGACAAATGTTCTGTTCACAGGAAGGATCATCTTGTAGGTTGAATTTACTGCATATTGCAGATAAGTTTTTATCTGTAATTTTCTAGCAATCATGCCGTAACCACCCATTTGTAAATCTCAATAGAAAATAGTTATTGTCTGGAATACTTACTCGTGGTTGCATGGCATTTTATTAATTTCTGTATTTTGTGGGCAATAGATAAAATGTATGTACATGTATGGTTTCAGAGCAGTTTCAGTGTGTTTAATGGACTTTGTATCGTCATTGCTGGTTGAGTAGAATTTTTATTTATTTTTTGCCCGCTGTAGTAGACGTTTGTTTCCACTCATAATTGCTTAGGGAACACATGATACGAATTCTATAGTTGTATTATTAAAAAAAAAATGATTTCCTATTCTGGACTTGCTTAGATATGTCTTACGTTAACTGCTGCAGAAGCTGCACTGTACAGGGGCAGATCCAGGAATTTTGTAAAGGGGAGGCATCTTTACAGAATTAAAGGGGGTGCACGCCCCCCATTTTTTTTGTTTTTGTTTCTTTTGTTTTAAAGAAAAATAAAGAGGGGATGCATGCCCGGTGCGCCCCCCTCTGGATCCACCATTCCTGTATGTCTTGGATGACTACGAGATGGTTTGTGCAATACTAGATTATAAGTTCTCATATCACGTCCTGGTGGCCATATACCCACCACAGTTTCAATGTCTAGAGTTCAGATATAGTCACATCAGGATCAGCAGATGGGAGTACATTTCAAATTTCAGACATCATGATGATGATAAAATAGCATTAATATAGGGCCATTCATCTGCAGAAACATTCAGATTAGCACCCAAGCCTAGGTAATGAGCATTTTATGTACCGGTAGGCTACCCATATGTTGGATGACTCGTGTGTGCCCCTGCCCTTTTTGTGTCATTGGATGTTGTTAATTCTGATGGGTATAGCTTCCCATATTCCCCTGGCACAATCTTAGTTATCTCTTGCTCCAAGGCGAGTTCCTCTCCGTTCTTTGATATAGCTTTGCGTGGCCTGCAAAGCTATACATTTGTATACACTGGCTGATTTATTCTCTTTTTTTACGTGGTTAATTGTTTGAATTTTTGTACACTTTCAGAAGCTCTTTATCTAAATTCCCGTCACCTGCTCATTTTTCATGTCATTTAGCAACTCGGGAAGATGTCTGAACTCTGGATGTTAAAAATGTCAAAGGTAAATTTATTGCTTTAGATATTAAGATGGGATATGAGAATTTTTGATACACTAGCTGAAAATATGTCCTGCCTGTGCATGTGCAAGTAGTATTAGAAGACACTGACCTTTGGGTATTGTGTTATCTGTCCAGCTCTTCATAATTCCATGTAAAGACATTAATATTCAATGTTTTAATTCAAGTAAACATGAGAAATACAGGTCGTAACTTGCAAGGTGTGATATGTCTCTACATACAACTGGATAATTGCAGCAAGAATAACCTGCTCAAATAGTGGCTTACAAAAAGATTCAGTGTAATGGTTTTCCTGTGACATTTTCCTGTTTATGTACAGTAGACCATTTGTCTGGCGGTGACTTACATGCTTGATGCTTTGAGGAAAATACTGTAAACCTTGCAGGAGTCTGTGCTTAGGACTGGAGAAAGTGCTTTGACAAGTACACTTTGTAGTTTGTAAACAAGGAGAGCACATTGGAGGTGTGTGCGGTGCTCATTTAGTGTGTTGCATTGTGAGATTTGCGAGAATACTTGCCCACTTGACTCAAATGATTAAAGTGTTATTCCGTTTTGAGTGAAAGTGACTGGATTTTGTTCACTGACTCATGATATTTGACTGCACCTCAACTCGGCTAATTGTCCCCGCCGAACGAGTTCGAGCAGGGGACTATGAAACGGGCTCCGTACGTGTGTGTGTCCGTGTGTGCGTCCGTGTGTGATCAAAATCTTCAATTTGCTACTTCTCTGTCATTTATGAGCCAATTTTGATTCTGTTTGCTTTATATGATAGCACTACATGGGAGCTTTGAAACTTCTACACAGAATTTCAGTCGTGACCTTTGACCTTGACCTTTGACCTATATTGTACATTTTGCTACAAAATGCTACTCCTTCGCCATTTCTAACCCGATTTCGATTCCGTTTGCTTTATGTGATGGCACTAGGTGAGGGCTTCAACACTTCTACACAGAATTTTGACCTTTGACCTTGATTTTTTGACCTGTATTGTACATTTTGTTACAAAATGCTACTTCCGGCGGGGACATATATTACGCACCGCGTAATTTCTACTTTTCCTTGTTTTTGTTGTTGCACATGTATGCATAGTAAGAAGTCTGGACTTTTTTCTTTTTTTTGGGGGGGGGGGGTTTGAGTTGCAACTTGCACTCTTGTGGAACTTACTGTAAAATAGAATGCATACCTCTTCTTTCTCAGTGGTAGGTTTAGCAAATAAAACAGATGTGATTTGAATATTTGACATAGTCTTTTGGTGAAAACATGGTAAATGTGGGAAGGATTTGAATGAAAGGCTATTACAATAAATACCCATTTGGATTGAAATTTCAGAGTACATGTATATTTTCATGTTGGGAGTGAAGCACGAGTATCAAAATCTAATAGAATCTTGAATCAAATTGAATTGAGTTGAATATCCCATATAAACAAATTTATTTGCTGCAATATGAGGTGCGAAACCTTCAGAGTGTGGAAGAGATGGAACTGTGGTGTGCTGGATTTTTTTAAAGATCGCACAACATGTATACGTGTCAGACATCAGAACAGGTTCACACAGTCATTTTTATTGCCATTCACTGTACTCCACCCTTCAAGTGTGTTGACAGGAATGTTGGTATATGTATTGTACTTGTATGTAATTTTCTTACTGAGAATTTACAAAAAAAAAACAGCCTGACTTATGTGTTTCATATTGAGACGTCTGTGTGTATGTAGCAGTTTCATAAGTGTGTAAATGTCTTGCATATTTTGGTGAGTTTAACCCCCCCCCCCCCCAAAAAAAAAAAAAAATGTATATACACGTAGATACTAAACACGACAGGATTTGCTACTACTAGGAACTAGTATATTGCATTGATATACAGATATCTACTAACAAGAATGTTTCGAAAGTCCTCTTCCCTTTTTATGCCTCCGCCACGAAGTGGTGCCGGAGGCATTATGTTTTCGGGTTGTCCGTCCGTCCGTCCGTCCGTCCGTCCTTCCGTCCGTCCGTCCGTCCGTCCGTCTGTCCGTCCGTCCTTCCGTCCGTCCGTCCGCCCTTCCGTCCGTCCGTCCGTCCTTCCGTCCGTCCGTAATGAATTTTGTGGACAAGGTAACTATCAAAACCTGTTGAGGTATCCTAATGAAACTTGGCATGTATGTGTATTAGGGGGTGAAGTTGTGCCTATCAACTTTTGGGTGCACATGCTCAAGGTCAAAGGTCAAAAGGTCAAGGTCAAATACATAAAATTTCACTATTTCCACCATATCTATTGAATGCCTGAAGATATTTTCTTGAAACCTAGTGTATACATGTATTACCCAATTAAGATTCTCTGGTGAAAGTTTGGGTCATGAGGTCAAAGGTCAAAGGTCAAAAGGTCAGGGTCAAATACATAAAATTTCACTATTTCCACCATATCTATGGAATGCCTGAAGATATTTTCTTGAAACTTAGTGTATACATGTATTACCCAATGAAGATTCTCTGGTGAAGGTTTGGGTCATGAGGTCAAAGGTCAAAGGTCAAAAGGTCAGGGTCAAATACATAAAATATCACTATTTCCCCCATATCTATTGAATGCCTCAAGATATTTTCTTGAAACTTAGTGTATACATGTATTACCCAATGAAGATTCTCTGGTGAAAGTTTAGGTCATGAGGTCAAAGGTCAAAGGTCAAAAGGTCAAGTAAAAATATTAAAACTTCTTTTTTTTCTCCGTACCTTGGAAAATTGTTCAAGGTATCTTCATGGAACATAGTATATACATGTACTGACTGGAATTGATTGTATCTAGAGAATGTATGGTTCATGGGGTCAAAGGTCAGGGGTCAAAGGTCAAGTGCAACACTTCAAAATTTTACTATTTCCCTCATATTTATGCAATGCCAGCAGGGTTATATTTTTTTTTTTTTGCACTTGGTGTATGCATGTGTAACCTAATAGAAATTCTATGGAAAGTTTTTTTTTTTTTTCTTTTTTTTGCCTCAAAGGTCAAAAGGTCAAAGATCAAGTGAAAGTGCTGAACTAACTTTTTCCTCCATATCTCGGAAGTGGCTCAAGTTATCTTGAAACTTAGTACATATTATGCATGTTTTACCTGAAAGTGATTATCTTATGAATTTTAGGGTCAAGGGCCAGATGAAAATGGTAACAATTTGCTATTCAATTCAGAAATTCACACCAATTCTCCACACCTGTACCTTGAAAATTACTCAATGCCTAAATGTATGAATGGGTCAAAGTCAAGTTAAAGTCCTTAAATCCCTAGATACATGCTCTCCTATTCATCCAATTAAATCTAGGTCAAGGAAGGTGAACATTCAACACATTTGTGAGAAATTTGTTATTTCAATATTTTGCCAATTTTGTGAAAATGTAGTCACACATTGTCCACATGTACTATCTAGACCTATTGGGAAAATCATGTATTATGGCGGAGGCATACCAGTCGCCAAAGCGACATTTCTAGTCCCACATGTATTTGTAACAAGTACAATCTACAATTACAGATGTAGAAAAGATAAAGATTAAACAAATTGTCTCAATTTCAGGGGGAAGGCCCTGATGATACCCTGGCAGTGTTTAAAATAGTGCAGCAGACTCCTCATGTACCAATTTCTTTTGTACCGGTGACTCCCACTGTTTTAAAGACAAAGACCTCGGGACTGGCAGCTTTCGTTATACCAGCGCCAAAGTATATATCGTCGCTGGGGCGATAAGACCTCGTATCTACAAAATGTCCAATGTTCAGGAGAGCCAAAAAACATGGCGGCCAAAGCACTGTGGCGAATGGGATAGCCTTTCCTTTGGCATGCCGTGGTGGCTTCATTTTTGGAGTTGGGGTTGGGATTTGGACAGGACATCACTTAACCCATTATTTGACCAATAATCCAAAAAAGTCATTTTCACCAAAATTGCAGATACAAGGCAGAGCTGCCAACTTTTGTAAAAGCCTTTCAGTACTATGATGGCTGAAAATCAGTAATTTGCACCTTTTTTGAGTGAAAATCAGTAATCCTTAACAGTATTATAGAATTTATCACAGACAATGATTTCTAAAATCAGTAATTTGCTTGTAACCTTCAGTATTTTTGTCCAATTTCAGTAGAAATTACTGAAAATCAGTACTAGTTGGCAGCTCTGACAAGGTCTTATCACCCCAGCGACGATATACAATATCATGTAAAGACAATAGATCATTATGGGACCTGAATTTGTGCATTGCTGTAACAAAACTTTGTTGTAACCATGTTCAGTATAACAGGACAGCACTGTACGTTGGACCACATAAAGCACAAATTTTATTCCTCACATCCTCTTTGTACTTGTAGCTGCAAATACAGCCCATGAAATTAAATGATATATGGAAAATGGAAATCTGGGGGAAAAAAATTGAGAAGTGACAAAGAAATATATTAAATTTTCTGGAGTGGAAATTGTTGCACATAAGCTGAGTTTTCCCATGCCCCCAAGTGATCCATGTGTGCATTCAAAGCTTCCTGTTTCTGTATCTTGGAGTGATGCTTAATTCAGGGGTACAAAAAAAAAAGAAAAAAAGGACAAATGAGGCTTAGATGTGATACATATAAATGGAAATTTTTACTATCAATATAAATAATAATGTCAGAGAGATGATAAGACAGATGACACTTTTATTTGTGTCTCCTTAGTAAAGATTTGGCTATCATTGATGGAACTGATTTTAGGTAAAAGACAAAGAAATTATTAAAAGATATAACATATTTGCATCACAATACACCACACCATTTCACATTCAATGGAATGTGATATCGTGATATCACAGGATATGACACATGGGATAAGGAAGTTCACAGTCATTTCCTTTCGTGAGATACGTACGCGTACGTTAAGGACCCGGTAGCATGCGGATATGGAGTATAAGAAGGCTGGCCTGGCTAGGAATTATAATGTACTGTACGAGCTGTATTTTCGCAAATTTCGCGAATCGCCTTTGAACCGCGAAAATAACAACACGCGAAAATAACAACGCGTGAATAACTAAGTTCAGTTAGACCCTCGCAACCGCGAAATTAACAAGACACGAAAATGTCCTCCAAGTAGCAATTCGCGAAAATATCTGTACGCGAAAATTTCAGCTCGTACAGTATTTGAGAATCCCCATAACAGATTACGTACAAGGTTGTACGACTGCTCTCTATGTACTATTGTAAGTACACACATAGCCGAAGAATCTCAACTTGAGTCGATTGTTACTGATGAGCATACGCTTCAATGCACATAATCGCCGACTAGTGCCATTTGTGGTTTTCGAATGTACCACATTGGGCAGCGAATGAAAATCAATTCAATTGGGCCACCAATGAATCCATGCTACTGGGTCTTTATCAAAAATGGATGACTACATGTAGTAACCTTTCAAATGATTGCTTAAAATGAAACGCCTTCAGCAAAGGCCTACAAATTATGTTGTGTAAAGCCCAGCTAGGGCATGAACAGGCTATGACTGATGGCAAAGAAATAGATAACATATTGTAAAATATTGCATCTACTAATTCAAAAGCTCTCATCTTCCTTGAAGTGGTAATTATAGTTATTATCCAACTCTTCATGCATCTTGTAAAATGTACAATATTTACAAGTGACAAGAATATTTACATGTTGCAATAAGGTAACAAAACTACAAATACTTTCTAATGCCTTCATTTCTTTTCCCCCAATTGTTCCACCTAGTGAAGATGAATTGAAGTACCAGGGGCGGATCCAGGAATTCTGTAAAGGGGGGGGGGGGGGGGGGGGGGGAGACTAATATTTCTGGTGCCACTTCCGGGTTTCATTTCATTTTTTTCTTTTTATTTCTTTTGTTTTTAACAAGAAATAAAGGGGGGGGGGGGCGTGCGCCGGTTGCGCCCCCCTCTGGATCCGCCACTGAAGTACATTCCACTATTCTAGTCTGTACTAACATCCACAATGGAATTAGCTGCAGTTTACTGCAAAATACATTTGTGATTAATGGGTCAACTCTTTGTACCTAGAGCAGTGAGCATGTATGCTTCAAACATGATTTAGATCTACATCAAATCTGATTGATTCTTTCCCACAAAACCCACAGTGTTTGCCGCAATACAAAGGGTGAAAATTTTGAAGAACATACTGGTGGAATAGAGACGAGAATGCTCCTGTTCAAAGGTTCAAATAATCATGCATACAGTGTACCTTTTACAATAGGAGCAACATTGTAGGTGCACACTGTATCATGTACTGATATCTACATTTGCTTAAGATAGGCAAGCCTCTTTTTCATTTTTTGCATGATTATAACAATGACAAGTTTTCATTTGCTGGAGTAGCCTCTCAAGTTTTGCCATTGATGTACCAGAGGGCCCTGCCATTATCAATACCTTAGCATTGCCAAGTCCTCATTACACCTGGGTCAAGAGGGACATGGTGGGTAGAAACATCTTGTCCAAGGACGCAGGCACTTGACAGGATTTGACCTGGGGACCTCCCATTTAAAGTCAAGAGTCTTATCCACTATGCCACAGTGCCCCCTGCACAGACAAAGTGTTTTAAATCCTTCAGAAATCTTTACAACATAGTTTCATGACATTTTGAATGTGAGTTTGATCTCGTATGTGCAGAGACTTATGCCATTACAGGTGATACAGAACTTTAATAACAGACCTAAAACTACAAGAATCAAAATGAAGGCAAGGTCAACTGGTTACATCTTCCTTCACTTACAGATACAATACTACAGTGTTTTGAATTCAACTCTTTACAGGTAACTAGTATCCATGATTACATTCAATGTACAAAAGACCAGTCGCCTCACGAAAATCTCAATCCCGTAAAGAAAAATATAAGAATAGTGGTCGTGTTTCAGGTTCATCACACAGTAGGGTGAAAATTATTTTTAGGAATCAAATTAAAGGAATGACAGCTTGATTTATATCAAAAAGAAACCCCCATGTGGTTCTTGCTGATGAGAGACAGCATATTTGTTAAGACTTGGAAAAGATGCACTTCTTTATGGGGTGCAAATACATACTTGCTTACTTCAAATATGTTGTCTACAGACACTTTTTGAATAATGCCTCCATACAAAATTTCAGAACGAAGGAAAACAAGTCTGTTGTACTGACTCTAAAAGTACGAGACCAATTCCATCTTTTGTGTATTACACAGAATTTCCAATTCCTTCCCCCCCAACATTCAATGTGAAAATTTCATTGTGAAAGCTGTATTCTATTTTCTGCATCTACTCTTTTGGTTACTACAACATTGCATATCAATATGCTACACACAATGTGGGAGGGAATCTTTTTAAAGTTCTGAATTCACATAACATGCTTTCTACAAATAGCAAAAGGCACGATGGGTCACCGGATAAATTAAACCTCATTTCAGCCCAAATATAGACCAAAAGCCAAAGTGGGGATACAAATGTACTCACAAGCAGCTGGTAAGAATGACTAACAAGTGATGTAGCAGAAATCACACAGAAAATTGCTTCAGTATTTTGAACAAATCTATTCAAAGAAATGCAGCATGCAGCATGCAACATGCAATTTCTTTCATCTCCCTTGCTGTGTAAAATAACAATATGGAGCTACTCAGTGTTATCATGATACACGTGTAAATTTTTTTGTGTGTGTGTGTAAACATTGCCATAAAAAATCAGTCTCCATTCAACAGAACACCATTTTACATATTTTTATATCTTCATGATAGATTTCAGTCCACTAAAACTTTACTCCTGGCATTAAAAAAAACAAACAAAAAAACCAAACAAGCATATACACTGGTATGACAGCAAATATGAGAGTGGGAGGTCAGAAGCGAGAAAATTTCGTTTGCGACTGTCCCTGCAAGAGACTGAGAGCTGTCTGTTTGTGGCACTTCAGCATCAAGCAACGTTCGATGGATCTGCACTGGTGAATGTCCTACCCACACTCCTACTCTCTCCTGAGGTTGTCCAACCTGGCTTGTAGATCAGCATCGGCGTCACTGAGGCCTTCAGCTACAGGTGTTTTCGCCGCATCCTTGTTCTTGGATCCCAGTGCACCTCCCGTTGATGGAATTCCTGAAAATATCAAACATGAGATAATTACACAAAACATTCTCCAGTCATATTCATTGGATAACCTCAAATTTTATTAAAGATTTAACCCCCCCCCAAAAAAAAAAAAAATAATAATAATAAAATAAATGAATAAATAAAAATAAAAATTACAGACAGTCACTTTTTAGTTGACATGGAACACACATACACAGAAATACAGAAATGCTGTGCTCTGTACAGTATAGCCTATTCAGTATCTAAAGACAAAAGAAAGTCAGGAGCTGTAAACTTGCAGTGTATTTCAGGCTAACAGAACCATGACATTAATATTGTACAATAATAATAATGAAAAAAAAACTGAATATCATACCGACACCAAATGTTTTCTAAAAACAAAGGCTGTTAATTACTTAAAACTTTCTTTGGGCAGACTTTGTCCAGAGTTCATAACCACTCTCCTTTGTTCAGCTGTTGAAAGTTTAGAGAACATGATTTGCCATTGAAAATAAGACATGAATACATACATGTATTTGATTTTTCCATCTTAGAATCATGGAAAAGTTTTCAGTAGTTTTAGAGAAAACAAAATAAACAAGCCAACAAAAAAAAAAAGAAGAAGAAAAAGAAGAGAAAGCGGACTGTAATGAAACTCACCCATGAGATCATCTGTTAATGAAAGACCTAGTTCATCCAAGACTTGTGAGACAATGGCATCACTGTGAAAGATGGAAATACGGTATATCTCATGTTAAACAACTTGTGATTTAAATGGTATTGAATCTCATGGAAAAACAGGCCATTACAATACACTGCATTTGGGAATTCTGAAACTGACAGTTTCGGAATGTCGCTACTGTCACTCACTAATGACAAAAATTGAATACAAATATTTTTCAACAACATTTTAAACATTTTTATCTAATTCATGTCAAAAGATGTAATTTCCTTCTTGCATAGAAGTGTAGATGCACTTTTATATTGGTAGATGGACTCTTGAGAAAACAAAAGGAACTGTTTTGAGATAATGCACACTAAAGTAGGAGAGAAATATATGTTTTCCTTCATATCAGTTCTTTTTATAAAGAAAAATATGACAGGTGTGATAGATATAGATTTCATTCCATGTCTTCTTCACAAGCATCACAATTGACAAACATTCGCTACAAAGAACGGTGCAACACCATCAACTAAATACACAAACGGAATGAAACTCTACACTTCTTCATTAATCCCTCGGGTAAAACTGTTTGGAAATATATTACAGTTTACAGCCAAAAACAAGAAAGTAAAGCTTATCACTGAAACAACTATCACATACTGTAACAGCAGGAATGTTTGCATGCATTTTAATTTCATGAATTTCACGAGACAAGATTCGTGACATCAAAACTGCACACGAAAGTTCTTGTCTACGTACACTGTTGCACTGAATTCCACTGACAATTTGCAAAAATTTCATGCCGCGAAAAAGGCTGTTGGCTCCAATTTGCAAAAATTTCATGCCACAAAAATATCTTGCTTTTACATGTAAGTAATTAACACAAGAATAACCAGTAGCTTTGAAAGATGCATTTTGATATGCTACAGTGCACTCCTGTTAAAACGAACACGGTTATACAGTAACAAAAGAACAAAAGTGAAGCAAAGGGCTTTAATGATTATTTACACATCTCACAAAAACAACAGATAAATTTCTACAATGTTTACAATTTCATGACTTTCCATGACCCTTTTGTGTGAAAATATCAGTTTTTCCCTTGACTTTCAAGGCCTGGGAAAAGACTAAGCCAAATTCAATGACTTTCCAGGTTTTCCATGACCCATACAAACCCTGTGATTAGGCAGAGCAAAGATACAAATTATGGTAGCCACTTACCTCTCTTCCTCGTCTTCATCGCCCTCCATGACATCATCGATGGCATCATTCATCATCTCCTCCTTCATATCCATGATCTCTGACTCTCGTTCAAACTCCATCATGATCTTCTGCATCTGAGGCAGCTTCATCTGCGGGAACCAGAAAGGAAAAGCAAAGAGGCATCAACTATGGTGGTTAAGTAACACAAATTCATAAAACTTTCACACTGCAGCCTTTGGTGAATTTCCCTTTGGTCTTCCTCATTCACAGCATCTGCCATTACCTTGAGAGCATTTTGATTAGCTACTCCTTATTGAAATATCATGATGGCATGTCCTCATTTTTGTAAATAACTAGAAATGTCGCTACAGCGACTGGTTATACCCCCGCCAAACAACATTTCATAAGCTTTGGTCAAAACAACATTTCATAAGCTTTGGTCAAAAAACTGAGGAAGTAGTTAAATCCGCAAGATCTTTCCTTGATCTTCTGCCATTAATATGCCGTTACCATGGCAACGTACTTTTGGGTACTGTCGAAAAATGCGTCTTGCACATCTACAACCAAAGGCACACATCTGTACCAAGTTTCATGGAAATTGGGCAAAAACTGAGGAAGTAGTTTGCAACACAAAATTTTCCATCATTTTGGCTCATAATATGTGAGCTGTTACCATGGCAACATACTTTTTGTCACTGTCAAGAAATGTGTCATGCTGACCTATATCCTAAGACAAACATTCAATATGAATTCCATGAGAATTGGAAGAACACTGATGAAGCAGTTTTGCCATGAAGCATTTTGCCCTATATTTTACCAATAACATGCTGTTACCATGGCAACGCACTTTTTGCCACTGCGGAAATATGTGTCTTGCACATTAACATATTCAGATGAACATCTGTACCTAATTTCATAGAAATTGATCAAAAACTGTGGGAGGAGTTCGCGACGCAAGATTTGTACCCATTTTTGCCCATAATATGCCGTTACCATGGCAACGTACTTTTGGGTACTGTCAAAAAATACCTCTTGCACATCTACAACCCAAGGCACACATCTGTGCCAAGTTTTATGGGAATCGGTTGAAAACTGAGGCAGTAGTTCGCGACGCAAAATTTGCAACGGACCGACCGCCCGACCGCCCGACCGCCCGCCCGACCGCCCGCCCGACTGTCCGCTGATTCCTATATACCCCCTTCAAACTTCGTTTGGCGGGGGTATAATGATGTAAAAATCAAAACTGAGGACTTGCTTTCCTTCCTTTTTTTTTGCCTGTCTGTGGTTGTAAATGAAAACCTCCACTGACAGCACAGACACATTTTCAACTTTCAACATAGCCATGACCATTTATTTACAGACCCATTAAGAATGTGGAACTATGAAGGAATAATCTTTATTATGACAATTTTGCGTTCTTCCAATACCTTTCTCCATACTAGCATGCCCAGCTTAATGAATGGGACACTCATTAAGACCGTCATTCCCATCAATCAAACTTTCATGGGAGCAGCCTCATTTTTAGAAGTACAATGATCTGTTGGGACATCACACTACTTGGCCACCAATACTCACTGCAGTACAGCAGCCCTACAAGATCTCTGGACATCTTTCATGAACAACTGCTTACATGGCAGACACCACAATACTGACAATATGAAGGTCCCTCCTCCCTTCCCCGGTTGTGACTGAGTTCTGCTCCCTCTCTCCCTCACCCCCAATACCTGGTACAGTTTCAACCTTTGAGCCTGACCTTTGAGTTCATTGACTTCAGAGCCTTGGACACTCCCTTCATGGCATTGGCCATGGCCGCCTGGGATCGCAGGGTCTGCAGTTTCAGGGAGACAGCCTGGATGTTTGCCCTCATCAGCACGAACCTCTTGACAAAGTTTCTCGTCCTCACCAGGTCCTTGGCCATGATCTTTACTGCATCCTGAAGGAAACCCACAATTTGAGGGGTGAAAATGGTGTTTACATGATGCAACATGCTGGTAAGCATTTCACAAAATTCCACAACACAGGCACTAATCATGACAATAAACATGAAGTGGCAGACCAATGCTGCTGTAACTGAATAACAGTTTTGCCTCAACATAGCTAAAGAAAGGAATAATTTTACCTTACATTTGTTACAAGCTTTGTGCGGTCATTTTGCACGAGTCTGTCAATACACAACATAATGTTGACATCAGACTTTGATTGGTTTCTTGATACATTACGACCAATTGACATTCAAATGACATGTCACTGTATATTGAAAGAGGGACCCATTTTTAGTGAGGCAGGCATGCTGCTGACTGCACCGACTTTCCACCCAGTGGATATCAATGCTGCAGGACACAGCTATAAACTAATGAAGGACATTGACCTACCATCTGGCCCTGTTTGGCCATCTTCTTGATGTCTGCAATGACCTTCTTTTCCTGCTGTTCCATGCGGCTCTTCTCCCGGTCCAGCTCCCTGATGGTCTTGTTGAGGGCCCGCTGGTTCTGCTTCAAAATCTGCTCAGGTGTCTTCCTCTTACCAAACAGAGCATTCATGATGATGCTTTTGGATGCTGCCGATTAACAATGAAGACTTCTAAAAAAAACAAAGGGGGAGTCGGTGGTAGGGCCCCTAGAATCTGTGGCTGATTGAAAAGATATGATAAAATGTATCACTAACGGAGGTTTTTAGAACGTTCTACTTGACTCTAATGAGAAGCTACGCCAGCAGTCACCGAGTCATGCTTACCATATACAGTGGAGAGGAAGAGAGGTTTGCGATAACACTGTGTATGCACTCTAAGGATAAACGTGCTATGAAGCATACATGTATCCTGTGATTAAGGTGCAATTCAGTGGACATGCAAAATATCAACATGGAGACAAAAGTATATTAGTATCCATGTCTACAGTATCTTCAATTCCGGGATTCTAAAACTGCATCACAATCACAGAATAAGCTATATCTTATTTCCAATCACTCGCATATATATTTGAACCTATGTGGTCATCGTGCATTAGTATCAACATTGACTTTCATGTTGTTGCTCAAAACAACTAGCTCGAGCCAATAGTGAGTGATTGCGGTGTATGCTGCTTGCACAATCCGAAACTGAAGTTAGCTGTCTATACATGTACATGTACATTGTATGTGATGAATCTTTAGTCAATGGGAGAAAAAAAAAATCAATGTATCACAAATAAATTCTGGCAAGTTGAATGAAGTCAAATTAGAACACATTTCCGACTCCCAGAACGCACATGATCACACAGACAGACAGAGACAGACAGATACACAATGCAGACACACACTTATACATGTGCATTTCTCAATAACCAACTTGTTTCAACTTGCCACTATCATTGCACATTGATTTTGAGCTCTTGCATTGAGTTAATTGAGCCTGTTTGCATATATTCTGACTGCTAACTTAAGTTCCAGATTGTGCAAGCAGCATTGTATGCTGTGATCTCTCATGAACAGTGCTTTTGCTTTGAGCGACGACTTGAGAGTCAATGCCAATATTGACGCCTTCCGACGACCGATATGGTTAACTTCAAATTCATGTGAATAGTGTAAAACTATAATGTGGTACAATTTGCTCTGACGATGAAATTCGAGATATAAGGTCATGGATACGAAAGTACATTAGCGCCATCCATAGAGGTATGTATTTGTACAGTGGACAAACAAACAATAGAAATACATAGAACGGTTAGTGTTACCACTTGAATTTTTACTTTGTTGTACAGACTGTAACCGGATTTTCGTTATAAACCTTGTTCGTTATACTTGTATGAAATGGGAGTGTACTGCTACTGTATCAATGACCAAGTCGCCGAGATAGAGATGCACATCTCCCCTCCACTAGACACTTTAATGACAGCTTGCTATGGAGTTCATTCTGAATCTTAGTCAACTGAAAGATTGATCAGTCTGTATTTTATCATCAGGGATACATGTATGTTCCGCGGAGACTACACTTCTGTATGTCTGGCTTCATAGAATCCTCTGCTGGATCTCCCCTCTACTCTGGAGGTCAAGGAAGACCATAAAAATAATAATTAAAAAAAAAAGGAAAATAAAAATGTAAAACTCCTCCGGACAGACAGATTTTTCTGTCTAATGTTACTTGTTTCTGTACATCTTTTTGTAGGTGGGTGGTACCAAGTGCTAGTGGTATTGCAATGACCTGTACAGGGAATAATTTTCCTGGTAGCGCATAGCAATTTGCTACTGGATGCATTTTGGTATGACTGCTATAGATACAAAATGTAATTTGCATAGAAGTTTCATTACATAGACTAGCTAGACTTGTAAGTTGTAACGTTACAAGTTGTAGACTCTGTCATTGTTGTAGGCCCTAACCATTTTGTTGAAAATGTCTATCGACAAAAATTGCTATTCAATTTCGAGAAGGTAAATAATTCCCTGCTGTAGATGTCTAAGCCCCTAATTTAGTCTATTTTATTACCACATCTATGACAGATTTTTTGAGACAAGAACAAGCCTAAAAACGTTAGAATTTTATAACAGCGTCTGGTCGGGCTAGCAGTCACTGTCCAAGGACCAAAATTAAAACTGTATAAACGCAGATAGACATCTAAATTGTTACAACTTTTCTAATTCTACATTTAACGTTACATAGCAGCCACCATCAGAGTAAACTTTACTGCAGCTGTAGATGTGGTCTAGGCCCTACGTGATATATAAATAAAAGCATTAAATTTACCTTGTATTTTTTGTATCAACAAACTACCGGTACCGTATCGTAGAGTTAGTGCCAGTTACGTTTTAGTGGGTAAACAGCAGCTGAATTAACTTGTTAACGTTACTACTGGTGTGATTTTCACTATGAACATCCTCAATAACAACGGAACCAGCGCTCACCTTGTATTAGAAACGGCTCCTGGGTTACAATAATGTCGTTTCCATGCACAATTCGAACTTTGAGAATTAGAGCCGAATCGAAGACTCTTGGGTCATATTTGTAACACAATTTGTGTGGACGTCACGATACGCGATACGAGTCATATGGGCTTGACTCGACTCTCGATATATGCATTGAACATTCACAACACACACAGAGAGTAGAGGGTCAACTCCTGTTTATGGAAATGATGTCAAGATATCGGCTAGATGTGTATACCACGCGTTTACTCCCGTAGTTCAACCGCAGTTCAGCAGCACTCGTAGTGCTGTATAATACAGCTCTATGGCAGCACTCACCATGGTCGAACACCCCTAAATTTGTACGTGAACAAACAGTCTGGAAACAAAACTAGACTAGTTAGCTAGTGTACACACCAAAGTGTACCAAAGAGGTTTTTATCTCTTTGGTACACACGCCTTTAGTAGACGGCGATTTGTCACAATATTGGGGTGTTCTTAAAATTTTCTGTAGATTTTGATTTTTTTGTGCTATTTTTCCTATTTTGGGGGTGCTGAACACGAATCTACTTGTTGCCATTTTTCTAACCAACGTCTTCAGCCGTTGTTTTAAGCATCATAAAAACATGCTGTAAACATGCACCATAATAAGTCAATAGAAATATATCTTTAATCAAATTAAAAATCACAATTCTTATAATGCCATGGTTACCTTATAGCAACGATGGTTGCCATGGTAACAACTATCTTTAAAGAAAACTGATAATTTCATGAAAAAGCAAGAAAATATGACAAGATCGAGTGGAATATTGATTACTAACTGCTATCATGATAATCAGCTTTTTTTTCCCACTATGTCCATTTCATTTCTTTTTCGTTGCTATAGTAACAACATGACAAAAGGTGCCTTTTAAAGAAAAAAAAATAGGTATTTCAATTAAAAGGAAGAATGCAAGAATGAAATGAATCGGTAGATAATACATTTCTGAAGAGTTAGATTTTTTTTTTGTGTGTGTGCTCTTTCCATTATTTTGGGAGTGCCGTACACGAATCCACCTGTTGCCATATTTCTAAATGACATCTTTAGCCGTTGCCATGACAACAAATTATTTTCTTTAAAAAACATGTATTCTTCATTAAGCATTATAAAAACATACCGTAATTTCCAACAGATGTCAAAATAAACATATTTCTTTGATTAAATTGAAAATCACAATTTCCGAATGCCACAGCTGCCTCATAGCGATGACGGTTGCCGTGGTAACAGCTATTTTTAAAAGAAAATAATGATTTTTTTCATCAACAAAGCATGAAAACATGAAAATATTGAGTAGTTATTCAATACCAGTTAGGGTCCTATCATGATTATCAGTTGTTGCTTTTTTTCACTTTGATCATCCCACATTATTGTCGTTGTATGGCAACAACATGAGGAAATTTTTCTTTTATAGAAAGAAGAACTGTTTCATTAAAAGGAAAGAAAGAATAAAATACACAAATTATCAATTTCTGTAAAGTTAAAATCTTTTGTGCTTTTTCCTCTATTTTGGGGATGCTGAACAGGAATGCACGTATGGTCATTTTTCTAAATGACTTACCACGTCTTTAGCCGTTGCCATGGCAACAAATTATTTTCTTTAAAAGAACATGTGTTCTTCTTTAAACATCATGAAAACATGCTGTTAACAATGAAATGTGTCAACATAAACATGTCTTTTTGATTTAGTAAAACTTCACAATTTTCTAAGTTCATGGTTACACAATAGCAACGACAGTTGCCATGGTAACAACAATTTATTACAGAAAATAATATTTTCATGAGAAAACATGAAAAATGACAAAATTGAGAAGCATATCTATTACAAATTACTATCAGTTCTTTTTTCACTATATTCATCCCACATCGTCTTTGTTGCTATAGCAATAACATGAGAAAAAACTGCTTGTTAAAAAAAAACCAAGAACGTTAATCATTATATTAGGAAGGAAAAATATATAAAACAAAAAATAAGTAAAACACAAAAGTTTCGACAGCTTCCTGAATTTCTGATTACATTGCACCTTCAAAACCCTAAATATCAGTAATAATGGTTAATATTTAACATGGTTGCCATGGAAATGCATCAATTTTTGACAAAAAATCTTCAAGAAAAAAAACATCTTGAAATTATGGCCTAAAATTTGAAGTATTATGAGCAAGACTATTAAGCATACGTAATTCCGTTCATGGAACATCATTTCTGTTCCTATTCGCAACATCATGTTAAGAAATATATATATATATATATATATATATATATATATATATATATATACATACATTACCATAGAAATACCTAGGGAATATAAAATACAAATAACAAGCAATACAAATGTGTAAAAACCTCCACAAAAGTTCAAATTTTCTCGTCATGATGTACTCTGTTTCAGCATTAATGTCTCCAAGACATTTGTAAACCAAAATGACTGTGATACCTCCCCTATAGCAATTTCAAACAGATTGCTACAGAACTTTTATCCTTGAAAAAAAAATTTCTCATGTTATTGCTATAGCAACAGAAATGATGTGAATGAACGTGAAAACAAGAGCTGATAATAATATGTAATGAATATGCCACTAAATCTCGTCATATTTTCAAATTTTTATTAAAATATCAGTATTTTCTTTTTCAGAAATGCTAAAATGGCAATTGTCATTGCTATGAGGTAACAGTGAAATTGAAAAAGGGGGATTGTTTTTAATTAATCGAAGAGAAATGTATATATTGACATATTTGGCCTTAACAACATGTTTTTATGATGTTTAATGAAGAACACATGTTCTTTTAAAGAAAATAACTTGTTGCCATGGCAACGGCTGAAGACATCATTTAGAAAAGTGGCCACAGGTAGATTCCTTTTCAGCATTCACAAAATAGAAAAGAGCCGAAAAAAATTAAACTCTACACAAATTGATCATTTTTTCCTTTTAATGAGATACTTTTCCTTTCTGGGCAAAAAATAATGTTGTTACCATAGCAACGATAATAATATGGCATGAACATATTAAAAAAAACCCTGATAATAATCATAGCAATTTATGATGAGTATGCTGCTCAAACTTTCATGTTTTCATGCTATTTGATGAAAAAAAAATCATTTTCTTAAAAAATAGCTGTTACCATGGCAACCGTCATTGCTATGAGGTAGCCGTGACAGTCGGAAATTGTGATTTTGTGATACTGACAGTAAAGTAGTACAAACGACAAAATTTAGGTCTAACAAACTATGAACATCCCTTAATAGCAATGTTTGCAAAATGTACAGCAAGAAATACTGGATTATACAAACTAAAAGAATTTGAATACTAGCATTTTTAAAATGTTGTGGTCGTCCTATTGTACATTACTCCTAATAATGGGATTCTAGCATGGGGAATTGCTACCCAAACAAAACCTTAATAACTATGTTTAACTGCTTTAGAAATAAACGGGAATACGCGCGCTAGATTACTAATGGATCATTTCGTTTAAAAAAAAAAATATTCTTAAAATAAATGACCTTTATCGCCTACTTTACATTTAGAATAATTCATATATCCGACTGACAGAAAAAATATACCTAATAATTTGAAAAAGAAATGAATGAAAATAATTCTTTACATGCATACAATATTAGACAGACAGACTAGACAGATATATGACTATCACTTACTTAAATATTCAAAGCAAAACAATATCTTCTGGTAAAATCTCATTTCCCCAAGACCCCAGGAGCCTACTGGAAGACTTCAGATTAAAAAAAAATAATAATAAATAGATAAAAGGAGGCAGCTACTCTTAACTGATTAAAACACTTGTTGAAACAATATGTTCAATTTTTACTGATTAAATTAGATATTATATTATCTATTTTGTTAGTTTTCCGCGAACTGGTGGCAATTAATAGTGACTAAAATAATCAGACCGTCTGTTATTTTGTGAATGTGCAATGTATACACTATGACATGATGTTTATACTATAGATGGGTGTGGTGACACGCTATACTCAATCTCTTTCGTATATCATTATTACATGCTGCCCTCTACATGCAGGATTGTGCTATCAGGGCCGATTGTGCTTTTCAGCAGCGTCCATGAGCAACCATGAAGTTATAGTATAATACTATTATCGTACAATGCATGGAAACAAAGAAAGAAAAATGGTGAAGAATATCACTTTATTAGCCAAGTTGACTCCGGCTGATTTCAAGCAGAACAGAGATGGACAGTGTTTGGTGTAAACAAGTGGTGAAGTGCATATTTCCCATTATGAGGACACAACAGCAGTTTGCTAGGAGTCGGCCTATATATAAAGGGGAAGTCCAGTCCCAAAACAAGTTAGTCTGATAAAAAAGAGTGAAATCTTACGAGTTCAAGGGGAAAAATTTGACTGAAATCGGATGGAAAGTAAGGAAGTTATGAAATTTTGATGTTTTGCTAATTTCTGCAAAACAGTTTTTGTATACAGTGGATATGAATATGCAAAGTTAATGACTGAGCTAACCATGTCATAACCTCATCACAATTTACCATTGATCGTAAGCGAAAAAAAAAAGACATAAAAAAAGACAAAAATTCAATGCTTCTGTCATTGAAGTCTGAAACATGATGCTATTCCTGGTTTAGATAACTTCAGAATAGTGATCAGTAAGATATATCAGGATTTGAGCCTCGGGCATAACTGCGAAATTTCAAAATTTTATGTACAAACTACAGGGCAAGTTGTGAGGGAATGACATGCTCACTTTGCCATTTGCATATTCATATTGACCATTCAAGAACTGTTTCCTAAAAAAATAGCGAAACTTCAAAATGTCATAACTTCCTTATTTTTCACCCGATTTCGATCAAAATTTTACCCTTGAACTCCTAATATTTAACTCTTTCTTATCAGAGTAACTTATATTTGGACTTGATTTCCCCTTTAATGGACTGTTCACCAGTGTGACTTTATTCAAAATATTGCACATATGTATGGCCTTATTTTAAATCGGACATGCAGATTTATGCGTTATTCGTGCGTGATTTATAGGTTTTCATTGTGTCAAAAAGCCTGATATATAGCCATTAAGACGAGTCAAGTGATATTTTGGGGAGTTCCGTTAAACAAATTACAAGAAATACGCTGTGTTGGATAATCCTGGTCATTACTCAATAATTGTAAAGTGTTTTCACATCACGGATCTTTCTTTGACAGGCCACGAAATGGATACAAACAATGCTATCGTACTGCCTCATTTTGATTCGACGGATCTTGATGAGGTTTTGGACTTTACATTATATAACCCAATTTTTTTTTTTATTGCAACCAATACCAACAATCGAAACGCTCAAACAAGACAACATTGAGCAAACTGATATCAAATCGCCATTGGCAGCCAAAATTTAAAAGGGCAGAATTAATTTTTTTTTTCAGTTTTCAGTCCCTATCGTATATGAACATAATTATGATACTATGAACTATGCATCTAGTTTACCTCTTTCATTAAAATTTGTCTTAAGATAACAAAATGCAGTGAATATGCCGATTGAAAATTTGATATCCTAATTCATGTTCAACATTCAAAAGCAAGAAAGCATGAGGCTTGTTCTCTGACGTAACTGTTCATTGATTCATTGTGTTTAAATGCCTATGATCGTTTACGTTATTGCCAGATGATATTTCACAATAATGGCAAGAAGCTCCCTATATACACACTTCACCTGCTTTTCACATAGACGGTTTTCTCAAAACTGTGATTGTTGCTAATGCGTGAGAAGAATACATTTCAATCAGGCCGTGCCTACAGACATACAACAGAAGACCTTGAAAAAATAGTTTTGTTGATTATAGTATCCTTCGCTTGACGAAGCTTCAGAAAGTCGTATATATGCGCCATCATGTCTCATCGCAACCTTCTCACCCATGTCACCTGTTTCAATATCTTAGTATACGTGACAAAATAACGCGTGGACTCCAGGTTGTATATTAATTGTAAACGTATATTCGTTTATTCGTGAGAGTATAATCATGAACCCGCAAAACCCAAGAATTTATACAAACAAAAGGAAAGACACATTCCACGAATGACCAAATGAAATATTTATTGTTAAGTTATACACCATTCAAATCTGATTCTATAGCATACAGCAATTATAACACACGATATCACTTAATTGTGCTATTATAGCACCAGCTACTCATGACAATCATGTCATGATCTTACTTTTATATAACTGTTGGTAATCATAACAAGCAGTTCGTGGTAATTCTAATAACCATCATACCCTGAAAGAAAACAATTCTGACACTATACAGAGCTTAGACACGCGAGAAATATTTCGTGCAATTGAAATAATGAACATAATCGTTATGAGTGTTAAATGTAACTCCCTATACATGTCCGCAAAATCATGCACGAAACAGACCAGAGTGCTTTATAATATGTATCACACGAACAGAATATAGAGGAACAAAGTGACGTAAAATACAGCACAAAACAGAAGAGAATCAAATAGATAAAAATTCATAGTAAGAAGACGTTTCTCTGCATACACACCTTAAGCCAACGACACATGCAATCAATATTGAAGAACACAACAACAGTAATTAATTTAATCGTTTATGGATGAATGAATATACGCAGTCCGGCGGTCATGGTGGTATGTATGAAAGCGAATATAATACAGTAATGTTATCTTGTGAAACCTTAAAGATCTCTTGATCTTACACAGGAAGATAACATTTCCCTACTGAAGATATTCCAGGATAACATGAACTTGGATGCAACCAACTACTCCTCATGGCAGTATAAAGCTTCAAATGAGACCTATGGACCGAAAAGCTATATAGGCCTACACTGACCGTCCAAGACATGGGCAGTCAAGCTTTTCCTCCATTATCAGCTGATTATTAAGTTCGACAACGTTATAAGTTCTTGCCCTGTTTTACAATGAATATGCAACAATAAGGATTACTGCCAACAAGGAAAATAAGCTCTCTTGCCCTTTTCAGTGTATATAGGAACGGTAAGAATTCACGTATAGGCTGTATACAAAATTCTCTACAAGGCATTAAACCAACATTATGATATCAACTGAAGGCCTATAGGCTCACTATACTACAGGCATAGAAGGAAATGCTCAACAATGTATAATTATGCAATACTATGTGACACGTAAAACAGGGAAACTAACAGCAACAAAAATGACAAGTTACTCACTGTATCGCGCATACACTTTTGGTACATATTTTGCAGTATTACAAAATTACAACACAGAATTGAAGCCAATGGAGACAAAATTACTTTGCAAGCAACCAACAATGCATGTACATTTAGGTGAACGTACAATGATAATGCAGGAAGAAAATATAAACCAAATGAAGTCAATGCTGTCTTCAGAAAATAATTAATCTTGCCGGTGATGATTCCTTTCTGTGAGGTAATGTCCAACATTATCTTTTCACAAAAAGCACATGTAAATGGCAACAGAGCATGCGGTCAATAACGTCTTCTTTTCCTGTCCACAGTGACTAGGATAAAGTAACTGGCGTTCAGCGATCGCCAATGGGTAAACGTTCATGGCGGAGCAGAGGGGAGAGAGAGAATTTCCAACAAGACCAGAAGTTTGTGATGTCATGTATGTACAACCTTGTACTAAGATGAAAATAAACCTTAAACAGAATTCCACAAAATTCATTCTTTTAATAAAAAGTAAGTGGGACAAGAATAAAAAAAAAAGCATAGTCCCCCTGTGAAAATTTTCCCAAAGCAAGAGCAAATTCAATCAGATGCACCAAATGCATGGTGTGGGTCAATGGGAGATGTTGTGGACTCTTTGGCAGCCTGCAAGCAGTTAAAGCAATTTGTTGATGTTGTGTAAGAGATGCCACGAAATGTGCAATCCTAAAGACCATGGCAGGGAATACGAAACTGTAGAGAAGTTTTGCTACATTGGAGATAGGATATGCTGGCTACCAGAAGGAATAAGACAGCAGCTATACACAACTGACAGGATTTATGTTGCCTTCGGAAAAGGTTTCGTGAACCCCGTTAATGTTGAAGTATAATAGCAGGTTTCATGCCTGCGTGACGAAATGGATGACTTGTATGGAATTGAGACACTGGCAGCAAAAATACACAGCGTGAGGCCAATGGCAATAGCTGAGATGATTATGGTATTAAATGATGAGTCGGGCATCACTATTATAGATGACAGGAAGGATGATGACCTCCTTCAGTCTGATATATGCCTCGTGGAAATAGCTTGTGTTGAGAACAAAAAGGCTGGGCTGATATGTATTTTGCTTTGTTTGTTTGTTTGTTTTTTGTTGTTCCATATTCCACATTTCAACAAATAAACCATAAACATAACAATACAAAAGCATGTAATTGTTAAATACAACATTATTAAGACAATTAAACATGTGATATATGAGGAATCTACATAGACGCATTGCTTGTAAGGTGTTTATAGATATGAACATGGGGCTACGAGAGAAGAAGACGAAATTGGCTTTGGAAAACATCAGATTTTCATCTGGCAGGCAGAAAACCTATGGGAAACAAGACAGTGCATGGAGGGAAACAGTTCATTTAAGACTATCTGGACTCACCAACAATCCAGTTTACAGAAAGTTTGGGGAACGGCCATCGAGGAAATAAATCGCGCACTCCCATAAAAATGTGGGAAAGTGATATTCATAATGATAAAACAAGGATTAATCAACGTGTGGTAGAAACACCCAGGGCTTAAAACGCCATAATATTTACATTATACGATGTTCCTCAAGGCACAATGAATTAAGTTGCCTTCAAAGATTCATCTTGCATGGCCGGGATGATTCCTTTCCGGAAGGTGATATCAAACAACTCTTCCACATCACCGATGTTTGGGTACTCATAGATCGCCCATTTCAAGTACGTCTCAAATTCGTTCCAGTCTACCATGCCATCGTTGTCCATATCGATGGCGGCAAGGGCCTTCTTGGTGTCGGAACAGCGATAGCAGGAGAAGTAGGGTGCCATGAAACCGTTGTAGAAAGAGTCGAACTGCAGCATGTCGTCACTTTCCCCGTCCCTCAGATCCCATTCGTCCCACATCTCGCGGACTTTAGCCAGCAGGTTCTTGGCATGTGAGCTTTTCACTTGAAACTGATCTATGGCATTTCTCATCTTTTCGTCCAGACTTCCTCCAGCCCGATCGAAGAGCAAGGCCAGACCCACCATACTCATGTACTCTTCCTTCCTGCCATATTGTGAAAACAAAAATGCATATGTATTTACTATACTGTGGATGCTACGGATATATATATATATATATATATATATATACAATATTGTTTTATATACAATATATATGTATATATATTATTATTATTATTATTATTATACTAATCATAGAATTATATAATTATCAAGGCTCGACATCAACAAATTTTCATAATCAAATTGCAGTAAAATCATCAAAATTACATTTTCCGAATGCCCGCAAATGAAATTTCGTGGCCCGAAAAATATACGGAAAAGCGTAAAAGATACAGTAATGGGATAAAACATCTAAAATGATATGATTAAACCATGATAATTATGAAAGAATTGAAAGTATGACAAAGTACGTAAAATATCATGTAGGCCTACTGTGACTATTAAAGGAATACGAAATCAAGGGAGTAAAACGTCAGAAAGTGAAATGATTTGATAAAACAGCACATTACTATAAACCTTGATGTAATTATGACGTAAAGATTGGCAGGTACATTGTATGTCAAAGAGCTTCAAATGGCAGTACGCTTTCTAACTTTATTCATACTGAATTAGGGCACTATAACACGATTTTACATGACACAACATCTTCATGAAATAATCATAATCATTTATGTAAGGTATAACTGTACTTCTATGAGCGGACAGAAAAGATCTAGAGGAAATTCATGATAGAAAACACTGGTTCTTCAATTAGACTGTAAAAATGTACTTCAGCAAATTGATTTTCTTCATAACTATAAACTTCGCAGTGGGTTCTCTCACCTGCCAGTCCTCATATCTTCAAGAATCAGCTTCTTCATCTTGTTGGCCAATTCCAAGGTGAACTGGGGATTATCTCCAAAGAGATTAACTAATCGGTGACGGATCATCTCCTTGCTGGCCATGGTGGTGATCCTCACGGGCGCCTTCTCACCAAAGAATCTGGCCAAGTCGAAATCTTCAGGCTGGAGGGTAAAGACGAAATCGATGGCGCGCGCTCCAAAAATCGGCTGCTTGATGTGTGGGTCTTTCCCTGTTGTGATTTTGGTGACGTTGATGGCGGCCTGGCGAAGGTAGGTGCAGTTATACTTCTTGAGGACCTTCTTGTTGCCGAGGCGAATGAGATTCATCAAAGTGACACAGGTTGAAGCATGACCAATTGCAGCACCCTCCGTACAAACGCTGGCCCAGACGCCGTTCGCACCATCCATTAGAGCCTGGGTTTGGAATCGGAGAAAATTCCCTTTTTAATCTTCACCTCATGACTGACAGACATTGACAGACGTGGGAAACTTATACTATGTTATCATAATAATGGATGCACAAGGAAACAAATTCGCAGCACAACACTGATTTCATCTTTTACATCTTTGTTCGGTCTTTACGTGCTTAAGATTTCAAGATGTAGAAGGAGACATCTCAACAGCGGCAGAGCAGTTGATTGCACAAGACGCGTTTAGTATGTTTTATTGCGTTACAGTAGACTGGTGTTGAATGCAGAGTTATACTACAAGATAAGGCGTTGATTCCATTAAATTTTCATTAGTCCTCCACATCGATAAGTCACGTTGCTATTTAAAAAGAATATCTCTTCACAATTCTTATTTATTTTCTTGCGCTAATTAATTAACAGTCCTTTGAACAACAACGTTCCCTTTCAAGGACTCTCTTATACGCTGGTGGCGTGGGTGCGTTGAGCTTTATGCTTGTTTCCGCTTATGCTGGTTGACTTGGCTAAAAAAGAAAAGATGATTATGAAGGATATTACGCTACAATTTAGAAGCTAACGAAATTCATTATGGATAGATGGGTCTCGGATGGGTCTGTGTAATAGACCCATCAGACGGATCAGTTTGTGTAAGACAATCATGACTGGACTGCGGTATCTCGCGATCCGGCCGCAATACGCAGATCGTATCCATGTATTCACCGGATGCGTACCCAGGTTCAGTTCAGTCAAGTCGGATATCTATATTCAAAACCAGGAAATAATGAAAGAAATGGTTAAGTAACCGTTACCTGAAAATCGTCTTTTTGCTTGACTATAATAGATAGGTAGATGAGATGAGTCTAGCTGATGAACCTTGCTTGCAACATTTATTATTTAGCGTTAAGATTAATTTGTTCCTCTCAAGCATTTCTCCGAGAAGAAGTCTATACACTTTCATCTGTAACGATTTGTTGACTTTCAACTCACCTGTAGCACAGTTGTATCACAGTTGCCATACTTTTCATGGACGTGAACCAGCAGATGTCCCTTCCACCTGTTGTCGTCCATGATTTTGCGGATGTACCGCGTCCACATGCCGCACTCCTCGGGCAGGGCTTTCCCCATGGGCTCCTCAAACACGATCCCAAAAGGACGTCGATTTGGCGGCAGTTGGGCAAAGAAGGATACCACCTTAAAGAGTCTGACAGAGTGTTTAGGCATCACGTCGCCTATATCTCTGAAATTGAACATCACCTTGGCCTTCGAACTGAGGTTCTCATAGCACCAGGTGTTCCACTTGCTGAGCAGTGCGCACATGTTGTCTATTGAGAACTTGTTGAAGTCATATACAGAGTCGCCCAGGTCCACCTCAAAGATCACGTTGTACAGACCCGTTGGTTGCAGTTTGCGGATACCAAGAGGAACGTTTGTAGTGTCCGGTACCTTGTCTTTTGCACCTATTCAATGCCCAAACACCAAAGAAAAAGAATTAAGATTTCTTCTTTTTTTTAGCTTTAAATAAACGTCCTTAGAACGAATTAGTTTTTTGTTTCTACGATATCTTATGAAAATTTCAACCAAAGTGTGCAATTCTGATAATGCAAAATCTCCCTCGCGTGAGAGAGGTACACCGTAACCCCCTCCCCCTTCCACATGCACCTGTTCAGTCCCTTTACAGGGCCGGCGCAGTGTTTTCAAAAGTGTGGGGGCCCACTTCCGGGTTTCGTGGTTTCGTGAGCTAACAAGCAAAAAAAAAAAAAAAAAAAAAAGTCCTCAGCTCCTCTCTCCCCGTCCACTTCCGGGTCTCTTCAGCATACAAGCAAAAAAAAAAAAAAAAACAAAAAAAAAACAGGTCCTCAGCTCATCTATCCCCGTCCACTTCCGGGTTTCTTCAGCTGATAAGCACAAAAAATAATTAAAAAAAAGGTCCTCAGCTCATTCTCTCCCCTCCCATTTCCAGGTGTTATAAAAAAAAAAAGGTCTTCAGAGAAAACGGCTAACCTTACCGCCGCCATACTTCAAGATCTCTATCTATTTCTATTTAAGTGCCGCTTACGTACTTCCGGGTTGAAAAAAGTGTGGGGGCCCAAAGTGATGACACCTTATGTATTCCTTTGTATGGTGCACAAAAAGTGTGGGGGCCCGAGCCCCCACGGCTGCGCCGGCCCTGCTTTATACATTTAGCACTTTTGAGATTGACAAATTTCCTAATATCATATTTTATCGAGAGTGTACAGTATGTCCCCCCAAATTACAATCCCCTTTTCGCACTAATAACACCCAATACGACTAAACCGTCTAAATGCTACTCCATGCAGAGTCTTAAAATATAACATCTTAGCTCTATTTTGAAGGAAAAAAAAAATCAATGTGGTTAAGCGGTCACAGAGAAATGTGGATTGTTGTAAAGCATGTCATGATCCTGATTCTTCCAAGTTTAGCACTTGGATGCTCTTGGAAATGCAAATTAATGTGTGAACACATTAGACAGAACTTGGAGGGAAGAGACTTCTGACATGCTCTACAAAATTCCTCATTTCTCTTTGACCACTGAAAATACCAGTTTCTCTGCAAAACTGTATACGTCCCTGGGAAAGGACAGCCCGTGCATGATCACATAAAACTTTAAAGACTTCTTTATCAGTGTACACATTTCCAGAAAACGTAATTTCTTTCTATGTATAGAAAGCTCTCTCGAGAGAGAGCGACGCCAGTTGGACGCGACCCAGTTGTGGAGGATCTATAATTATTCTACTTTCACCAAGTTGGTAACATTTTAAACTCAACTCTTCTTATAAACATGATGTAAATAGTCAACGTCTATCTTGCCGCTATATTGAATACCAATATTTATTGTGACTTTTAGCCTGTCTAATATACAACTAAAAAACTCTCGCTTCGGCTTTGTCTGTGAAACTGTTGGTGTCATTCATTACAGTCCCATATGCTCAGTATTGTGTTGGATGAAATGTCTGATCACGTACTTCATGAAGTCCCAAACTTTGTTTGATTGGGAGAGCTACCTCGAAAGGCCAATGGCCTATGTAGCCTCCTCCACACTCATTACTTGTTATTTTTTATGTCTTTTATGTAATAATGTGCATTTTTTATATATTTTATATTTCCTATGTGTCTCATGTTTGTCATTTGTCAACATGTGATTCTTTTATTGAGATGTGGAAATAAAATGAACTGAACTGAACTGATCAGGAAAGTCAATTTCTATTTAAGTACACTTCATTTAAAATCTTTTTTTATAGAGTCCGCTCTTTCAAAATCTGTCATTAGCCAATGTTAACTTTGAAAAGATATCTGAGGACTTTCGGTGTCTTTATAATGCAAGAATACAGAACAGTTCTTCAATTTGCCAAAACGATACTATGAATTATCATGGTGGGAAACCTAAGAAAACATAGCTTTTTAGGTATATGAAATTCTTCCTATGAGTTGTTTCTATCTGTCAATCAGTTGCTAGTATGGATTTCTCCTTTAAGTGGCGTAATAGTGTCTACCACAGGATATTCATTGAATAATAGCTCACTTGGTGCTATGAATCACACAATAGAACAATGATATTTAAAACAGCCATTTAACATACTGTTTGTATTTAGATACCTAAGAAAATAGAGAAAACCACAACCACAATTCTTGCATGGCTGTTGAAAAGTGAATACCTGCAGTTATCTCGGAAAAGGCCCAGAGACCATCGGGGTTTTCCCCTCGCTCCTTTAGCTGCTTGACGAAATCATCATCCACGCGGGTCATGTGAGAGAAGGAGGCCACGATGGTGTGCTTAAAGCCGCACTTTTTCACTTCTTCATAGATTTTCCACTTGTTCTCCAGGGTGTGGCCCCGCAGTTGCGCTACGGTGCTTTCCCGCATCGAGTTGTCCAGCACGAAAAGGTCCAAGTCGCGAAGAATTTGATATTTACCAAGTGCTTTTGCAACGTCCTTCTCGTACACTGTGCCCAGAGCTTCTACTTTTGATGTCATCTTGTCCGTCTATAGTTACAACTGAAAAATATAATATTTTCTTTTTATTATTTTTTCCCTTTTGCAGAGTCGGCGAACGGGGGGGGGGGGGGGGAGAGGCTCGGCCCCCACTTTTTTTTTCCAGATAATACATAGGTATGCATAGGGTATAACCCCCTCTTTGTTTTTTACCCCGGAAGTGGCACCAGAAAAAAAAAAAGAGAGGGGCTTGAGGGCTTTGGGTTTAGGAGTGCGGGTAAAGGCCTTTTTGTTTTTTGTTTTGTTTTGTTTTGTTTCTTGTTTGTTAGCTTATGAAACCCGGAAGTGGCACCAGAAATATAAACTGCCCCTCCCCACACACACACACTTTCAAAACGTGGCGTCGGCCGTGTTTTGCTGTCCCGTCCTGTTCCGTAACTCTCATCCTGGGTCCCATACTCTTTATTGCTGTGCCGATGATTCTTTTATTGTGTACATTATTCTACATTGATTCCCTGTGGTTTCTTTTTACGAGAATTTTATAGGAATATCTTGGAGAATGAACTTGAAGATAACTCCGGTTAGTACACTATGGAGTGGTAATATAATACAGCTGCTTACATTTAAGTACATGATAAATCTGAAAGGATACTTGTACTTTGAAAGAAATAACTCTGTAAACTTCATTACCCTCTGTCATGCGGCAAGAGGAAATCAAAGAAAACGACTGTGATATAAGAATAACATACCTTAAGTGTGTGATTTTGATGAAGGCCTGTCACCCAAGTCAAGGCTTGCTTCCACCGAGAGCGTGGATGGTAAAAAAACAGAAATACTTCGTGTGAAGAGTAAAACACCACTGACGTGAACAGCCGGTCTAACGTTCGTGTAACGACCACTTCAGCTTGCCCTCCTGTTCTGCGAACATCAAGTTGAAATTCTGCGGAGAATGGGTACCCTCTATTACAAGTGCATTGTCATAGATGTGTCCTTGGAAAGAGAATGGTTATATGGGGGTAGCATCGACAATACCCGTCACTCCCACTCAACCGACTACGTTCTATAGCAGAATGTCCTATATTAAATATTGATAAAAGGCGATGAAACGTAACGAGGAATTTTCCATCATGGGTACCGCATTGATAGTCTATTTTTGGCCCATTGAATCCATTCAGTTAAAATCTCGAGCATTTTGTTTCCATTTGGCGGTGCATCCCTAACCAAAAAAAAAAAAAAAAAAAAAAAAAAAAGGCATCGCTTGTTTGCATATTACATTACAAAATACATTTATATACACTGGCCTTAGATTCTGGAATTCTTTAAGCTGTGATATAAAAAAATTCCTTATCTTTGAATTCGTTTGAGCGTAAGTTGAAACTTTTTTTGTTGAATTCATACTAAGATATATACTATTTATTACTTATATCTGGTCTCTACAACCTTGGGGTTCATCGTTAATCATTGAATTTTTCATTGTGTATTTTTACATTATCTTATTTGTACAAACTTTGCTCAGCTGCTTGAGCTCTGAAGCACCTCAATTCCCTCTTCTCATCCCGATGTTCAGCGTGTTGGCTTTTCCTTTCATTTCCGTTTTTCTTTCTTTCCTTTCTTTCCATTATTCTTTTGTGCTTTATTACTTTCATTGGTATACCCTTCTGTCAAGTCATGTAATGTCGTTGTGTTTCTCCTGTCTTGTTCTGTCCTGTTTTTGTAAACAAATATGTTCACAAGAATCCTTTGAGTGGTTCACAATTTACAAGCATGCTTTTCAGTGGACCTCTCAATTCTTTTTTTTTTCCTCCAGACATTACTTTGTATTTACCGGTATTCATGTATAATTTTGTATTTGTTAACCATTATCTACCATGTAAAGTCAAATACATGCCTATGTTATTAGTCCAGTCAAAATACGACAAAAAGTGGGTTAACCCACAACTAATTGCAACAGAAACGATTCCACTTGCATTTGACCCGGAAGAGTTATTAAAATAACGTATTAAAAGTTCCCTAAAATTCGAGTGGTGGATCAGTGTCTAATTTGCATAAATTCAAAATGGCCGCCATACAACCTGTTCATGCCTATATCTCGGGATACGTAACCAATAGAAAGTAAATTCCGGTTTCTAAACCTATGTTTTTTAGGTCAAGGAATACAATTATGTTATCTGTAGCAACTTTCAAGCATCCCTTTATATAGTTTTTGCATATATTTGCATATAATTATATGCAAAATGGCCGCCATATTGCCTGTGCAAGCCCGTATCTTCGTATACCATAAATGAAGTACACTCAGGAATAAGTCGCTATATATCTGGACATAAAACCCACAAAAAATATATTCTGGTGTCTAAACCTATGTTGTTGTTTTTTTTAGGTCAGGGAATACAATTATGATATTAGCAGTAACTTTCAAGCTTCCCTTTATACATTTTTGCATATATTTGCATTTAATAAATGCAAAATTGCCACCATAATTCCTCTACAGGCTGTGATATCTCTTTCTGTAAAAGGTACCCAGTGGTGGTGTCTATGGTCTTAATTTTACTGCTGAAAGTCACTGTTGTAGAAAACGTTCCAATCAGGAATAATTACCTATATTTCATTAAAAATTTGCATATATTTATACATAAATCTATTCAAATTAAGAGTAGCTTATATCCATAAGCTACTCTACAAAAGTTTCATGAGTTTGGACATTTGTTTTATAGAGAATGTTCTTGTCATATCCTGGTACCATGTCACTCACTCACTTTCTGAATAAAAGACCCAGGGGTCCAGCCCTCACTGAGTATCTCAAGTTCACCTTCCATCCATTCTTACAGACTTTTACTTGGGAGAGAGGAAATTGGAAGACTTTGGGAACCTCTAGGGCCATATCTACAAGCCTTTAGGGACCTCCATGGTCCAGGGAGGTATGATGTTCATATATTCATGACACTAGCAATAAATGCACCTACAGTACTAAGTTTGTTGAAAATTTGACCATATATGTTTTCAAAAAGAGGATCAAAACTCAAAAGTGGCCCCCAATAATTTGGTCCCAGCCCCAAGGCGTCCGCACCTATAAGTAATATTTAAGGTGCCTTTGGGCATCCTGTGGCCTGGGGTGGAGGAGGGGGGGGGGGGGGTTGGAGTATATATAAATATATATATATAATAGATGACGAAGTATGGTGGTAATGCATTTCAGTTCAACAGTGCTATTTATTCAGACCAAATTTTCGACGGATACATTCGTCTTCCTCAGGATCGACAATGACAATTGTGAAGAAAGACGAATGTTTTCGTCGAAAATTTGGTCTGAATAAATAGCACTGTTGGACTGAAATGCATTACCACCCTAATTCGTCATCTTTTCTGTACTGGTACCAACACATGGATTACAAGTATCATATTATATACATATATATATATATATATATATATATATATATATATATATATATATACATATATACAATGTGTAATATTTCGAAAACAGTTAAACTGCGAAAGTAAACTTAAATCTATATGCAATCTCCAAGATATTCAACTTTGTACATTATACCTAGCTCTGTTACACTTGGTTCTACTTTTGTGCGTGTGTGTGCTTGTGTGTGTGAGGGTGTATGTGTGTGAGGGGAGTTTTTTTTTTTATAATAGATTCCTTAATTTCGGGGTTCTGGGACCTTTTGGACATGGTGTCTATTTGAACACCTTGAATGTCTATCATCCTTGGGATGCTACTTGCCTAGTTTGTTGAAAATCTGTCATTACATGGGTTTTTTAAAGAGAACCTGGAAATGGTTTTTGAAAATGTATGCATGACCGACGACCGGACAGTAGAATATAAATGATGGCTATTTGCAATATTAGCTTGAACCTTTTTTGCTGTCTTGAACCTTTGGCTAAGATGAGTTTAAAATCTAATGGATCAAAGTCACTTGATTTCAAGAAAACTTTCTTTCGTTTCCTGTACATTATTTTCATTTTCTAGCTTGTGATAATACAGATACTAAGGTATGTAATGTGATCTCTCAAAATAGAGATCAATGATAAAAGTGAAAAACGAGTATAGCTTACACTCACAGTGTTTTATGTGTTTACCACAAATTCTGGACTAGGATGGTGTGAAATTGCAGTTGATTAATTTAAAGCAAACAGGATCTCGGCTCCATTTCATACTGAAGCGTGGTAAGTCTCACGTTTGTTGCAAACTGTGTCGATGTCTTTCGAGAATGCTTCTTATTCCTAGTCACCAAATAGAACAGCATAATCTCACTCCTCACATATTTTAGAAATACAACATTACAAGTGTCTGATATATGGCCCGCATCTGACACTGGTATGGGTTGTGTGCAGTCAAATCTGCTTGCCCTGCAACTATACACTGCCAGTTGCTAACATCCTGTCTTGCAGTTGCATCAGACTTTCTTCAGGAGTTCCTTAATAGCTGCAGCTTTGTCTGTAGTGATCAGAACATATTTGATTTTTTGATTAAACATCTTCCTCAAATCGTCCCAATTCCAATGATTGTATGTCATTTCCCTTCCACTGTTTAACTTGAAGAAAAGCTGCTACCGAGGTGGAGGGAAGGGACCTTTTGGAAGGGTTAGGAACAGAAAATGATGTTATGTATTTTCTTTTTTATCTGACTTAAGACTGCTTTTTCGCCAGCAAAATTGAATTCAGCCTTCATGCTGCTCGCATTTCTAAAAAACAACAACTGTGTGTTGGTGAAAATGTTATTAGTGCGAAGCCTCAATGCAATAGGAAACATTTCTTTTAATAAAGCTGCAGATACAACACGAAAAATGGTAAAAGTAAGACTGATAAGAATTTATATGTGTTGCATGAGCTTGAAGCCAATGAGAAGGATGCTGTTTGTATTGATCGACTGATGAATCCAGAGTACTAGTAATAGAACTGTTAAAGGGACATTCCAGACGATTTTCATAATTTCACATCATGTAGTACATAAATCGACAACTCCATGTACAGATTTGTGGAATTTATTGTGGTTCTTGATCAGAGAAACAATACTTTGAAAGACCTTAAATAAATTACACTGAACAAGGATGATGACATTGGAGGTTGACATATTTCAGAAATGTAGCAGTGTAATTCCATTACAATACCACTTGCTTGCGAGTTCACCTGTGTATAATCTATGCATGCCTTCTTCTTTTGTTCTGCTTCCTTGAGCCCCAATTAAAGCATTCTTATGGTGACTCTGCCATGTCATCATCCTTGTTCATTTCAATTTGTTCTAAATTTTGAAAATATTCTTATTCTTCAACCCAGTTATCATAAACTCTGAAACTCTGTCCTCTGTATAACTAATAGTTATTCAAATGCAAAAATCTGAAAGTCATCCGGAGGTCTCCTTTAAGGCATTTCCTTTTTTTTTTCTTTTTCTTTGTATCTGGCTGTAAATCACAATGTTTTACATTTTCAGTGAGTCACTGGGTGAAACCGTGCAAGAATATGACAAAATCCACTTCCATACAAATTATCACGGTCATATGTTGCTCATTGATAAACATGCCTTTACCAAAAGTTTTGCAACAAAGGACACAAGTATCAACTAAACATGGATGTAAATCATCGCAGGTAAGAAAAAAAAATGTTTGAAAAAAACCCTGCTGAATGATTTAAGACCAATTTTTGTGTACCGTAAGCACACTTTGAAAGCCATATGAGATATGTCCAAACTCATGAAACTTTTGTAGAGTAGCTTATGGATAATCATGAACTTGATGATATCCCCCCCCCCCCTTTGGCAAAAAAAAAAAAAAAAAAGAGGGAGAAGGAATAAAGAATTGCAACATAGACACAAGTAATAAGCAGTAAACATGAGGGCAAATTACAAAACATAATACATTAAATATCATGCAATCATGAAATATTTTAACGATTCCTACTACATAATTTGAGACTTTAATATTTGTGTACCTATTGAGCACACTTTGGAAGATAAGTTGAATTTACAGTTAAATAAAGGTATGTTCTATTCGATGCTACTTACAGTTGTTTTCTGTTTTGAGGCTGTATCTCAAGAAAATGTGAGTACAATACAATACAATACTTTTGATAAATGCAAGAATATACACACTAGGAGTAGGATAATCATCAAGGTTTTAAATGGTATTATAACAATTTTCCCTTGATATCTTGGATGAGACATTACAGTACAATTAACGTTCTGCAGCTTGTATTCGTATATCTGAAATCATATTCACGGTAGTAATTTGAATAGATTTATGCATAAATATATGCAATTTTTTAGTGAAATATAGGTAACTATTCCTGAGTGGAACGTATTCTACATCAGTGATTCTCAGCAGTAAAATTACGACCACAGACACCATCACTAGGTACCTTTTACAGATAGAAATATAAGCCTGTAGTAGCACTACGGCGGTAATTTTGCATTTAATTGAATGCAAATATGCAAAAACTGTATAAAGGGAAGTTTGAAAGTTACTGCTTATATCATAATTGTATTCCCTGACCTAAAAAACAGCTATAGGTTTAGACACCAGAATCTATTTTCTGTGGGTTTTATGTCCAGATATATAGCGACTTATTCCTGAGTGTACTACATTAATGATATACGAAGATACACTGTACGGGCTTGCGCAGGCAATATGGCGGCCATTTTGCATGTAATTATATGCAAATATATGCAAAAACTATATAAAAGGATGTTTGAAAGTTGCTATACATAACATAATTGTATTCCTTGACCTAAAAAACATAGGATTAGACACCGGAATTTACTTTCTGTGGGTTATATATCCCCAGATATAGGCATAAATAGGTTGCATGGCGGCCATTTTGAATTTATGCAAATTAGACACTGATCCACCACTCGAATTTTAGGGAACTTTAAATATGTTATTTTGATAGCTCTTCCGGGTCAAATGCAAGTGGAATTGTTTCTGTTGCAATTAGTTGTGGGTCATTTCATATTTTGACTGGACTATATATCTTGCGATTCATTTCGTGTTATGTTTGCCGAAAAGAAAGAAAGAATGAAATGAATGAAATGAAATGAAAAATGAAATATTTCATGTTATGTAGATGAGTTAGATACTGTGGATTCATCTATATCTCTTGAACGAAACGAAGCGAATTGTGTCAATATCAAATCAAGCAGTAGGCCCTATATCTCAAGCAAACATAATAGAAGATATCCATTCAATTCAGTTCAATTCAATTCAATTCAATTCAATTGCGATTTTATTTTCACCAGATAGAAAGATTTAATGCAAATACAGCAAGTTTATACATTATTTTTTTTTAATCATACACGTATTGTTAACAACTTGCAAGTAATGTAGACCATTAGTTCTTTTTTTTTTAATGCAATAATTATGATATGCATGAAACAATGAATAAAAACAATGCATATTTTGCAATGCTATGCATAGGATTATGTAAGTGTATCGGTGCAACAGAGCCATCTATTCCAAAAGGCGGAGCTTGCAAATAGATCACTTTAAAAAAGTCAAATCATGTTTATATCCCAATCTATCTACTCACTGCTGGTATATAAACCCTTCAAAAAAGTTTGGAAATCTGAGTTTGATCAATCATTTCTCATTTTCCTTAGAAATAATTTATTTGTGCTTAGTACCATACAAAGATTGTTGAATTTTCTTTAAAATGATACCATACTTGTTATGATTATCGTATACATGGAGGTGCAGTGCTTACAAATATTAGGTAAAGTCAGAATTTAAAAGCTGCAAAATGGCCGGATTTTTGACGAGTTTTTTTAACGAGTTTCCTCGTTATGAGTGAGTTCCCCATTATTTCTTTGGTGTTCATTTACTGTAGCATCAGCATTTTTATGGAGTGAAACATGTATGCGTTCAACCAAACAGATAAACAAACAAACACACATTCACACACACACACTCACACACAAACACAAACGATCATGACTCATATTACCTTTTATCTCACAGAACCTCGCCACATTAACCACAAAGACATAAAGAAGTGAAATGGCATTGTCTTGATTTTGTTGGGGTTTCATCTTTATATTGTCTTAATTTTGTCGTTATTTTGTCTTTACTTTATGTTTACTTTGTCTCTATATTGTCAATGAACATAATCGGGGCTCAGTATCTGGTGGGCGACCCAAATGCTTGCACCACCGCCTGGCATCGTGTCCTCATGCTGTTGATTAGCTTCGTGATTCTCTGCTGAGGAATGGCGTTCCACTCGTCAACCAGTATCTGACGGAGTCCTGCCAATAATGTCGTTGCATTTTTGACCCTCTTCCCCACAGCTCGGCCAAGTTGATCCCAAAGATGTTCTATGGGGTTGAGGTCGGGGCTGCATGCAGGCCAGTCCATTCTAGTGATGCCCTCTCTCCCTCTCGCGTAATTTGCGTACACGTCTCGCTCTATCATGTCAATGTGGACTTGCGTTGTCGTCTTTTTGAAGCATCTCAGCTTCAATTTGCCCTATTATGGGCTTTTTGAACATTGCTTACACGTGGCACGATGTACAACCATAAAACTTGATGAGCTTTCAAAATTGCCTTTCATGGAACTATTGAAAACTTGAATGTGAAGTTACTGGATGTCTATTGAAATTTGCCTTCATGGCTGACCAGTTGAGAACAAAAGACATAACACAAAAGAACATGTTCTCCATTTACTCTTCTCATTCGTAAGGACCGTTCTTGTTCATTTTGCAACTTTTCAATGCAGACCTTATCAGACACTTTTGAGTACAGCACTTTACTTGATAGCATAATCATAATGAGTAGGATATTATTTTAAAGAGAATTTAATAATCTTTCCATTGATATCAAGCATGTATTGTATAGTGCTTGCAAAATGGAGAAATTTACAACTGAATTCAGATTTCTAAACTTTTTTTGAAGGGTTTACAATATAGTTGGAGCAATTCACATATTTTCAACAGAGTAACCCCCCCCCCAAAAAAAAATACATTGTTAAAACATTAACTTCAACAGGCATGGAAATATAGATGAATCTTAAGTATCAAACTTATAAGAGATTACGAAATATTCAAGAAACATTCAATGCATTCTCATGGTATAACAAACCGAGACACAATGCTCGACATTTTGACTGGATGACTATGAACTCCCCCCCCCCCAAAAAAAAAGAAAAGTCATTCATAAACACCACAGGGCAGCCAAAAATGCACAATGGACATTCGAATTCACCAAAGAGCAACCACGAGTGCAAAAACGTCTTTCGTGTTCTCTATGTGCATTCAAGGAAGGACACCTGACTAAAGTTCAAGCGTTCAAATTTGCCAAAAGGGATTCGCGCTCACAACTGGTGTATTCACTTTACCTCTGTATTCAGTATTATACATGAATTATTGTATGTTACTGGTTGAAAGATTTGTTTCTCTATGAATGTTGTAACTTCTTTAAATGCAAATTTCACTTTTCTGTTTTTTCAATATTCTTTATGTTTCAAAGGCCCATGTCCATAAAGGTCCACACTATGAGATGGGTATAATCCATTATTGACGTTCTCCTGCGTGTTCATTCGCTAGCCCTTATTCATGATATAAAATATTCATCTATTCTTTCTGTCTCAGTTCCTTTCATATAGGGGCTATGTTTTGTACATGTTCATCCATCCCTGCATGCATACACCTGCACAACAAGTCAATAGGCAGATTGTATTTCTCTCAGTTGTTTGGAACATGTTTGTCTCAATTTTGGTCAAAGGCGTTTAAATGATGTAATGCGTATTCGTTTGGGCATTTACTGATGTGAAACCAGAGTGTCTAGACTTACCAAAGATAATTCTATTTACTATATTACTAGAAGAGGACTCGCTCAGCTTTCAATCAGTACGAATGAGAACGGCGGGGGCCATTTGAAGAGTGGCGCGGAAGCGCACGAAAGAAGTAGACTCGTATATAGATCCTGGAACCCGACGTGCACATATTAAATGACAGTCTATACCGCTTCAAATGTAAAGTTGGATTAGCAAAATCACTCTGAATTTAAGGAAATGAGCATTTGTCCAGACTTTATTCCGAGATTTTATTACATAGAGAGATACATTCACGACATATAGTAAATGTGTTTCGACGAGAAAAGACTTGCTCTAATGTATGGAATAAGAGCCTCAGCGTGAAGCCAAAAATTGTGAAATAAATACACACGTCAATATTAATATACGGTTGCTGAAGACAGGTGCCGACAGGTGCGAAATTTGATTATGCCTGAACATCCTATGAAGGGGGGGGGGGGAGAACTTTTTTTTTCACCGCTCTGAGTAAGATTTAAAAAAATACTCGATATTCTTTTATTTCATCGAAATATTCACCTCCACTTAATGATAGATGTGTTGGTGAAAGTAAAATGTGTCATAGGGTCTTCTGGTAAATAGGACAGTCTTATGTTCAATTGAGCACGTCTTGTTTAAGTTTCTCTATACTGAAATATACCGGATCAAGTCATTACACTATAACAACTTGCCCCATGCCAATGCTGAATATCATTAACAACTTTCAATTCCTGAACAACGAATTTTCAGTTTGGTTATGTTTTGTTATTTAAAGGAGGTCCGATATCTAATGTCCCATGGGGTTTTTTCGGAACTTAAGCTTAAACATGTGCAAACATCATAATCAATTCAGGCATGCTATATTCAGATGCTAAAGCTGCACTCTTCAATCACGGTCGTATGAGCAATTTGCATGTGAACATATAGCTACGTGAAAACCACTTGTTTATTGCATGCTTCACTTGTGCAATGCTGTTCCGTATAGAAACCAAAACCCAAAGAGAAGTGTGGATTGAATGAAAGCAGCAACGTTAGTAGAACACATCAGTGAAAGTTTGAGGAAAATTGGACAATCGATACAAAAGTTATGAATTTTTAAAGTTTTGGTGTTGAAACCGCTGGATGAGGAGACTACTAGAGGTCATGTGTGTACAACATTATAAAGAAAATATAAAGGGAATTATACAAAAATATATTTTTCATAAATATTACACATTCCATAAACATGATACTGACATATGTTAAGAGTAGCAATTACTCACCCTGCTTTTTGAAAGTGGTTAGTCAAGTGCTCTTTCATTAAGCTAGAAAAGTAAAGTTTTGTGGAATTTCCTTTATATTTTCTTTATATTGTTGTCCACACATGACTCATACCCTCTGAAAATCATTGATGATGAATCAATGAATCATTGAAAATCGAATGATGCTGATGTTCAAAACGAATAATTCTTTGATAGAATGACTATCATGACTGAGTCAATAAGATAATTAGTAGAATAAAATAATCATGACTGCATATAAGACACGAGGAACACAAAGACTGTATAATACATAATCGAGTGATAAATAAGCGTCAGTTTTGTGTGTGATAACAACACATTAAAAGTGTATTTTACTCATCATCTTTAAAATTGCAAAAAGAGATATGTCTGTAAGATGAAAACTGTTCCTGTAAGTCACAATATAATTATGATGATAAAAGACAGTAAAGACTGTTCCCTCTTGAGCCTCAAAATGTTTTATCACACAGGTTAATTTTGCTTCATTTGAAAGTCCATTTCATCACATTCTATTAGAGCGATTGCCATTTGATTTCAATTCAACTCGAAGGGGATTTTAACGTGATGATTAATTTGCGTTTATCCACATCTTTTGATCATTTTCATATTTATTTTTTATATTTGGATAATGCCGAAAAAGATTTCCAACTAATTTGTTTTACAATTCCGTCAAGTTTCCAGTTCAGTTCAGTTTCTTTTGTTTTCCATCCGACATCCAACAAAGATTATACAACAAAATACAAAGTATGCATTATACCATCACATTACTTGATCAGTTTGAAAAAGAAAATGCATAACGCAGTAAGAATCGTAAAGTATGTGACAAGTTATGAAATGTACAACAAAGAAGAATAACTAAGAACATCAATGCAATTTTAATAATTCAAACTGAAAACGATTTTCAACTTGTTTTACAATTCCGTTCATTTTTCAGTTCAGTTCAGTTGTATTTATTTGCCATCCCACATCCAACATTGAATAGTATACAACAAAATACAAAGTGTGCAATATACCATCACATGATTTGATCAGTTTGAAAAAGAAAACGCAGTGAGAATCGGAAAGTATATAACAAGTTACCCAACAAATTAAAGAACGATGTAGAGGAATAAAAAACAAACGAAAGAAAATATATACACACTCACACACTCTCGTTCGATTGCCTACTCACGTTTATATATATATATATATATATATATATATATATATATATATATAAGAAAACCAAGGGAAGAAGTGCAACAAACGCAACTTCATCCTACAAGAAAGATTCGGTTCAAGCTCCATATACACTGTATTTCTTTATTTTTAACACTGCTTACTTCTCTCATACTATCTTTGTACTTGTTCTCGTATTTACGTATATAGTATACAATTCTTATTTGTTGATATCTATTTCATACTTCTTATTTATCTTGATTATGATTTTTCTGTTGGTTTACATGTATTCTATTCCATTTCTTTTTCTTTATCGGGAATTGAACAAAGCATTGAAGGATATCATTGCTTCATTTGATTATCTTTCTTTACATTTCGTTGCTATTTTCTTTATAATTCATGGTAGTCGTCATTTTATTTCAATGGTAAGTATTTCGAACGTCCATCTCCTATAGCGATTATAGCTTATAGGGGTTTAGGTCTACATGCCTTCGTACCACTGCGCACTTCGCACTGCAATACTCTTTAAGCACTATCGAATGCGTTAACATTATCTTGCTGCTGCTAGGCAGGCTGTTCCAGACACCGTTTGAAACACTCTGGAATGTGTAGTGGGCCATCTCGTGGAAAATGAGAAAGGTGCACAACACCCACGTGTCATATACAGCCCATGAACGAGCAAGACAATATCAAAAGTAAACAAGGCCTACGAGCTCGACATCAAGTACACATTATGGTTTTGGAGGAGAAAGTCCCACAGCTCGGGACTTTCCCCGCGGCGCGGGGGACAATGTGAACGCAGTGAAAGAAACTGTGGAGAAGTTTTGCTGTACCTGGGGGGACATGTTGGCTACACTGATGGCTGCCTGCCAAAATTGATGGCGTAATTGTGACATTGTCAGTGAAAATGGCCAGCGCAAAACTCATGACAAAAAAAGGGGGAGGGGGCAAAAGCTAGATGAGATGAAGACAGTAATTTGCAAATTGGATGAGTAGGGCATCACTAAACAGTGTAGGATAGGAAGAAGAAAAGAGAGTTTATAGTCTGTAGGTCTCGTGCTGGAGTAGCTTGATTTGAAAACCTGTAAGCTGAGATGGAAGAAGAAGAAATTACTTTAGAAAGTGTCACATCTCAAGCTAGTTGGCAGAAAACCTATGTAGTGGGAAACCCTGAAGAGCATGAAAGGAAATAGTTCAAGGGAAAATCTAGAACATAGATCAAGGTTCCAGGGAAGTTTGGAGACTGGCCATCGAAAAAAAAAAAAGTAAACTTCCAATCTCAAAGTGTGGGAAAATGAATGCTAATGACGAAACACAAGGATTAATCAACATTTTCTTAAGAAACCCACAGTGCATAATATTCCGTAATTATCTCTCTGAAGGTACACAAGACTAAGTTGTCTTCAAGAATTCATCTTGCATGGCCGGGATGATTCCTTTCCGGAAGGTGATATCAAACAACTCTTCCACGTCACCGATGTTTGGGTATTCATGGAGCGCCCATTTCAAGTACGTCTCAAATTCGTTCCAGTCTACCATGCCGTCGTTGTCCATATCGATGGCGGAAAGGGCCTTCTTGGTGTCGGAACAGCGATAGCAGGAGAAGTAGGGCGCCATGAAGCCGTTGTAGAAAGAGTCGAACTGCAGCATCTCGTCTCCTTTTCCTTCTTCTGTCAGATCCCACTCATCCCAAATCTCGCGGACTTTAGCCAGCAGGTTCTTGGCATGTGGGCTGTTTACTTGAAACTGATCTATGGCATCTCTCATTCTCTCGTCCAGACTTCCTCCAGCTCGATCGAACAGCAAGGCCAGACCCACCATACTCATGTACTCTTCCTTCCTACCATATAGATATCAAAAAGTTGAAGAAAGAGACTTGTCAGTTTTACCAACAGCAATCAGTAAGTCAGATTGAATTGAATGGCAAAGTTCCTGACAACAGATAGTGTATGGGCCTATTTAGCAAATCAATTCTCTGCACAACTATGATGAACTTTGCAGTGGGTTTTCTCACCTGCCAGTCCGCAGATCTTCAAGAATCATCTCCTTCATCTTGTAGGCCAATTCCAAGGTGAACTGTGGATTCTCTCCAAAGAGGTCAACTAATCTCTGAAGGATCATCTCCTTGCTGGACAGGGTGGTGATCCTCACTGGTGCCTTCTCACCAAAGAACTTGGCCAAGTCGAACTCTTCAGGCTGAAGGTCGTAGACGAAATCGACTGCGCGCGCTCCGAAAATCGGCTGCTTGATGTGTGGGTCTGTCCCTGTTGTGATTTTGGTGACGTTGATGGCGGCCTGGCGAAGGTAGGGGCAGTTGTAGTTCTTGAGGACCTTCTTGTTGCCGAGGCGAATAAGATTCATCAAAGTGACACAGGATGAAGCATTACCCATAGAAGCACCCTCGGCACAAACGCTGGCCCATATGCCGTTCGCACCATCCATCAAAGCCTTAAATGTGGATTTGATTTAATTGAAATTAATCGGAATTAATTATCTCTCTTTACTCGATTAAAGTAGCAAACTGTCTGGTATCATAATTACGAATAAACACTTATACACAAATTAACACTTTTTCATCTCAATTCAATCTTCACAACCTTCAGAGTCAAAGATTTGGATGAAAAGTATCTTAGCAGTGACGGAAATGATATGAATTCATTGTAATTTATTGCCTTGAGTTAAGTCTTGAAAGCAGATTTATTCACCAAGAGGAGATACTAATTGAGTCCACCTTATTGCCAATATGTCGATAGCTCAGGACAATATTCAAAGATGCGCTCCAGAAAGAAGCCAAAAATTGTTTTGGAATTTTTATGATATAGTGGTAAGAACTGAAATTTTGAAAAATAAATAACTGCTTATAGAATGATTTGACTTTGATAATATGGTAAAACTTGAATTGCTTCCACCAATGCTGGCTGATTTATTTTTTTTTTCTTTCACACCAGGCATACAAGGATACTTCTATGTAGGACATTACACTATAATTCAGAAACTTATGTTATACAATAAGGTGGATTAAATAAAAACGATTTAAGGAACCATTACCCGCAAAATCGGTATCTTTCTTTACTAATAAATAGGTATGTCTCTCAGTAGACTATTTTATTTGGATGATGAGTCTAGGTGATGGAGCCTGATTGTAGCCCACTTAAAAGAAGATATGCACTCCCAACCATTTCTCCGCGGAAAAGTCTAACATAGTTATTCTACTTCCATCTTCAGCGTTTTGTTTGCTTGAATAATTATTCGACTCACCTGTAGCGCAGTTGCATCGCAGTAGCCAAACTTTTCATGGACGTGAACCAGTAGATGCCCCTTCCACTTGTTGTCGTCCATGATTTTGCGGATGTACCGCGCCCACATGCCGCACTCCTCGGGCAGGGATTTACCTCTGGGCTCCTCAAACAAAATGCCAAAAGGACGTCGATTTGGCGGCAGTTTGGCAAGAAAGGATACCACCTCAAAGAGTCGAAAAGAGTGTTTAGCCATGGCGTCGGGTATATCTCTGAAGTTAAACATCACCTTCGCCTTAGAACTGAGGTTCTCGTAGCACCAGTTATTCCACTTGTTGAGCAGCGCGCACATGTCGCTTATGGAGAACTTGTTGAAGTCATATACAGAGTCGCCCAAGTCCACCTCAAATATCACGCTGTACAGACCGGCTTGCTGGAGTTTTCGGATAGCTATCGGGACGTTTGTAGTGTCCGGTATCTTGTCTTTTGTGCCTGTTTAATGGGAAAAAAAAATGACACAGCAAAACAAAGGCATGATTCACCTCTAACGTGACAAGCATGATAGCTCCTCATTCTTGATATCTTTGTAGGTTTTCCAAGTTGGGACATTTCTATCTAAACTTTCCTGAGAGTGGTACAGTGATTGATGTTGAGGATTCATAAACAGGAGAGCCAGGGTCAAAATGTGGTCAGTGCATACGCCTCGTCCTTCTGACTTTTCTGTCCTTCTTGACTTTATAAAGCAAGTACTTCTTTCATTTAAGAAATATCAAGATGAATTTCCGTCCATTTAAAAGTTAGTATCCTTAGAAAGAGTAGGATCTTACTATCACAACAATTAGAATTTGATCAAATCGGAGAAAAAGTAGGGTAGATATGAAATGTTGAAGTTTTGTTTATTTCTGCAAAATTGTTATCTTATAGAGTATTTGGATTATTCAAACGATTGAGTTAAAAATGTCACCATCTCACAATTTACCATTAATCGTGTAAAAACCTGGTTGATTATCAAGTTCACCTTTACATATGCGGATTGAGTGAATAATTATATCAGTATCATGAGAACACATGAGTCAAAAAGTTTGAGGAAAATCGGACAATTCGTTCAGTAGTTATGAATTGTTGAAGTTTCTGCGCAGTCACTGCTGGATGAGAAGATTACCACAGTTTATGATGTCAAGTGTGTAGAACGCAGTTGCGTGCTAAATATAAAATGACATGTGTGATACAAAAGACATCGTCATTTTGTCCGCGTTATCATCACGATTTGTCCTTATCTTTTTCTTCTTCTTTTTTTTTTTGGATAAATTTTGGCGAGCGAGCGCAGCGAAAGAGGCGAAAATGGTCGTATTTCAGCCAGCTAACAAAACATGGAATTCTTTTCATTTTTTGGTTATTAAATCTTACAATTCTAATCAAGATAAAGGGACGGCCTTATAGATAACGATTTACACCAACAAACTGAGGACTTAAAAAATACTCTCAATTAGTGCGAACGAGTGATCTGTAATTGCATTTTTTCACGTCATCATTACGTTTTGTTCTTATCTTGTTTGATTTGTTTTTTTGAGCCTCCTATGTTCGAAACCGTTGGAGCCGTCTTTTGATCCAATCAGCGATTGGTTCAGATCGACAGAAATTGCAGCCGCTGTTCCTTGTAACATTTTGCCTGCTAAATATAAAATGACATGACATTGTGTGAACACAATAGACATCGTCATTTTGTCCGCGTCATCATCACGTTTTGTTCTTATCTTTTTTTTTTCATAAATTTTGGCGAGCGAGCGCAGCGAGCGAGCCGAACATTTTTGTAATTCAGCTAACAAAACATGAACTTCTTGTCATTTTTTGGTTATTAAATCTTACAATTTAATCAAGATATAGTGACGGCCTTATAGATAACGATTTATACCATTTAACCGAGGACTTGAAAAAAAATACCCTAAAGTAGTGCGAGCGAGTGATCCGAAATTTGTATATTTTCGCGTCATCATTACGTTTTGTCCTTATCGGGTTTGATTTGGTTTTTTTTTTTTTTTTTTTTTTTTTTTTTGCACCCCTATGTTGGAAACCGTTGGCGCCCTCTTTTGATCCAATCAGCGATCGCTTCAGAACGAAAGAAATTGCAGCCACTGTTCCGTGTAAACATTTTGCCTGCTAAATAAAAAAAATGACATGACTGTGTGAACAAAATAGACATTGTCATTTTGCCCGTGTCATCACGTTTTGTTCTTACCTTTCGTTTTTGATACATTTTGGCGAGCGAGCGCAGCGAGCAAGCCGAAAATTGTTGTACAAAACATGGAATTATTGTGTGAACACAATAAACTTTGTCATTTTGTCCGCGTCATCATCATGTTTTGTTTTAATTTTGTTTGATTTGGTTTACTACCCCCCCCCCCCCCCCCCTCCCATTCTCCCTCCCCCCGTCCAGGCGAGGTTTTTTTTTTTCCCTTCTTCTTCGTTTTTTTTTTCGTTTTTTTTTTCCGTTTTCGGCGCCCCCAATGAGTGGCGCCCGGGGCACGTGCCCCCCCCCCCCCCGTATGATATAAACGCCACTGGTAGAAAGTTATAAATGAAACTTATTTACCAAACAAACATCGTCAGCATAGTGAAAACAATCAATTGATAAAGTACCGAATGATTTTGGTGAAAAAACATAACCGGCAAAAGCGTGCAGACTAGTTGAGGTCATTCCCTTAATGATATGCCACTCTAGATTTTGTATAAATGAATACAGGGTTTTATTTAGGATGCTGATAATATGCAAATTTGAAGTGCGTACCCAGAATGTAAAACGATCCTTAAGAACTAGTGGGTCCCAATATTGATCCTTGTGGAACAGCACAAGTAATCCGTAGTTGAGTAGACTTTTCATTTCCATAACATACAAATTGAAATCAATTTGATAAATTACATATAGCTGCGCATCCACTCTAATGGTAAACAACCCACGCCTATGCCATGGTGTTGTAATTTATAGAGCAAAACGTACTGATTTACTGTTTCGAAAGTTTTTGCAAAGTCTAGAAATAAGTCACAGTAACCTTTCCCTCATCCGTTTGATTGGCTAATTCATCACTTAGATTAATCAACGATAGTTTTGTACTGCGCTCTTGTCTAAAACCATAATGGTGTTTATATAATATTCTCTTTTCCTCCAAAATCTTAATCAGCTGACTGTTAATAAGCTTTTCGAATATCTTACTTATCACCGGAAGGACCGAGATAGGCCAATATAGTTTGAAGGCACATCTCTAACTCTCTTTTTATAAACAGATGGTACCTTAGCAGTCTTATAGCATCATGAAACACACCAGAAGATAATGATAAACTTATGATCTACGCTAAAGGATGAATTTTTCCGAGCAGCATCAACGACAACTCTTACTGGGATGTCATCATATTCACAGTCCTTATTTGCGTTCAAAGAGAGAATAACACGATGCACTTCAATGACTGTCACTGGTAACATGAATAATGATTTATCAACATCTCCTTTCATGGAAGTATAAGGATCGTTTTCACTAATTTCAATTTCTTAGCTAAATTTTTTTCAGATTCTAACCTTTAACTTATTTCTTGAGTTGCTTTGCGTTCCTTTCTTACACCATTCTCAGTAGCCTGAAATTCAAACAGAAGTCCACAAAATTCAACATTTTATTGAAGAGGACAGATTACATGGACTTGTTTCTGACGTTTGTTAAGGACAATATCATTCCCCCTGTCTTCTGAAAGAAGCAATTCAAGTTCTATTTTCATCATGCGAACAAGTGAAATATTATATGTTGATTTTTTCTCCCGCTATATTTCTCTATGGGGACTACATCGTTCTGCGCAGATATCATAGGCCACATCCGTCTTCTCATCCAGCGATGGCCGCACTAAAACTTCGACAATTCATAACTTTTGGACTGATTGTCTGATTTTCTTCACACCTACTCTGATGTGTTCCAATGATATTGCTGCATTTTCTTAATTCCTACACGTGTGATAATGAAGGTGAACTCATGGTCCTTTAAGTATGAGTGGGGAATTGATATGGGGATCCCCCGCTGCTCATGACACAGCGTTAACCCTGAGAAATCTTGTTTTTCTGATAACATCGAGTTAACTTCATTAAGCTTGAGTGTGATTACACAGTACTTTACTCCGAGCTTATCTTCAAAGTTAGCTTAACTTGAAGTTAAGGATCACCGTCTGAACTAACTATTATTTGGACGCCGGACACCACATTCTTTAAAATCCAGGCCGACTATTATACATTTTCATTTTTTTTTTGTTCGGCTTATCTAAAGATTGAAAACAAACAAGCAAATAAACAAAAACCTGTGGAAATTTATAAGTCTTTCTTTGATGATTTATGAAAGGAGTTTAAGCATGGTTTGTCGGTGATTTCGGCAAATACAGGGCAGCGATTCAAATATTCGACTATCAGGTTGCATCTTCAATTTCAGTTTCCGTTTTATTTTCATATTTCTCCATAAAAAAATACATGAAATATAAGAATATTAAATAGTACATGATATCCACCTGGGAAGCAAACTACTACAAAACGAAAGAAATACAATGATATCCAGCGAGGAGACATACATAAAAATATTGGACACATAGTGGTCGATCTATGAAAGTTGGAATCTGAGAATGAATGCTAAAGAAATGTGAAGGAACCTACTTAAAAGCAAGCTTGTCGAACCCAGTTAAAACTGAGATACAGGTTGAAATGAGGAGTACGGGTGCAACAAATGACCGAAACAGAGAGAGAAAAAAAAAGAAAATAAAAACACAAATATACAGGGATATAACGAATTCTTCTCGAATGCAGGTTTGGGGGTCGGATGAGCCATATCCCATGCTGCAAGCGGATGAGCTGTTGTCATTCTGGCAATAATAACAATATGAGTAAATGTATAATGACAATGATACGGTTTGGAAAATAATAAAAAAGATTATACATTTCGTGTCTTCAAAGAGACTGGGAAGTATTGAGAAGTATCTTGGTACGGACAACTTGTTTACTCTTCCTGGAAACGAACGTGATGGAATGGGACTAATTATAATCTGCGCGTGTGTTCCATTGTGCTGGTTCAAACCGGTTCAGACATTACAGTACGTGTGTATAGTGAAAAAACAACACGTATTATGTCTACATTTACTCAATCTATATGCATGAATCAGTCTCTGAAATATGTATAATGTGTATGCATGTGTGTAGGACCTACACACTATGACTATATAGGCCTACATTTAGAGAGGGGGGGGGGGGAGTGAGTGAGTACAGTATGTTTAACGTGGCAAAATTATAGAAAAGAAATAAAAACCGAGGAAAAGCCTGGACAAAAACCAGCGGGGTACTAGCAAGTATAGTCGCGATGTATAACATCATGTGATACATTATAAATACGAGGTATATAGGCCTAGAAGCACTCCGACAGCGCAGATCTCTGCCAAGCCGCTATACAGTACTTTGTTCTTCCATTATGTACTCTGTTCTATAGCGCCATGAGTATCTTTTTAGGTAAAATGAGCGGTTTATAAGAGTCTCTCTATTATTATTATTTTAAAGAGATCAGTGATTTCCGACCATACGTGTATATGGGAAGATTGCTTAAAATCGCCCGATTTTCTAAAGTAGAAAGCCTTTTGTTAAGTCATCAACCCTCAACAGACAGTACCAGGCCTGTGATAGGCCGTGGGAAGACCCGATTTCGTTCAGTTTCGTTGTAACGCGAGGTGCGTTAAAATATTTTGGCTTCAAAAGATGTGTCGCGTCGTTGAATAGAACCATTTGATTTGAACGCCATGTAGTATTCGGAAACTTCGCACGCATAAACATTAGGGGGATTTACACCTACGCCAAATTACAAACTCGAGTTTTTTGCCCGAGTGGACACACACACACACACACACTCACCCGCACACACACACACGCACACACACACACACACACACAAACGAAAATCAGCGCGATCAGCGCGATGCTAAACCAAAGAAATCTTGCTCTTATTTCTGACAACGGGGGAGAAATTTCTGATGCTAAAAAGCAAAATAATATAGGATGCAGTTTTTACTGAATGCATCCCGAAATTGACTAAGAAATACGTGTGAGTTTTTACTTGATTTAATTCATTTTTCCATATTAATCATAAATGACACAGAAATAAAACAGCAACACAAACAATTACAAAACATATAAGCAATACAAAGTATACAACTATAGTGGCGGATCCAGGGGGGAGCACACCGGACGCGCGCCCTCTCTATATTTTTGGTTAAAAAAAAACCAAAACAAAACTGGGGGAGGGGTGGGCGCGCCAACTTTAATAAGCCAGTTCGGGGTTAGCTCATGGGCACATGGGTACAAATGACCTTTCTTCTTTCTCAGTTGATTAGTTTTGACTAGTTTCAAGAGACAGAAGGCATAGCTTGCCCGACATAACAATTTATGGAATTCATCAGTCATGTTCAAACAAAGGATGAACTTGCGTAGATCAGGTGACCAGAATGATCCTTCCATTGGCATTTTGGAAAGTATCCATTTCATTATTTTGCATTGAATGTATTAACAATCTCTTTCTATTGATATTGTTAGATACCGCTTTTGCTGTCAGGTGGATGTGCTGGCAAGCATCACTTGAATAATCATTACATCACAGATGCTTATCTCAGTGAATTTAAAAACCAACATGCTCTGCTGGTACAAATGACATTTTTCTGCTCATGCTCAAAGTGGAACCCCGAACTGGCTTATTTGGTAAAGACACCCCTCTTTACGGGATTCCTGGATCCGCCTCTTATATAGTATGCGACCATGCATCATTAAACTAATAAAAAGTCCTACGACCTGATTTTCCTTTAGAATTCAACATTGAGTGAAACGGGTCAACCAACTCTGGTCTATAGGCCTGTATACAAGCTTTTTTTTTTTTTTCGGAAAGAACAATTATTATACCTCTTCAATATATTTCTAAATGTGGGATTATTATAACAAAGGAAAGTTGTCAAGCGTGGAGTTTTTTGCTAGAACTCTATTTTTGGTTCTGACGAAGCCTCCCGGCACTATCCTCAAATTTACGGATTGGGAGCGAGAGAAACTTTTTAAACACCCACAATTATGATTCTATTGATCTTTGAAAGGATAATGCTGTTTATACAGTGAAAGTTAGTATTAGTCATGAATAGATCGTACTCACTGAGTGTGCAAACTTTCATTATCGTTTGATACCCTTTAAACATTCTCCATTTTCAACTCTTTTTCAAAGGATGATGCTCTAACAATGAAAGTTAGCATCAATTATGAATATAGGCCGTACTCAATGAATGTGCAAACTTTCATTTTCGTATGATAATTCCGTTAGAGTGGTTGCTATGTAAATAGGAATTGGTCCAGGAAATTCCGTTCTGGGTGGTGGCGGCACAAAGCAGTTAATAATTCACGTGCCACTTCCGGGTTTCATCAACAGACAAGCAAAAAATATGGGTCCCGTGCGATTTCTTCATGCACACTTTTATTTTAAAAAAATCAAGGAACGGTGCGCTCCCTTTAATTTCAATTCTTTTATCAAAAAAAAAAAAAAAAAGAGCGAACAAAACTGGGAAATGTACATAACTTGTATATGCCCTGTTCTTATTTCAATATCATTCACTAGCATGTAAAGCAACTAGACATATCATGCGTATTACAAAAATGAAAGAAAAAGGTCAATGCCTGGTTTGCTGTAAAATGACATTTTTTATCCCTGTTCTTTTTTTTTCAGTTTATTCACTAACATGCAAAGCAACTATAATATAGACATAATTACATGAAAGAAAGAAAAAGATCACAATGCCTTGTTGCTGAAAAATGAAATTTATATCCCTGTTCTTTTTTTTTTTCCAGTTTATTCACTAACATGCAAAGCAATTATGTGGACATATTACATGAAAGAAAGAAATAGGTCACAATGCCTGGTTGTTGAAAAATGAGTACCTTCAGTTATCTCGGAGAAGGCCCACAGACCTTCGGGATCCTCCCCTTTCTCCTTCAGCTGCTTGATGAAAACATCATCCACGCGGGTCATGTGGGAGAAGGAGGCCACGACGGTGTGTTTGAAGCCGCACTTTTTCGCCTCTTCATAGATCTCCCACTTGTTCTCCAGGGTGTGGCCCCGCAGTTGCCCCACAGTGCTCTCCCGGATCGAGTTGTCCAGCACGAAAAGGTCCAAGTCGCGGAGAACTTGATATTTGTCAATTGCTTTGGCAACATCCTTCTCGTACACTGTGCCCAGAGCTTCGACTTTCGACGACGTTTTGCCCATCTATATAGTGACAAAAACGAACAACTAATGAAGTTATAATTGAAAATGATTAGTTTTTTCAATGCCAACGTTAGTAAGATAGGACATTAATAATGAGCGTTTTTGCCCGAATTCTGATCAGCAAATATAAAGCCCGTGCAACAATTATCTGGGCAAGGTTTACGAGAAATAAAAAATCGCCCGTCATTTTTTTTTCTCAGATCGCAATTATGAGTGCAAGATGAGGACAAACTGTCGACCTGGAAACATTATGCCTCCCTTAAAAAATAAAGGCTAAAACCATCTATGCAAATCTACATTCTAACAGCGATCCATTTAGACAAAGCGTGGAATCTGAATGACAAAACAGTACTGTGGCTTAAATATAATGTTTAAGGAGCCGTACATAGGCAACATTAAGGCTCCATGAAATTATAAACCTTCCCTATCCTTGAATTGTACGTGATTTCAGAATAATAGTAGATGAAACCCACAGAAACAATCCGAAATATTTATGATGTCCTTTAAATTGTGCCCGTCCCAGTAATGGTTATGAATCATTATCAAAGAGTTTTGACCATATACATATATTTCAAGTTGGAATCATCTTTCTTTTAAATTAGCGTGAAGTTCCTATCACTATGAAAACTGCATGTACGCAGAGCGGATATCTACAAAAGCCTACCCTACATATGTTTACTATTGTACTTTCGAATGAAATAACTCTGTAAACTTCATTACGCTCTGATAATATGCGGCAAGTTAAAATCACATAAAATGACCGTGATGTGTTTGACAGCATACCTCGTTTCACTGTTGTAAAACGATTCCAAGTGTGTGACTATGACGTAGGCCTATCACCTGAAGTCAAAAGGCTTCTATACGTAGAGCGTGGCTGGCAAAGAACTTCGAACATTGAGTAAAAATCAACTGACATGAAAAATGGTCTTGCCTTCGAGATCCCACTGATTATTGAGATTGCCCTGGTCCGCGCACGCTGCCGCCTTTAAAAACCAAAGTTGAAGGTCTGCACACGGAGCTCGCTTTCAGATTACAAGAGCATTTGGATTGATCCTACAAGTTTGTAAGGCAATATAACATTGTGATAACAATGGGACCAGTACTGGCACATACCCGTCAATAAACTGCTATTATGTTCCAACCGCGATATAGAAATTTATATGAGGAAATTATGAAAGGGGATGTAACTCAACTAACGGGGATTTTCCCCAGCCTCATGCGTACCCCTAGATAATGTACCATCAGTGGCGTAACTACGGGGGGGGGGGGGGGGGGCAAAAGAGTCGCTGCAATGTTGCGCAATGTGATGTTTGATAGGTTGTACACATTTGCTATCAAAGCTTGATCATTGATATTGCAGTGTTGCTTTACATACTAGTCTATATTAAAATGCCTTGCATTGCCAATAATAAGACTTGACCTTGGCTATTTCATAACTTTTCCATCTATATGAAACACACACACTCACAAACACAAACAAATTAGGGGATGCTCTATATAAAGTGCAGATTTTGGACATCCTTCTCCCGCTTGGTCACTTCGACGCCCCCTCGCTGGTCATACCTCCCCCAATCATGAACATAAACCGACACCCTTGACTACCAGTGGCGGATCCAGGGGGCGCACCGGGCGCCCCCTCCCTCCAAAGCGAAAAAAAATATATGTAGCTACAAACGAGAGTTTTTGGACTGTAAAATGTCAAAATTTTCAAGCTCGCTCACTTCGCTCGCTCGCATTTAATCGTTATGCAATTCTCATGATGCTGCTGTCAGTAATTGCCAGCAGTTGCGCCCGGTGCGTCCCTAGTTTGCAGGCACAAACCCTTGTTGGTCGTAAAGGAGTCTGCGCCAAGACTACTATATGCAGCACTTCGGCACTGTCCCATAGGCCCTGTGTTGTAGCTTCTCAGGCTGCAGTGCAGTGGTGCGTGTATTAGTCTTGGCACATGCAGACTCCTAATACGACCAACAAGGGTTTGTGCCTGCAAACTAGTGCGTCCCCTCCCCTTAATTTCCAAAGCGAAAAAATATAGCTACAAACGGCAGTTTGGGGACTGTAAAATGTCAAAATTTTCAAGCTCGCACGCTCGCATTTAATCGTTATGCAATTCTCCTGATGTTGCTGTAAGTAATTGCCAGCAGTTGCGCCCGGTGCGCCCCCTCTCCTTAATTTCCAAAGCGAAAAAAATATAGCTACAAACGGCAGTTTTGGGATGGTAAAATGTCAAAATTTTCAAGCTCGCTCGCTTCGCTCGCTCGCATTTAATCGTTATGCAATTCTCCTGATGTTGCTGTCAGTAATTGCCAGCAATTGTGCCCGGTGCGCCCAGGCCCTCTCCTTGATTTCCAAAGCGAAAAAATATAGCTAAAAACGGCAGTTTTGGGACTGTAAAATGTGAAAATTTTCAAGCTCGCTCGCATTTAATCGCTATGCAATTCTCCTAATGTTGCTGTCAGTAATTACCAGCAGTTGGGCCCGGTGCGCCCCCTCCCCTTAATTTCCAAAGCGAAAAAATATAGCTAAAATCGGGAGTTTTGGGACTATAAAATGTCAAAATTTTCAAGCTCGCTCGCTTCGCTCGCTCGCATTTAATCGTTATGCAATTATCCTGATGTTGCTGTCAGTAAAAAATTGCCAGCAGTTGCGCCCGGTGCGCCCCCTCTCCTTAATTTCCAGAGCGAAAAAAATATAGCTACAAACGGCAGTTTGAGGACTATAAAATGTCAAAATTTTCAAGCTCGCTCGCTTCGCTCGCTCGCATGTAATCGCTATGCAATTCTCCTGATGTTGCTCTCAGTAATTGCCAGCAGTTGCGCCCGATGCCCCCCCCTTAATTTCCAAAGCGAAAAAATACAGCTAAAAACGGCAGTTTTGGGACTATAGAATGTCAAAATTTAACCGTTATATGCCATTCTCCTGATAATACTGCCAGTAATTGCTGGCAGTTGCACCCGGTGCGACCCCCCCCCCCCTGAATTTCCAAAGCGAAATAATATAGCTACAAACGGCAGCTTGGGGACTGTAAAATGTCAAAATTTTCAAGCTCCCTCGCTTCGCTCGCTCGCATTTAATCGTTATGCCATTCCCGTGATGCAAATATATATATATATATATAGAAGTATTGCAACAAGTTCACTCGGTTGACATCAGGTTCATCCGTATTTTATTGCTTATGAACCTGATGTCAACCGAGTGAACTTGTTGCAATACTTCTGTCTAAAGCTCTTCCTTTGAGGATATCGAGCACTCTTCATAGAAGGATAGAATCACCAAGTGTGTATATATATATATATATATATATATATATATATATATATATATTTATATATATATATATATATGTGTATATATATATACATACATAGTTTATATATAGCTACAAACGGCAGTTTGGGGACTGTAAAATGTCAAAATTTTCAAGCTCGCTCGCTCCCCTCGCTCGCATTTAATTGTTACGTTATGCAATTCTGATGTTGCTGCCATGAGGTGCCCCCCAATGTCTTGACCCACGGTAGGCGCCACTGTCCCCTCGTAATATATCATGACGTCTTGTTCTCGACGTAACAAATGTACTCTATAAACAAAATAACTTATTACTAAATATTATCACATAAATGCAACCTTTACCATAATGATATAACATTTATTTGTATCTGTGTTGATAATTAACCTGTGTCTTTATTACATGTTATTATGTTCATCGCAATGTTTTACTGATTTCGTGACATTATCTGTATATACGAACATTTCATTGTATTCCTAGTTATTTGTTTGTTAGAAATGAAATAAATCAACTTGAACTTGAACCACATAAACTTCAGTAGTTATAAAGAAAAATGAATCCCCATTCTTATAGTTAAGGCATCAAAACGATCATGACAAATACAAGGATTGTGCGATATCTATAATCACTATAAATGGATGTATATTATTGATTTTGTTGTATTTCCTTGTATTTTACTTTGAATTGTATGAAAAACAAAAACATGACATGGGAATTAAATTTGGTTTTGTTTGAATTTGAATAGAATTTGAATTGAATTGAATGCGTTCCATGAATTTCAGCGAGATATTCGCGCGTATAGCTTCCGTTCGATATTTTGATTTTATTCTATACACTGTATTATGTTCGTAGAACGGCTCTGTAGGCTATATTACAGTGTAGTGACTCGTTGATTCATATGGTAATTTGACATGGATCACTGCTTCATTGTATAGCTGCTTATCATCTGCATAACTGACATACTTGAAAGACCAAACTGTTCAAGATGATAATTGGTGAGATTCGTTTTATAATATTTCACCAAGACCAATATTTTGACAGCATCGTCGTTATTTTTTATTTCGATATATCTTATTTCAAAGAATCGATCGTGGTAACTTCTCCAGTAATCAAAATTCAATTCTTTTGTCTAGTTTTTAATATCATTTATTGTCCATCCTTTTATGATTTAATGAATTTATCGTTTTATCCTTTCACAGGTTGTTTGTTGGTTGCTTATGATAGCATTACCAATAATCTAAATTTTGCCGTATACTTCATCTTTTCATTTTACGCTTCCACCTATACTCTCCTCCTCTCTCTTACATTCTATCGTTATGAATATCGTCCATCTAACTGAAAGAACACAGATAAGTCTTCAAACATTTTTTTTAAAATAAACTTTGCCCCTTTTGTGTTTGTGTGTGTCATTATTCAGTTCAGTTTCACTTCCTATTTGATTTTTTCTGCATTTTTTTTTTTCGTTCAAGGAAATCATATGTGAAAATGAAAGCACGAGTATCTGACCACAGAATTAAAAAAAAAAACACACACACACACAATATTACATTCATAGTATAATAATCACGACAATCTTTAACGTTTGGAAAATACAATTGTCAAATAACAAATATGAAATGAATCGAAGATACACCTTTTTCCAGGTAAAGAGGAAGAAGGAATGCAGGAGCCTGAAATCTGAAACTTCTATCAAATGAAAGTGTGAGCAAGTGGTGAAGAAGCATTGTGGTATCTTGGGTTTTCCCGCCAAGGTCGTCAAATTGTAAGTCAATAATACCAGATCCGTTCGTTTGGAGATAGCTGTCATAAATTGTCTGATGCAATAGATTATAATAACATACGAGCGTAAAGCAGGACTATCCCTCGCGAAACCATAATGCATTGTTTCATTGCCGGCGGAACGGTGGGGGCCGTGGGGGCTCGGGCCCCCACACTTTTTGTGCACCATACAAAGGAATACATACGGTGTCATCACTTTGGGCCCCCACACTTTTTTTTTTTTAAACCGGAAGTACGTAAGTGGCACTAAATAGGGAGAGATGAGCTGGGGACTTTTTTTTTTTTCCTTGTTAGCTCATGAAACCCGGAAGTGGGCCCCACACTCTTGAAAACGGTTCGCCGGCCCTGTATTTTAGTAGTCTTTGAACATACTCTAGACTGGTCTCCCATTATGTCGATGAAGTAGTCATGAAATGTTTTCTTCCTATCAGTGTGTATAATACGAAGAATCAAATTGTGTTTAACACGTAAGATCTATGAATCAGTTGTATTTTTCTTTCATACTTCCACATATTGATTACCGTTGTGCTGTATGGTTGGAATCGAAACAGATTGCAACGTTGCCAAAATAAGTGTGCTCGTAAAGTATTAAATGAGGTTATTAGGCCTACATGCCAGCACAAGCATTTAATCATGCTCTAATAAGTGGCAGTCAAATGAGCAAAGAATCAATACCATTACTGTCTTCTGGTGTATAAATTTTATAATTTAGCCCCACCGTACATAGTCAAACTCATGACCAAACGCACTACTACTTATATCACGCGATATGCCCTTTCTTGCCAATTAGAGTATACCCAAACCTAGAACTGAATATAAGAAATGCTCCTTCTCATATGCTGCAAGCAAATCGTTTAATGCGTTACCAATTTTATTCAAACAGCCTCTTCACTGCAAGCATTAAGAATTATTGTGAACCACAACATCAATCTCTCATTTTGATATGAACCCCTTGCACCAGCTATAGGCAGTTAGATATCATGGTATCATTTGTTTCTATTTTCTCCGGTTGTTTTATGTTTGTTCTCATGACAAGTGTATATTATGGTCATATACGAACCGATTGTTCTTTAACTGTATTTATCTTCGGTTTTGTTCTCGTTTTTTATTGTGTGCACATGTAATGTAATGTAATGTATATCAACGCAGGGCTTCCTTGTAAAGCAGGCCCTTGACTACACTGCTTTAAAAGAAGACTTAGTAAAATTAATAAATGGAGTCAAAAGTTGCCTGAGCTTTCGATCCTATAGCAGAATCTTCGTCAGAGGCAAAATGACAAACAGGCAGGGAGAGCAATCACATAATAGGACTTCACACAACAAGAACAGTCAGGGACAGGCTGGGTACACAGAACAAAGAAAATAATGGAGAGGGTGGGAGGTCAAGGGCAAGGAGCCCAACAGGGAAAGGGAGGGGGATTAGAGCAGGAGGGCGGACAGACAAAAGTCAGAGGAGGGTCAGCGATGATCCTGAGGACCATGGGGGCAACCATTGAAGGATAAGGATGAATAGGGAGGCAACATCAAAGAAGATAAGGAACAGCAGATGGATAAAGAAAGGAAAAGTGAAATAGCAACAGCGGGGGGGGGGGGGGGGGTGAGCAAACAGTGAGCCCTGAAAAGGTGTACGAGGAGGAGGCAACAAAATGAAAGTAATCAAACATATCAAAGTGTATATACATACACACAGTAATAATAATAATGATAATTATAATAACAATAATGATAAAGATATTGATAAAAGAAATAAAAATTAATAAAGCACATAATCTATGAAAAAAAAAAGGGGGGGGGGGGGACACAACATCCGAGGGAGAGAAAATTGTACACATTGTATGTTGATAAGCAGGCATAGGCATAATAAGCACAAATATATATTAACAAACAAAACCAAGTGTGTGTATGTGTAGGTGGAAAAAGGCTGTAATAAAAGAGACTTTGACTAGAGGAAGGAATATGGGAATAAAAGGGTCTGCAATTGGAAAAAGCGCAAAGAAAGACAACATAAAATTAAAAATAGAAAAGAGAATAATAATGATAATAATAATAATGATAATAATAAATGTATTAATAAACAAATAAATAAATTAATTAATTAATTGATTAATTAATTAACTAATAACTAAATAAACCTAGTAGCTTGGATGATTAATTTCATGTGACTCTCATTAGATTTTATAATCACAGATTAGTTTTATTTATCCATTCCCCAAGTTGGCAATATTTTTTTCTTCAAAGAGATTTAGTACAATGTACAATGTATTAGGTTGACACCATACTCGGTCCATTCATGGCAACGGGGAGAATGAGCACCGAACCCTTCTAACCGTGTATCTGTACGATGTATGAGAATATCTAACAGCTTCACCAGAGAGTAATAACTGAGAATTGATTTTGATTTTTCATAATGTATTTGTGTATACCCCCTTTAATATCAACATGTTTTGTAACCACGCACCAACGTTTCATTTTATACATTCATAAAAGACCCTACACTCAGGGGACTTTTTTTTTTTTCATTTTTTTTTAACTCTGTATAAAGTCATTGTTCAATAAGCCCCAGTCCCTCGACTGCATGTGAGACATTTTATCTATTCATCTGTCTATTTATTCAGTTATCAAAATGCATTAGCAACAATCAATGATATTTCGCGGAATTGAGGGGGAATTCCCGTCATGAGCGTGCTTTCTTTTTTGTATCATAAATACATGAGTGAAATATGATAGAACATGACTCATAGTGATATTTATGTGATCTGAGAATATGCCTTGCAAGTCATTCCGCTTATTCCTGTGTTTGTGTATGTGTGTGTGTGTGTGTTTGATATTTAGGGCCTATTTGACAATATTCTTGGTTTTCATATAGCATATTCTTCATTTTTTCTCTTTATTATGATTTTTTTCATACATGTATTTAATAATTTGATAAAGGCCTACATTTCTTATATGTCTTGATAATTTTCTTTATACTGCTTTTCCTTAGATGATATTATCTTTCTAGTAACCGGGATTTAACGCAATATAAATGAAAACAATATGACAGTTGAATAAAATTCTGTTGAGAAATGCAGATCCTAAAGCGCACATGGGTATACACAGCCACAGACACACACACACACATACGCGTCTATGGTGGAAACCGAGGACCTGTTTTACCAACAAGGATTTTACCACATAACCGAGGACCTGTGTGTCAAGGATTCTTGTCAACCGAGTACTCATTCGTAAATTATTACCATCCAACCGAGGACTTATTACAATAATGCTAATCGAGGTCCTACAAATATGTACCCCTACATGCAAAAGCATGCAAAAGCAGACCGTTTGGAATGGTCTGCGTACCGAGGACGTCCTCGGTTCTCTGCGTATGTGTGTCCTCGTTTTACATCACGGGTAAGTGCAGACACACGCACACACGAACAGAGACACACATACACAAACACACACGCACACACACACACACACACACACACACACATATGCCCACACACATGCTCATATTTTGTTTCTCAATCGACTTCTTTCAACCCGCCGTAATCATCGTGCTTTGATTCTTTGCTCCGATGATTTAAGACACGTCGCATAATATTAGACATCTTAGATGGCTACAATAACTTCATGCAGTTTCAGATTGTGCATGGAGCGTACGCCGCGATCGCGTATTAGTCAAAAGAGGTTCTATAATTATGTAATAGAGCGCGCGCTCGCATATAGAAGCGGGGCCAATTGAACGCCCGCCGCCATTAGCAAAGAGGTCGACTACCAGAAGCCTGAACCCGGAAGTGCCTATAGTAATAAACGTAAAGTACAGCTTCGAAGATGGGGTTGGGTTGGAAAAATCATTCTAATTTTAAGGAAAATCATCAAACACACATACAACACACACTCCCACACACACACACACACCCACAACAAACACACACACTCACACACACACACACCCACACACACATACGTACACACACGTACACACCAAACTACATTTTTTTTTTTCAAATTCCAACACACACACACACAACACACGCACACACTTGTTTGTTTTTCAATTTCAACACGCACACACGCACACACACACACACACACGCACACACACAATGCATGTCTTGAGTCCAGACCATGCGCATAACTCAAGGCACAGACAGCAGGAAGGACTGCAAAAACTCTTTCTTGCGCGAGTACCAATGGCCCAAACTTTTGCCAGTCTGACCGCGCCTAGTGGTGTTGATTTTTGAGCAAATATTAAGATCCGACAAATTGTGTACTGTCATTAAATGTTCTAATTATCTGATTTTAGTATCAGTACGCTTAATTGGTTATGACGGACGGCGCACTCTTTCTTGCGCGCGTACCAATGGCCCAAACTTCGCGATCTTAACTTTCGCCAGTCTGACCGCGCCTATTAGTAGAGCGGTTAAGCCCTCAAAAATCATGAGAAATTGTGCAAAATTTGACTAAAGTATGAAACTTTCACCAGTGTTAGTACATACCATAAGATTCATTTTAAGATCGGGAGGTAAGTCTGATTTGACCTCTGATGACCTCCAGAGGTCAATGACCTTTAAATATCAGAATATTGATGTTTGGAGGCATTTGTGAATGATAGGCTTAGATCTTGGTTACACTGCACTAAATATGCATTTGTACTACAAATCTTCTGATTCCACAGGGCATTGACAGGTTTCTACCTTTGACCTCTGATGACCTTTAGAGGTCAATGACCTCAAAATACCATAATATTGATCTGTGATGTTATTAGTTAATGATAAACATGGTTAAGATGTGCAAAACAAGCATATCTGTTTGGCAAGGAAACTGTCTTCATATTCCAAAGAGCAAAGACAGGTTTCTAACTCTGACCTCTGGTGACCTTTTAGAGGTCAATGACCTCAAAATATCATAATATTGATCTGTAGTGTCATTAGTTAATGATAAACATGGTTAAGATGTACAAAACAAACATACCTGTTTTACAAGAAATTGTCTTCATTATTCCAAAGAGCACAGATAGGGCTCTACCTTTGACCTCAGGTGACCTTTAGAGGATGTACAAAACAAACACAATTGTAGCCCAGATGGCTACTGGCACATGTTTATGATAAAGAATAGAATAGAATAGAATAGAATAGAATAGAATAGAATAGAATAGAATAGAATAGAGAGTAAAAGAAAACAGAACACTGCAGTCGTTTTCCTAGACACCCTGTGAGGTCAATATATGCTCAGTCTTTTCCCCTTCTTGGAGTTTATGAAACCGTTTATAATAATAATAATAATAATAATAATAATAGCTGCTTATATAGCGCATAATATTCCTGGAATCTCTATGCGCTTTACATAATTGGGTAAAGTACCATAAACTACAACTTACATAATTTTAACAAAACAATATAATTAAACATACAAAATACAACTTATCATAATCATTTAATAACAAAACAAATATGTTTTTAAGGACTTGAGGAAAGTGTGAGTACATGTGATGGCCCTAAGTTGACTTGGTAATTTGTTCCAGAGTACAGGTGCTGCTGACTGAAAAGCCCGATCCCCATATGAACATGTTTTTGTTGCTGGTATAACTAATAAATTCTGGCTAGAAGATCGTAGATTTCTTTGTGGAATATATTCAATGATCATGTCAGACAAATATGTTGGGGACTTATTTATCAATGTTTTATGACATAATGCAAGAATCTTAAACATGATTCTCTTATCTACAGGCAACCAATGCAGGTGTGACAACAAGGGTGTTATGGTATCTCTTCCTTTTGCTCGCATTACAAGTCGGGCGGCGCAATTTTGAACAATTTGGAGCTTTCTTATGTCTTTTTCGGGCAGGCCAAATAGAAGGGAATTACAAAAATCAATTCTAGAAGAAACAAATGCATGGATTAACTTTTCAGTAGTTTTTTCGCACAAAAAATTTCGTATTTTCCCTATTCTCTTTAATGCACACATTGCAGATTGAGTCATAATTTTAACATGTTCTTTCAGTTGAGGGTGTTGATCCATGTGTACACCCAAGTTGCGTGCTTTGGTTGTTTCATGTACATCCAGTCCATCCACTACAATACATGCTGGTGAAGACGCAGGATTAAATCTCGACGAAAAGTGAATTAGTTCAGTCTTCTGTGGATTGATTTTCAAACAGTTTTTATGAGTCCATGACAGAACATCAGCAAGACAGTCATTAATCCTGCTTATGGCACTCTGTAGATTTTGTGGTCTGAAAGTTAGATACATTTGGGTATCGTCAGCGTACAACATTGTCTCCAGACCATGAGATTTGATAATTGCTGTTATTGGAGAGCTGTATAATGTATAGAGCAACGGTCCGATAATCGAGTCTTGAGGCACCCCACACTTATCATCGATTGGTTGGGACAGAGAATCGTTCACCTTCACAACATGTGAACGTTGGGAAAGGTACGATGATATCCAATTCAGTACATATCCATCGATGCCATACAGATATTTTAAACGGTTTAGCAAGATCTTGTGATCAATTAAGTCAAATGCTGCACTGAAATCGAACAGGACCAGCAAGACTTCATTTTTTTTCATCCAAGGAAACCAGAATGTTATTCTGAACTTTGAGCAGAGCAGTTTCCACACTGTTGTGTGACTTGTAGGCTGCCTGAAAGGGGTTGTGCAGATTGTTTGCCGATAAGTATTCCTGTATTTGTTGGACTGCAGCTTTCTCAATTAACTTCCCTATGAAACAGAGGTTTGCAATTGGACGATAGTTAGACAATTCGTCTGCAGAAACATCATTTTTCTTGCGAAGTGGTGTCACAACTGCCTTCCTCAGTGACAAGGGAAAAAAACCAGAATTAAGACTAGTGTTAATAGTCGTTGTCAAGAATGGTAGTAACACTGGGGCACACTTCTTGATCACCGTGGTTGGCATTGGATCTAAAGAGGAGGATGTTGCAGATGATGATGACTTGATCAACTTCATAACACCATCCTCGTCTAAACGTTCAAATTCAGTCAGGGACGAATGACATGCTTCATTGAGTTGTACCAAATCATGATCACCTTCTTGTGTTTTCTTCACTTCAAGCGTAAGTTTGGAAATCTTGTGGTGGAAGAAATTGGCAAATTCATTGGCTAATGATTCTGCACATGTGTGCTTTGGCAGGACATTTGATTTCACTGTAGTTAACGTTTCCACCGTCTGAAATAACTTTCGCGTATCACAAGAGTCTATCTTATCGCGGAAATAGGATGACTCAGTGTCAGCTAATTTATGGTAATACTGTTTACATTCTGCCCTGTAAATCTGCCGATCAATCTCAATTTTGGACTTTAGCATACGCCGTTCACAGCGGCGCCTCTGTTGCTTCGCGAGACGGAGGGAGTCATTGTAATAAGGAGCATTTGGACGAAGAACGGCATGCCTGTCTTTCATTGGTGCATGCTTATCCAACACACTTTTCAGGGATGTGTTATAAAGATTAACTAAGAGATCAATGTCATTCGGTAATTCCCCCTCTATTTCTGTTGACAGATCCTGCTGAAATATATTGTAGTCAATGTTTTTCAAGTTACGGGAACGAACATGTTTCCTGACCTCTCGAGGTCGACCAAGACGTAAGGTACAGGTAACCGCTGCATGATCTGAAGGTAAATGAAAGTGGTTCTCAAGCCCTTCAACGATGTTAACATCTAGGCCAGATATAATGAGGTCTAACGCATGGCCTGACGAATGGGTTGGAAAAGTCACATGGTTCTTGAGGCTGAAAAGATCTAGGACCTCATTGAATGCAGAACTATCCTGATTATCTTTAACATCCATATGGAAATTGAAGTCTCCAACCAAAACTATCTTTTGTGAAGCTCTATGTAGACTCTGAAGGAAGGATGTGAACTCATCAAGAAAATCAGCAGGTCTGCTTCTCACCCTCTTCCGGCTGTAAGGAGGACGGTATATCACCAGCAAGCGGATAGTGTGAGAGGGGGAGTTTGGTGATGAGATGGAAACATCCATGTATTCAAATGAGTGTGTTTGGCTGCGGTCGTTGAACTTGAGATCGAATCCCCGATGTACGAGGATGCCAACACCGCCACCAGTAGTGCTTGTTCGAGGAACGTGATGAAACTCATAGTTTGGAAGTGTCTGACTGATATTTGCAAGAGCACAATCATCACGAAAGGAATCTGTTAACCACGTCTCAGTTAGTGCATAGATATCTATTTTCTCATTGATCACAAAGTCACATATTGCCATAGCACGTCCTCTAGCTTTCATGGATCTGGCATTCCATACCGCTAGTTTCACTGTTTGCTTATCCTTGTAAGCTAAGGGAGTTCTAGTGAGGATTTTGATATTGCCAGGTGTTCGCCTGATATCTTTCATTCTGTAGAACCGTATGTGTTCCATTATTGGCAACTTATTTGTAATAACAACCTGGATACGGTGTGTTCGCTTTCTAATACCACAACGCTTGCCGCGATGTGATAAAGGTTTATTGTTGATGCCTAGAGCTTTTACATTCTTCCAGGTATCTTCAGAAAGTTTCTTATTTGCAGCAGGACTAGGTTTTAACTTCAAAAGTTGATCCATAGAGTACTGGATTCTTTTTCCTACAAAACATTTCAAGAGGCATCTTGGTGAGTTACAGTCTGTTAAACATGCCAATATACTGTGAAAAACAAATTGAAGGCCACCTTCAATAGGCCACCTGCAATACAGCCCCGCATTTTCCGACATCACAAAAACTTTCCATAATTATATACTCGTGATGGAGAGGGAAAATAGTAAACAACAACATTGCAAGATTGATGGAATTTCTTCCAAGACAACAGACAGGAACAGATTCCACGTAGAATACATAAACATGTACTTTGATTTTTCCATTCATTTTTCCCATATCATTACACACAATCATTACACACGTATACTTGATATGGTATTCAGCTCACTGTGTGCAGACTGAGCACGACCCGATAATTCAGAACCTCTGCCTGAGAAAGGCTTGTAGCCTATCCCGCGAGTCAAAAAGAAACTTTCTTATCATCTCACTCACTCATCATAGAGACAAGCTTGCCTTCACCCAAACTGTTTAGATATTGCCATTGGAAGACTCTGATGATCGCATACAGTGGCTGTGCACCTATAAGAACGCTGGTCTGACCTCAGGATGTCTATCCAGTTTAGTCGTGGAGGAGATCTGTGTGCCGATCGCGTGCTTCACTGAAGACGCAGATGCTGCCCTGTCTTGAAAGAGATCGAGGGTATAGATCTAGACCAATTTCAGCAGGTTACACTGAATCATCACTTGCTGGCAGAGAGTCTTAACCGGATCATGCAGGTGATATTACTGTACCCGCTGCCAGCGTACCCTGATTCACACATTGGATGCAAACTGGATGGCGGCATATTGGAAAAACCAATATTTGGGCATGGGGGCACAACTTTTGGCCAGGTCCAAGTGTTAAGGAGTATTAAGCATAAAGAAGACAATTAGAGTAGATAGTAGTTTCACTCCTATTTGGAATTGAGGTTCCTAAACAGGTCATTGAAAAAATGCCCAAAATTTCCTGACGTAGTGACCCAAACTTAAAGGTCCAGTTTACCTTTGGGAGCAGTGATTTAAAAAATGTTCAAGATATCACATTTGATGCATATGTGTAGGTCTGTTGTATCATAAAACATCCTACCATATGAAATATTTGCCATAAAACCTAAAATATAAGGAGATATCAGGGTATTTCTCAATAAACCGTAACTGTACACGGTTAAGTCTGGAAACATTTTTATTATAACTATTGTTCACATTTTGTGTATTTAACAACACTTAACATCGATTATACGGATTCAAATTTCGACGGTGGCTGTTTCTATCCCTAACTCACATTTTAGAACTATTTTAAAGCACTAATGCTTTCATCTGCAAATGGTAAATTATGCCTTTAATTGGATGACAATAGCAAGTTGCAAGACACAGGGTTGCTTCATGTGGAATGCATGATTGTTATGCCTCACAGTATGTCGCTTTCCAGATGGTCCATGACGTCACTGTATGCTCCAGGACCATGAGTCATTCACCGAAACCATACAGCCCACGAGCTTGACACTGACCAACACAGGCCCGCCAGCTCGAAACTAGGTAGCATTGCCCATAAGCTTGACACTTAGGCAAACCAGGCCCATAAGAGTCCGACACATGTGGGGAGGGGGAGATCCACAAGACCTACACTGAATAGATTAAGCTTTCTGATGTAATACATATATTAATCTCGTGGGCCTTGTTTTCCTCGAGTGTCGAGCTCGCGGACCGCACAGCTTGTGGGCCTATTATATTTGATGTCGAGCTCATTGACCTTGTTCATCTACTAGTATAGTATTTAGGTCACGGGATGTATGACTCGTGGGCTGCGTAACTCATGGGCTGTACGACTCGGGTTGTTTGACTCGTAACGTACATGTACATCTGATGAGGTGGGCCTGTTGTTTTCTGGTTGGCATCTGTCACCCTTTCATCCAGTTCAAGGGACTTTGCCATATGCCTGTTCACAAACTATTAAGCATCAACCCAAAATATGGTACTCCTCTCCCCACCTTCCATGTTTAAGCGTACAAATTTTGTCCAGTGCAAATTGGATAATGTTGCACATAATTTCATGCAAGCTAGTCTGCATAACTAACCCAAACATAAATATTATATTTGAGGTCACTGCCATCACAAATTTTTAGTGATATTCTAAAAGTCTGGCCTCACACTGTCCTTAGAGGTCAAAGTTGGATATACACAGGTAATGACCAATGTTCTGTGGAATGAGAAGACACTTCTTGTACAATGTAGTATAAATGTTAATAGCATAATGCATGATTGCACACCAGGTATACAGTTAACCATTGAATATACATCTAATATCAATATTTTGATATTTTGAGGTCATTGACTTGTCACAGTCCTCAGAGGTCAAAGGCAGAGACATGTAAATACTTCCCTTGATCTGAGGAATAGGAAAACGATTCAGTTGTAACACAAATGAATTTTTAGGACATCGTTATGTTTATCATCAACCAATTGCACCATATATCAAAATTCTGATAATTTCAGGTCAATAATTGACCTCTGGAGGTCATTAGAGGTCAAAGGTAGAAACCTGTTAAGGATCTATAGAACATGAAGACAATTCCGCTGTAACAAAAATGAGTTTTTAGTACATCATTACCATATTATTTAACATTAATCAATGACGTAAAGTTTCAATTTTTATCAAATTTTGAGGTCATTGACCTCTGGAGGTCATCAGAGGTCAAAGGTAGAAACCTGTCAGGGTTCTATGGAACATGAAGACAATTCCACTGTAACAAAAATGAGTTTTTAGTACATCATTACCATATTTAACATTAATCAATGATACAAAATATCATTTTTAATCAAATTTTGAGGTCATTGACCTCTGGAGATCATCAGAGGTCAATTCAGACTTACCTCCCGATCTTAAAATGAATCTTATAACATGTACTAACACTGGTGAAAGTTTCATGCTTTAGTCAAATTTTGCACAATTTTTCGGCTTATCTGCTCTACTATATAGTGGTGTCGATTTTTGAGGACCGTAGCGGAATCGTGAGATAAGGGCATTTTGTTGATCTTCGATTTTGACCAGTTATCATTACATGTAATTACTGTGTTATCACCATGTATATTGTTTGTTTTCTGCACATTGTTCACAAGGTAAAAGAACTTGTCTGGTTTCTGTTGTAATGTTCACAAATGAGAAGTATGAAAATAAAATGAATTGAATTGAATTGAATTGAATTGAATTTCATTGAATTGTAAAAGCAAATATTAAGATCCGACAAATTGTGTACTGTCATTAATGTTCTAATTATCTGAGTTTAATATCAATACGCTTAATTGGTTGTGACCATTGATAAAGGATGGTACGAGGGGAATTCCCCCTGAAGTTGCATTCCGCGAAACTGAATGGTGCATTTTGTAACTGGCGGACAGATAGAAAAATAAAATGTCTCGCAGTCAAGAGACTGATTTGAAAGTACAATTATAGAGTAACCTTTTCTTTTTTTTTATTAGTATGTCACACAGCTGTCTTCTTTGGTTTGTACAATGGTAATTGCTTCGAACATCGATCTCCTTGCGATTCAAGCAACTATAATCTTGTATAGTTCCGCGTGTACAGTATTGTACCGCGGTTGTGGATGTGATGTCGACATTATCGTACAACGCCGTACGGCCACCATTGGAGATCGACCATCAGCTGGTTCAGCAGCACTGCTGTCTCCCACTCGCTGCTGCCAATCAGGCTTCGCTGGACCTCAATCGTTTGACAGCTTCAACGCTCAGGACCATTTCATGAAAGTCTTAAGAAAGACCTTTCGCTCATAAGACACACTTACAATAAGAGACTTCATGTAATGGATTTTACTTCTTTTTGAAAATCTCTCGCGGCTACATATTATGAGCGACTTTGGCCATTCTGAGATTTACGTAAAGACTTTTATATACCTATGAGTGTATGACTTTATGAATTGGTTACGCTGATGGAAATTCAGCTGCGACACAAGGCTTAGCATTACCAAAGATCAAGATAATCATCTATTGTTCTTTTTTTTTGTCATCGGGAAACATCTCGCTGCACTGGGCGACTGTTGTGGCGAGGAACCTCTCAAAGCTCTCCGGGTTGCCGGTTTCGAACGCCACCTCGAGGCGGATAAGACTGAAGAATGGATGACTCAAACTCATCTGTTCCCGCATGGCATTACTTATCTCTATGGGGATCAGTACCACGTTTCCGGCACGAAAAAATAACTATACATCAGAAAAGTTTATTACAAAGGTAAAGACGGCTAGAATATGAATCTAATATCAAGTTCAAGTTCAAGTTCAAGTTTGTAAACATTAATTTTATTTTCCATCTTTTCATGTTGTAAATCACATACATTACATAAAGTTGTACAAGGAAGGCATCAAATATCATGTATCAAATATCATACATAAAAAACCCCGCAAAATGCAATACAATTCAGTAAAAGATGGGTATAGTGGAAAAGCGGCGCAATAAAGTCGACCAAAAGCACAAACCAATACGTCTGAAGTATTATCAAATAACTGATGGTATGAATTTAAAAAAAAGAGCCACAATGGTAATGCAATAACCCTTAAACAAAATGTAAAAAGGACGGATAGAAGGGGAAAAACACAAGAAAATTACGAGAAAGAATAATAAATAATATTATTTCTACGTATGTAGATATACATTTGCAATGAAAATAACAAGAGACCAGGGGTCCCGCGCTGACGTGCTCACCTGAGTATCGCAAGTTCACATTCCACGTATTCATACAGACTATTATCAGAGAAAATGAAAACTTGGGGCGGGGGCAGTTGGCGTCATTCAAATCTAAATCAGGAACATGAATTTCAGCAATGGGCATTCAAATTCATTTCAAGCCGACGACGGAATCTCACCGGCCATTCAAATCCTTGAAAACCCAACCATGTTCCAAACAAGTGAATTTAAATCTAAAGAAGTCGAACATTTTAGTTACCTTGGGGCCGTTTGTATGTCTTTTTTTTTATCATGCTTTGAATAGATCGGGCTTCATGATGAAGATTATTGTTTTTTGGCTAATTATGTCGAGCTGTACATTCTAAAATTTTATATAACATCAGGAGGGTAAAATGGCAGCTAACGCGGAAGCGAATTATACAGGCACATGAAGGTATGCACTGTTATTACAAACGAGCATAATTCAGGGGAAGGTTGCTTGACACCATCGAGAAAGACTATATCCATTACATCGAAACTGATAGCATGAATACATGTTGTATGTTGTTTATTGATTTTTACTGCATGGTTTCCATTTGTGGGACCATGTGAGATCAAGTTAGTCTTTAATTGATGCATTGTGTGGTTAATGCTGGGGCGATCTCCTTTTCATTTTAAGTGCATGCGGTGTTATCAAGGAGTGTGTTGAAATTGTCATTGTGTTATTTGGATGCACTGCTAATTGTACCTTATCATATTTTCTTGAATTGAAAACCATGAATACATGAACACAGAACAATACAGAACCTTTAAACACAATCAAAATATGCATAAGAGCCACCCTGGGTTCTGTAAACCTGTGTGCATGTTCTATAGGAAACTTTTTCCTTCCATCACCCTCCCCCCCCCCCCCCCCCCCCAAGAAAAATCGTCAACCCATTACCTCGTCCTTCAAAAATCGATATTTTCTTTATCAAAGTATAATTGCTCGAAGAAAGAAATTGATAACCTGAAGATGAAATTGAACGCCCCACACAAGCACATCGGGACCAATTTGATTGAACGGGTAGGGAATGGTGTGTTCAAGTATTTAAGCTTTCAGTGACATAAAAACGTCCAATAAATAGGCCCAAGTATGGTCACCCCCCCCCCCATCCCATTTTCGTGTAGACATGAACGAGTTCCTGCGATCTTTGGATGCGCAGTCCTATTCATCTTCAATATAATGTACTCTTAGTTCTTATTGTGGTGTCTACATGACGTATTAAAAAAAAACTTCCGGAATTGATCAAATTAAATGACAAAAGTGAAAATATATAAATGCATAATAGATTATGAGTCCGTGTTATGATATAACAAGAGTTCAAGTAATACATGTAGGACTGTGTCCCCTATACGAATATCATTTAGCAAACACATCAAAAAGAAACTAATATGACTTACGCAGGCTTGTACATTGTATATAAATCTCTGTTATAAGGACATTTAAGTGGTTTTCAGAAATTCATCTCGCATGGCGGGGATAATGCCTTTCCGGAAGGTGATATCAAACAACTCTTCCACATTACTGATGTTTGGATACTCATAGATCGCCCATTTCAAGTACGTCTCAAATTCGTTCCAGTCTACCATGCCATCCTTGTCCATATCGATAGCGGCAAGGGCCTTCTTGGTGTCGGAACAGCGATAACAGGAGAAGTAGGGCGCCATGAAACCGTTGTAGAAAGAGTCGAACTGCAGCATCTCGTCGCCTTTTCCATCTTCTGTTAGATCCCACTCATCCCAAATCCGGACGACTTTAGCCATCAGGTTCTTTGCATGTGAGCTGTTCACTTGAAACTGATCTATGGCATCTCTTATCCTCTCTTCCAGACTTCCTCCAACCCGATCGAAGAGCAAAGCCAGACCCACCATACTCATGTACTCTTCCTTCCTGCCATATATACATATCAAAAAGTTGAAGAAAGAGAATTGTCAGTTTTACCAACAGCAACCAGTACGTCAGATTGAACTGAATGGCAAAGTTCCTGACAACATATATAGTGTATGGGACTATTTAGCAAATCAATTCTCTGCATAACTATGATGAACTTTGCAGTGGGATTTCTCACCTGCCAGTCCGCAGATCTTCAAGAATCAGCTCCTTCATCTTGTAGGCCAATTCCAAGGTGAACTGTGGATTCTCTCCAAAGAGGTCAACTAATCACTGAAGGATCATCTCCTTGCTGGACAGGGTGGTGATCCTCACAGGTGCCTTCTCATCAAAGAACTTGGCCAAGTCGAACTCTTCAGGCTGAAGGTCATAGACGAAATCGACGGCGCGTCCCCCGAAAATCGGCTGCTTGATGTGTGGGTCTGTCCCTGTTGTGATTTTGGTGACGTTGATGGCGGCCTGACGAAGGTAGGGCATTTGTAGTTCTTGAGGACCTTCTTGTTGCCGAGGCGAATAAGATTCATCAAAGTGACGCAGGATGAAGCATTGCCCATAGAAGCACCCTCGGCACAAAGGCTAGCCCAGATGCCGTTCGCACCATCCATCAGAGCCTTCAATGTGGATTTAATTTAATTGAAATTAATCGGAATTAATTATCTCTCTTTGCTCGATTAAAGTAGCAAACTGTCTGGTATCATAATTACGAATGCACACTTAGAAACTAATTAACACTTTTTTTTAATCTCAGTTCAATATCTATGAGTTTCAGATTTAAAGATTTGGATGGAAAGCATCTTAACAGTGACGGAAATGAGATGAATTCATTGTGATTTATTACCTTGAATTCAGTCTTGAATGCAGATTTATTCGCCTAGCGGAGATACTAATTGAGTCCACCTTATTGCCAATATGTCAATAGCTCAGGACAATATTCAAAGATGCGCTCCAGAAAGGAACAAAAATTGTTTTGGCATTTTTATGATACAGTCGTAAGAACTGAAATTTTGAAAAATAAATTATTGTGTTTAGAATGATTTGACTTTGATAATATGGTAAGACTTGAATATTGCTTCCGCTTATGCTGGCTGATTCATACAGACTATTATCAGAGAAAATGAAAACTTGGGGCGGGGGCAGTTGGCGTCATTCAAATCTAAATCAGGAACATGAATTTCAGCAATGGGCATTCAAATTCATTTCAAGCCGACGACGGAATCTCACCGGCCATTCAAATCCTTGAAAACCCAACCATGTTCCAAATAAGTGAATTTAAATCTAAAGAAGTCGAACATTTTAGTTACCTTGGGGCCGTTTGTATGTCTTTTTTTTATCATGCTTTGAATAGATCGGGCTTCATGATGAAGATTATTGTTTTTTGGCTTATTATGTCGAGCTGTACATTCTAAAATTTTATATAACATCAGGAGGGTAAAATGGCAGCTAACGCGGAAGCGAATTATACAGGCACATGAAGGTATGCACTGTTATTACAAACGAGCATAATTCAGGGGAAGGTTGCTTGACACCATCGAGAAAGACTATATCCATTACATCGAAACTGATAGCATGAATACATGTTGTATGTTGTTTATTGATTTTTACTGCATGGTTTCCATTTGTGGGACCATGTGAGATCAAGTTAGTCTTTAATTGATGCATTGTGTGGTTAATGCTGGGGCGATCTCCTTTTCATTTTAAGTGCATGCGGTGTTATCAAGGAGTGTGTTGAAATTGTCATTGTGTTATTTGGATGCACTGCTAATTGTACCTTATCATATTTTCTTGAATTGAAAACCATGAATACATGAACACAGAACAATACAGAACCTTTAAACACAATCAAAATATGCATAAGAGCCACCCTGGGTTCTGTAAACCTGTGTGCATGTTCTATAGGAAACTTTTTCCTTCCATCACCCCCCCCCCCCAAGAAAAATCGTCAACCCATTACCTCGTCCTTCAAAAATCGATATTTTCTTTATCAAAGTATAATTGCTCGAAGAAAGAAATTGATAACCTGAAGATGAAATTGAACGCCCCACACAAGCACATCGGGACCAATTTGATTGAACGGGTAGGGAATGGTGTGTTCAAGTATTTAAGCTTTCAGTGAGATGAAAACGTCCAATAAATAGGCCCAAGTATGGTCACCCCCCCCATCCCATTTTCGTGTAGACATGAACGAGTTCCTGCGATCTTTGGATGCGCAGTCCTATTCATCTTCAATATAATGTACTCTTAGTTCTTATTGTGGTGTCTACATGACGTATTAAAAAAAAACTTCCGGAATTGATCAAATTAAATGACAAAAATGAAAATATGATATAAATGCATAATAGATTATGAGTCCGTGTTATGATATAACAAGAGTTCAAGTAATACATGTAGGACTATGTCCCCTATACGAATATCATTTAGCAAACACATCAAAAAGAAACTAATATGACTTACGCAGGCTTGTACATTGTATATAAATCTCTGTTATAAGGACATTTAAGTGGTTTTCAGAAATTCATCTCGCATGGCGGGGATAATGCCTTTCCGGAAGGTGATATCAAACAACTCTTCCACATTACTGATGTTTGGATACTCATAGATCGCCCATTTCAAGTACGTCTCAAATTCGTTCCAGTCTACCATGCCATCCTTGTCCATATCGAAAGCGGCAAGGGCCTTCTTGGTGTCGGAACAGCGATAGCAGGAGAAGTAGGGCGCCATGAAACCGTTGTAGAAAGAGTCGAACTGCAGCATCTCGTCGCCTTTTCCATCTTCTGTTAGATCCCACTCATCCCAAATCTGGACGACTTTAGCCATCAGGTTCTTTGCATGTGAGCTGTTCACTTGAAACTGATCTATGGCATCTCTTATCCTCTCTTCCAGACTTCCTCCAACCCGATCGAAGAGCAAAGCCAGACCCACCATACTCATGTACTCTTCCTTCCTGCCATATATACATATCAAAAAGTTGAAGAAAGAGAATTGTCAGTTTTACCAACAGCAACCAGTACGTCAGATTGAACTGAATGGCAAAGTTCCTGACAACATATATAGTGTATGGGCCTATTTAGCAAATCAATTCTCTGCATAACTATGATGAACTTTGCAGTGGGAATTCTCACCTGCCAGTCCGCAGATCTTCAAGAATCAGCTCCTTCATCTTGTAGGCCAATTCCAAGGTGAACTGTGGATTCTCTCCAAAGAGGTCAACTAATCACTGAAGGATCATCTCCTTGCTGGACAGGGTGGTGATCCTCACAGGTGCCTTCTCATCAAAGAACTTGGCCAAGTCGAACTCTTCAGGCTGAAGGTCATAGACAAAATCGACGGCGCGTCCCCCGAAAATCGGCTGCTTGATGTGTGGGTCTGTCCCTGTTGTGATTTTGGTGACGTTGATGGCGGCCTGACGAAGGTAGGGCATTTGTAGTTCTTGAGGACCTTCTTGTTGCCGAGGCGAATAAGATTCATCAAAGTGACGCAGGATGAAGCATTGCCCATAGAAGCACCCTCGGCACAAAGGCTAGCCCAGATGCCGTTCGCACCATCCATCAGAGCCTTCAATGTGGATTTAATTTAATTGAAATTAATCGGAATTAATTATCTCTCTTTGCTCGATTAAAGTAGCAAACTGTCTGGTATCATAATTACGAATGCACACTTAGAAACTAATTAACACTTTTTTTTATCTCAGTTCAATATCTATGAGTTTCAGATTTAAAGATTTGGATGGAAAGCATCTTAACAGTGACGGAAATGAGATGAATTCATTGTGATTTATTACCTTGAATTCAGTCTTGAATGCAGATTTATTCGCCTAGCGGAGATACTCATTGAGTCCACCTTATTGCCAATATGTCGATAGCTCAGGACAATATTCAAAGATGCGCTCCAGAAAGGAACAAAAATTGTTTTGGCATTTTTATGATACAGTCGTAAGAACTGAAATTTTGAAAAATGAATTATTGTGTTTAGAATGATTTGACTTTGATAATATGGTAAGACTTGAATATTGCTTCCGCTTATGCTGGCTGATTCATACAGACTATTATCAGAGAAAATGAAAACTTGGGGCGGGGGCAGTTGGCGTCATTCAAATCTAAATCAGGAACATGAATTTCAGCAATGGGCATTCAAATTCATTTCAAGCCGACGACGGAATCTCACCGGCCATTCAAATCCTTGAAAACCCAACCATGTTCCAAATAAGTGAATTTAAATCTAAAGAAGTCGAACATTTTAGTTACCTTGGGGCCGTTTGTATGTCTTTTTTTTTATCATGCTTTGAATAGATCGGGCTTCATGATGAAGATTATTGTTTTTTGGCTTATTATGTCGAGCTGTACATTCTAAAATTTTATATAACATCAGGAGGGTAAAATGGCAGCTAACGCGGAAGCGAATTATACAGGCACATGAAGGTATGCACTGTTATTACAAACGAGCATAATTCAGGGGAAGGTTGCTTGACACCATCGAGAAAGACTATATCCATTACATCGAAACTGATAGCATGAATACATGTTGTATGTTGTTTATTGATTTTTACTGCATGGTTTCCATTTGTGGGACCATGTGAGATCAAGTTAGTCTTGAATTGATGCATTGTGTGGTTAATGCTGGGGCGATCTCCTTTTCACTTTAAGTGCATGCGGTGTTATCAAGGAGTGTGTTGAAATTGTCATTGTGTTATTTGGATGCACTGCTAATTGTACCTTATCATATTTTCTTGAATTGAAAACCATGAATACATGAACACAGAACAATACAGAACCTTTAAACACAATCAAAATATGCATAAGAGCCACCCTGGGTTCTGTAAACCTGTGTGCATGTTTTATAGGAAACTTTTTCCTTCCATCACCCCCCCCCCCCAAGAAAAATCGTCAACCCATTACCTCGTCCTTCAAAAATCGATATTTTCTTTATCAAAGTATAATTGCTCGAAGAAAGAAATTGATAACCTGAAGATGAAATTGAACGCCCCACACAAGCACATCGGGACCAATTTGATTGAACGGGTAGGGAATGGTGTGTTCAAGTATTTAAGCTTTCAGTGAGATGAAAACGTCCAATAAATAGGCCCAAGTATGGTCACCCCCCCCCCCCCCCCATCCCATTTTCGTGTAGACATGAACGAGTTCCTGCGATCTTTGGATGCGCAGTCCTATTCATCTTCAATATAATGTACTCTTAGTTCTTATTGTGGTGTCTACATGACGTATTAAAAAAAAACTTCCGGAATTGATCAAATTAAATGACAAAAATGAAAATATGATATAAATGCATAATAGATTATGAGTCCGTGTTATGATATAACAAGAGTTCAAGTAATACATGTAGGACTATGTCCCCTATACGAATATCATTTAGCAAACACATCAAAAAGAAACTAATATGACTTACGCAGGCTTGTACATTGTATATAAATCTCTGTTATAAGGGTAAATTGGCACCTCGTCTACACCCACCCTGTCCACTGTCCACCTAGTCTAATGCCATCTTGTCTAAACTCACTTCGTCTACTACCAACTCGTCTATCAACCATTTTGTCTATATGCCAATTAGTCTAATTGTCATTTCGTCTACTAGCCATTTTATCTAATGTCCAATTTGTCTAAGTCACATTTCGTCTAACACCCATTATGTCTATTGACCATTTCGTCTATTAATCATAAGGTCTATGAATAAAATAGTCTACAGCTCATTTTGTCTAATAGCCAATTGGTCTACAACTCATTGTCTAATAGTCAATTAGTCTAATAACAAGTCAGTCTACTACCAACTGGTCTACTGCCAACTGGTCTCCTCCCAATTGGTCTACTCCCAACTGGTCTACACCCAATTGGTCTACTCCCAACTCGTCTACTCCCAATTGGTCTACTCCCAATTCGTCTACTCCCAAGTGGTCTACTCCCAACTCGTCTACTCCCAACTAGTCTACACCCAACTGGTCTACACCCAACTCGTCTACTGCCAACTAGTCTACTGCCAACTAGACTACTCGAAACTGGTCTACTACTAGTTATATATATTTTTTTGTTATTTAAGTCTACTTCATCCAGTTTCTTTTTTCCCAGTGAAATAGGAAACAACCTACTGCATCTCTCTCACAGTTACTGTAACCACATCCCAGCACTACATACATGTAAACGTAAACACACACGCACACACACACACATACACAAACGGAACACATTACTAGTACATGCGAGCATCCGGTGTCAATCCATCCAACTACACGCCCACATCGCGCGGATCGTTAGTACCTTCACTAGTGTACCAAACGCAATGAAAATCAAATTACTCGATAATTCCTCATTCGGGATCCCGCCAAGATCGCTGCATGCATGTAGTTTGCAGGCACAAACCCTTGTTGGTCGTATTAGGAGTCTGCATTTGCTAAGACTAATACACGCACCACTGCACTGCAGCCTCTCCCAACAAAGGTTTCCACAGACTTCTAAAAACAGTTTCTCACGGTGAAAATCAAACTCCACCCTCTACCCATGTGATTAGTTGCTTTCCAATGTCCATCACCATCTATTGGGACTTGCCTGGCAACACCCAATAACTGGATAATTAGGGAAACAGATTAGGCAGATATCACCAGTCCATGGGTGAAATAAAAACAACACTGGTCAGACAACCCTTCCTCCATGGATACCAGTGCACCAAATTCCAAGGGGTGTATAAGGTGACAGTAGTCAGTACAGTAGTCAGTACAATCATCTTTCCCCCTTATACAGTATCTGGCTCTTCTGTAAACCATGGAGTAACATATGCAGACATAATAATGTGGATTCATTCACGTGTAAACCATGAAATGACAAAAATGTAATGAGATATTTGGGGGCATTATTTATTTTCTGAACAAGATTTCAAGGCATGTTTCAACTTTTTGTAACAATTAATGAGATTCCCCTTATATGACTATCAAAAGCATAGGCCTACATACTATTGTATTACGAGGAATTAAATTTTGTTTGACGAAAATCAAATTTGAGATGTTTGAGATATCCCAAAACAAAGTGGTCCTAATGAAATGTGGGAATTTTCTGGTATATGGACCATTTTGCTTTACTTTGTTTTTGGATATTTCCAAATCTGACTTTCATCAAATAGAATTTTAACTCCTGTTTGATAATAGTATGTCGAGTAGTTTCTATCTTGCAAAAAGTCAAAAGCTGAATCACCATCTCAATCAAAACTACAATCCTTTAACACCTACATTTTTTCTTTTTCTCGCTGGTATACTGTAAACACAAACCTAGATTCATTGTAAATGTACCAACCTAGGCCTATATGACAATCTAAAACTAATACCCTTTAATATCATTATGTGTAGGTTCTGAATGAAACCTTAATTTTGGAAAAATCAATGCCGAAAAGCAAAGAACAGTTCTTGTGCCTATGCAGGAACCAGTCCCAGAAACACATTTTACTTCTAAGAGGTTTTCTACTTCTATGAGGAATTTTTAATAAGTGGAGTCAGAGATGGTCTTCTGTATAACTTCTCTCCCTAGTTTGATCTCTCTCCTTATCTAAGTTCCCATAGTGTTTCAAATTCACTCTTGGTAAATTCCTCCCTATTTATTGGTCTGATAAAACAATACATTTCCAAAGTGAATGTATCCATACATCTTTTAAAACTTGTGATACTGATAGATATCAATGTAAAATCTCCTGGATGCTGCAGTTGATCATAACTTGCAATTGATTGCAATTCTCTATTCTATACTAGTTAAAGTCATTTGCTGGTTGGCCATTTTTACAATCAGTGGTGTAAAACACAGTGTTTGCACTAATTGGTGTATAACTTTCTTATACACTGACAGATATGCATTATTTTTTCTCATAAACTTACCACCCATAGTGTCTACCTTGGGTACCTTAATGAACTTTCCTCTCTTTTTCTTTCAGATGTGGCAGGCACTTACATGCTTGAAATCCAACACTTTCGGTGTACTCACTCTGACATAGTATTTTTGTCAGAGCTAGCATATTAAATTGTTTATTCCTTTTTATTATTTTTGTTGTTGTTGTGATAGACAGGTATCCAACATTAAGAACTATTATGTTTACCAGGTTCTGCTTTGTCTTCTTTAAAGACTGAAATTGTCCAAACTTTATGTTTCGGAGGTGACATTTTCCGTTAACAATTAACCCCTCTTTTGAGTTAGCTCTTGTTCACAATTATGAAATTCAACTTTGCTAATTTCCATCAAAACAGAATAGTAATCAATCTGACTTAACTTTGATCCAAAGATTATTTAATTCAAATAGTTTATCATTTTTTGGTGAGCATTTATAAATTTATGTAACTTTTCCGTTAACATTTCTGTCACCTCCGAGACAACAGATTTATGTATTTGATTTTTTTATTCTTGACATCAGTTATACATTACATTGGCAAAAATGTAACATATCCCCTCACATTGTAGTAGAAATATAGCCTGTTGTTTTCATTTCGGAGCAATTTACAATTTTCCGTTAACACTTGTCACCTCCGAAACAATTGTCACCTCCGAAACAACAAGCATATTATATTTGATAATTTCTCGAAGACAAAGCAATTTTGTTTGATTCTGTCCAATTGACAGGAATCTCTTTTGGATGAAAATAGTAATATGGCAACAGGAAATGAGAATTTCTAGAGATTAATAAAAGATCTAATAAAAACTAAGAATTACTGTTTCGGAGGTGACAAAACACTGTTAACAAGATTTTTTGCTCATTTCTGTTGAAGAGAAACCATATCATGTACACCAATGGTTTCATTTATTTTAGTAACATAAGTCTCAAAGTGGAGAAATCAACTAACACACTCTCACTCCTTTTTGTATTACTAGACAGCACGTTTTAGGGCAAATTTACATTTTTCACTCTTTTTAACAATGAGAATGCACAAAATACACCCATCTGTTGTATATATAACATTGTAATCAATATCAATTTTCCTGCTTTAGTTAAGTAAACATATAGATGTTTTCATCTTAGAAGCTTGATTTCCAACAAGCAAATTATTTGTGAAGATTTACCAATCACAGCTTTCCATGTAGGTTACTATTTCTTGTGTTTCGGAGGTGACATTGTTTGTTAACACCATATTGTTAAATGATAGTGAAAGGCAAGACTTCAGTTCCTTTTCACTATCTATCAATATTTTCTAATACATTTAATATCTACAAAATCATCACAACAGAAGTGACTTTTGTATACATAGCTCACCAGAATTCCCTCGATACCAAAGTGATACATGTGGCAGTTCATGCATGCCCTAGTCCACAATCTAAAAAAAAAAAAATGTAAAAAAAAAAAATTATCAAATAATCACACTCCACAAAAAGGCCACATGCCTATAGCTGGTGCACCACTTGTTCTTGAATTCTTAGTTGTTGTTTTTCCATGTACAACGTGGTATAGTCATAAACAAAATTATGTGATTTTTTTTTTGATATGACAATAATTATTACATTTTATGACAAATGTTGTATTTTTTACGATTATTGAAGTTATATGACAACTAAAGTGAACAGAGGAACAAGTCCCCAGGACTGGAAAGGGAAAGATCCAAAAACAAGATTTGTAGTTCTATCTCAATATAATTTTGATGAGGTGTTTACCTTGTTTTGTTATTATGTTTTATCTTAGAATTTGGCTTTTAGTACTGGAATTTCAAGGAAAAGAAAATGGTTTCTTAAAGGACAAGTCCACCTTCATATACATGTGGATTGAGTGAATGCAACAACATTAGTAGAACACATTATTGAAAGTTTTGGGGAAATTGGACAATCCATTCAAAAGTTATGGGTTTTTTACGTATCTTCGCAATCACTGCTGGATGAGACGACTATGACAGTGTATGATGTCACATGTGTACAACGATATAAGGAAAATATAATGAATTTCACAAAATTTTGCTTTTTGAAAAAAAGTGCACATTTCTTCAACTTGCTACTGATGTATTTTAGGGCAATATTATTCATCCTGCCTTCTAAAAGAGAGAAGTCATGTGTTCTTTTGTTATGCAAGAAAAGTGAAAATACAGTATGTTGAATTTTCTTGATACTTTCTCTATGTCCTCGTACACATGTGACATCACAAGCTACATGTATAGAAGTCTTCTCATTCAGCATTGACTGAGCAGAAACTTAAAAAAACCATAACTCTGGAACGGATTGCCTTACTTTCCTCAAACTCTCACTGATGTGTTTTACTAATATTGCTGTATTTACTCAGCCCTCATGTCTATTGAGGTGAACTTGTCCTTTTCCAGTTTCGGTCCCTTATAGGCTTATTTGAGACCAGTTTGTGTCCGGGACCTTCCGTGAAGTTGATGGAGGAAATTACTGAACAAAAACAAATTTTTCCCTCAAGTTCACAGAAAAGCATTATGCTGCTCTCTTCAGCTGGAAAACACAAACTGTTGTCTTAACCAAACTGTAAAAACCTGTTAAAGATTAGTATGAATTACAATCTCAAACAAAATATGAGCTGGTATCCATTATAATGAAAGAGAATAATTAAACAAAATAACAAGTAAGAACTGAAAGAAAGAGCTTATATTTGAAAATTAAAGCCATGTGGAAAGACATGAATGTTCACTAAATAGTTAACACCTGAGAAGTTGGGTTGTCTCTGTGTTGTGTCACCTCAAAAACAACAAAATGGTTTTACTTATCTTATACTTTTTACTCTCAAAAGTGATTAATATGCATGATTTGCAGGTAATTTTCAAGCAATTCAGAAAGATACGTAAAATATATTTTACTAATGTCAACAGTTTAAATGAATCTGGTGTAAATAGAAAATTTATCCCAGATGAACCAAACACCTTTCACCAGTATTATGACATTTGTATGGTGGCTGTCAAGGATAATGAAGAATTCATGAACATCCTTGAATTAATCTAGGTTATAAAACTATTTGCAAACAAAAACGTACAAAAGTCAAATTTTTGCTTTTCCTATTCATACCGTATGTCCCCACCAAATAATCACAGTGGTACCCTCCGCAACGATAACTTTAAAGATAGTGAATCATTCTAAAAATACAACTTGAGGGATTGAAACTATATATAACTCATTGCCCACACCTTACAGAAAACCCCATTCAATTTGCTTCAGAGGTCAAAGAGAATTGAGGATTTTTGTAGAGCATGTGAGGAATCCCTTCCCTCCAAGTTCTGTATATTGTGTTTACACATTAATATGCAGTTCCAAGAGCATCCAAGTGCTGAACTTGGAAGAATCAGACTCCTGACATCCTTTATAACAATCTACATTTCTTTCAGATCACTTAACAAAACTGACTGGGGCTCTCTGCAAAATAGAGCTAAGATGTTATAATTAAAATAAAGTAGAATTTAGCTGATTTAATTGGGTGCTATCAATGCAAAAGTCTAATTGCATTTTTTTTTTTGGGGGGGGGGGGACATACTATATGAATACTTGAACACAATGTTAAGATTGAATGTCACCTCCGAAACAAAGTTATTCTTCCCTGGTGTTGTGGAATAAAATGTTCTGAGAGCAAAGAAACATTACTAAAATGATCTTACACCATCATTTCAATTTAAGGTAGAAAATGGAATGCCATGTTTCTTTTTTTTTTTTTTTGGGGGGGGGGACATACTATATGAATACTTGAACACCATGTTAACATTGAATGTCACCTCCGAAACAAAGTTATTCTTCCCTGGTGTTGTGGAATAAAATGTTCTGAGAGCAAAGAAACATTACTAAAATGATCTTACACCCTCATTTCAATTCAAGGTAGAAAATGGAATGCCATGTTTCTTCAGGTTACAATATCTAGCTTATGTCCATCATATTCTTACTGTAAATGAATATTTCAACACAATGTTAACATTGAATGTCACCTCCGAAACGAAGTGATTCTTCCCTGGTGTTGTGGAATAAAATGTTCCGAGAACAAAGAAACATTACTAAAATGATCTTACACCCTCATCTCAATTCAAGGTAGAAAATGGAATGCCATGTTTCTTCAGATTACAATATTTAGCTTACATCCTTCGTCCAAATGGAAGGCAAACTACCGGTACCCATGCTAATTAATGAAGTGTAAAAAAACACTTGTTCTGTGTGGTCTATCTGCTTGAAACAGGGGCTAATTTCTTGTTCTCGAGTTATAATTATTAAAAACATTGATAAAAAGAAGAAGTTTTTGTGTTATTGTCACTTATTCTCAAAAAAGTGAGTGTTAATAATGTCACCTCCGAAACATTCTAATATGTTAACTGTCACCTCCGAAACATCCATGTGTGAAAAATCCAAGTTTTTAAGAAATTATTGGAATTTCGTTTAACCTACATAGGAAGGTAGCCCTACTTAAAGACTTGTTATAGTAAGAGTTTGACCTGGCCTGCCCTCCAATAAATAGTTAAAATCTTAAAAATTACATGTCAATTGGTATTTTTAGTAAACATTTATAAATCTCATGTATTTTTTTTAAAATTCACTTTATATTCAACCCCCAAATAGTTTTGATTCACAAACTATATATTGTTGTTAACCATATAAACTTTGCATGGTGAAGTTTGACTTCAGAGTTTTGTCAATATGGTGCAATTCATGAAAGCAAAGTTTTGCTTAAATTTACTTCAGGTGCCAGGGTTTTCCTTAAATTACACGAATAACCCTTCAGCTTTAAGGTCTGAAATGTTATTTTTTCAAAAATTTGAATACTTTCAAACAGGAATCAAACAGAATAAAGAAAAAATATTTGGTTTGAAATTTTGACCCCCCTCCCCCGAGTACAAAAGTTACACCACTGATCGTAAAAAAGGCCGGTTGCGATCAATTGTTTTCCATCTTTATTGATTGCAAAACACTGAAAGAGCTAATACTTAGTTGTTATGTGTTCACTCAAAATGAGTTGAATCTACTGTGCCGTAGATGTAATAATCTAATTAAGTGCTTTTTGGAAATGAGCCTGCAGTATGTTGGCAACAACGTAATATTTGGCACTGTCGTCCAGTGTTTTGCCATGATTTACAACATCATTCATATTTTTTGACTCATTTACAATTTTGTGGATCAAACTTTTTGCTCAGTTTTATTTTAGCATTTTAGTTGCAATTTGGGAATTATGACCACTCTATAGTAATGTTATTTTTCACAACACTTAGATATGATACATACAGAATTTTCAATATGCCTCTTTCCATTAAACAATATTTTTATGGATAAATACAAAATCACATGAACTGATCTATCTCCCTCGATAGAAAAGACTTGAAATTTGGCACATGACATTGTGGCCGCCATTGTAGAATTTTAGCTTTTGTTATTGTTAACAGTGTTTGCCATGGTAGCAGCATTTTCATTAAAAAAAAAAAAATAACATACAAAACTTTGTTGAACAAACTGCCCATATTTTGAACATTTGATTTGCAATTTGAGAGACTATAATGATCACTCTTACTTACATGTTAATAGGGCCTACTATGTCATTTTAGCAAGACATTTGTGTGTGTGTGTGTGTGTGTGTGTGGTTTTCAGTCTGTCTGTTGCCATGACATGAGTATTTTCTTACAACTACAGATATGCATATTGAAAAACACATCTTTGTCAATGTTAAATAATGCATTGCCATGGTAGCAACTTTTTATTTCTGATAAAAAGCATACAAAAACATTGTGTATTGAGCTAACTCCCTCAGGTTGAGGTCCATGGGGTATTAATCACATTTAGTGATAGTTCTAATCTGTATTGCATGTATTGTTGCTGCCAGTCCTCTGTGGTACATTCTCATTATTTTCTGAGCAACAGGTTTTTGCTTGTTTGTTTACGTTTCAATGAATTTCTGTTGTTTTTGAAAGAAATGTAGGTAGGCTATTGTTCTTTAAACTGTAATATTCTCTGTAAAAAATAAATAAAAAAAAGGCGTATATTCCTTGGCAATGTAGCCCACATTACAGTATGTGTGGGACCTTGATATTTTGACCTGGCTATAGAAACTTCAAAAATTCATAACTTTTTCTTTTTCTAATTTTGCTCAAACTGTCACTGATATGTTCTAATAATGTTGCTGAATTCTCTCAGTCCACATGATTTCAACGTGAACTTGCGCAGTACATATTACTTTTATGATATCATCAAAACATATCTAATCTCTTTTCTGTTACTCTTAAAAAATTACAACATACTACAGTTATGTGGTCATGGCTTTATAACACTGTTTAATTGAAATATCAAACAATCGCAAGAAATATTTTGATGAAATCGTAAAAGTCAAGTTCACAATGAAATACATGTGGATTGAGAGAATTTAGCAACATTATTAGAACAATAAACATATCAGTGACCGTTTGAGGAAAGTTAGATAAAGAGCAAGTTTAAACTTCAAAAATTCATAACTTTGTTATTAAGCTCTATAATATCATCCACAATATTTGTAAGATACATGAACGCCTATATTTATTGACTAATTCAGCTAAACAGTTTGAATGCAGGACAATTATAAATTTGAACATTGGTGTCAGATTTTTACTTGAATGGATTGATCCAGGTTAGCTAATCTTTTATCTCAGCTCGTTATGGGCCTATTGGCAAGTATTTCGTTGAGATTTTGTTTTGGTACATGTACAACACATAAGCAATAGCACGAGCAAGAAATTACGTAGGCCTGAAGGGAAAAGTCACCAATCATAAAGTATAGTCATTTATTACTGTAGATGAATAAGCCTTAGTAGATTTATCATCAAACTTCCAAGAAGGCAAATTTGATGAAATGCGTGATAAGCAGGCAACATGCATAAGTAAACTCGCATTCACAATTAAATGTCACATGCAATGTAAAAGCTTATTTATAGCTATTATCTTTTTTTCTTAAACAGATAAAGTTTAGGCTCGTTATAATTTGGTACAATCTTGATTAAGATCTCGACTTAGGCATGTATAGCCCTTCATGAAATATTATAGAAATATGAAAGAAGGAGTTATATGACACATTGTATAAGTGGTACGCCAGAGGCCAAGAAAACTATACATGTAAGGTAGACTGATATAGAAAAAAAAAAACACCTACAAACTTGTTGAGCTTTTAATGCAAATGGGGAGTGCATTTTCAATGTACAAAAACAGAGAATTAATGATTTAGGCCTGTTTTAGTATTTCTTTCATAAAGAGATTTATTGAGAGAAAGGTGAAAATAGAGGGAAAAATCATGTTGGTCTTGACATGATTCAGTAATTATGAAGAGTAGACAGACGGACAGAAAGAAAAAAGATCTAGTGAGAACTTGAAAAGAGAGAAAAGAAGAAAACGAATAAACAGAAAGGGAATGGCAGGGATATGTTCCTTGGTTCCTCATGCAAGGAGGTGGTCACTCATTGCAGACAGAACAGAAGGGAGCATTTCTTGCTCTAGAAAGTACATTCCGAGGTGTTACATAACAGTTCAAACCACCTTCTGGCTTTCCACTCAGGTTGACCTTTATCTCAGTGGGGGTCAGCCAGACAGGCCCCCATAGGACATGTCAATCACGGTTACCATGACAATCCCAGAGACTCCAACCCAAATTACCTTCTGATCTGGAGATTCTCCCGCCTGAAACCCCTAGCAAACGGGAGACTCAAAGTTGATGTATGCGAAGCGCGAAATTCCCAGGGTTCTAGATGCTCTCTGGTGCTATCTAAGGCTTATTTTTTCAACATGCGATAGAAATATGTAAGAAATCCTTTCCAACGGGAGACAAAGAGCCAGGGCGGGAGAAATTAAATCTCAAACGGGAGAACGGGAGATTTTGCAAAAATGGGTTTTCGGCGGGAGATCTCCCGTCGAAAACGGGAGAGTTGGAGTCTCTGCAATCCTCTCAGAATGAAGCTCCGCCTTATAAACATGAAAAGGACCCAAAGGTTGTACAAACCCTTGTTGGGAGAAGCTACAACACAGGGCCTATGGGACAGTGCTGAAGTGGTGCATATAGCAGTCTTGGCGCAGACTCCTTTACGACCAACAAAGGTTTGTGCCTGCAAACTGGCATGCATGCGCACAGAGGTACGGGTGGACTGGGTGGTCGGTCGAAATGTAATTCTGTTTCGTATGACTGACAATTCGTTTGTGATGGAGGATTGTAACTGAGCTAGTTTATCATTATTTAGTTATTTTACGGCCAGAATGTAGACTGGATAGTCATGTCTCACTATATATTGATTAGTATGTCTTTATATTCAGCATGTGCGGAATAATTAACAACTAGAATAGTCTAATATTGATTTTTGTGCTAATCAAGGGCAGGGTTTAATATGAATAGTTCATGACAGTGAGACGGACTGGACACTAGACAAAGTGGTATATTCATTATTAGCATGACCAGATGGAAATGATCAGTTTGGGTAAATTGTTGAGAGTAAAACTATATCAGTTGGGAGTACACCAATTGGGTATAGACGAGTATAGACCAATTGGGAGTAGACAAGTTGGGAGTAGACCAGTTGGGAGTAGACCAGTTGGGAGTAGACCAATTGGGAGTAGACCAATTAGGAGTAGACCAGTTGGGAGTAGACCAATTGGGAGTAGACCAGTTGGGAGTAGACCAGTTGGCAGTAGACCAGTTGGCAGTAGACCAGTTGGGAGTAGACCAATTGGGAGTAGACCAATTGGGAGTAGACGAGATGGGTATAGACCATATTGGGTATGGACAAACTAGGGTTGGACGATATGATAACTAGACAAAGTGAATGTAGACTGAATGACTTGTAGACGAGGTGGGAGTAGACTAACTAGTAGTAGACAAAATGAATATTAGACGACATGGCAAATAGACATTGTGAGTGTAGACGATTTGGCTATTAGATCAATCGATTTGTAGACGAAATGCTTCTTAGACGAGTTGGGTATTAGACAATACGGGTAGTGGGCAAAGTGGCTATTAGACAATATGGGTACTGGACAAAACGAGATGTAGACCAAATGGGTATTAGACTAATCGGTAATAGACGATATGCCAGTAGACCAATTGGAAAATAGACAAAGTGGCTGTAGACGAGGTGACAATAAACCGTTATAAGGACATTTAAGTGGTTTTCAGAAATTCATCTCGCATGGCGGGGATAATGCCTTTCCGGAAGGTGATATCAAACAACTCTTCCACATTACTGATGTTTGGATACTCATAGATCGCCCATTTCAAGTACGTCTCAAATTCGTTCCAGTCTACCATGCCATCCTTGTCCATATCGATAGCGGCAAGGGCCTTCTTGGTGTCGGAACAGCGATAGCAGGAGAAGTAGGGCGCCATGAAACCGTTGTAGAAAGAGTCGAACTGCAGCATCTCGTCGCCTTTTCCATCTTCTGTTAGATCCCACTCATCCCAAATCTGGACGACTTTAGCCATCAGGTTCTTTGCATGTGAGCTGTTCACTTGAAACTGATCTATGGCATCTCTTATCCTCTCTTCCAGACTTCCTCCAACCCGATCGAAGAGCAAAGCCAGACCCACCATACTCATGTACTCTTCCTTCCTGCCATATATACATATCAAAAAGTTGAAGAAAGAGAATTGTCAGTTTTACCAACAGCAACCAGTACGTCAGATTGAACTGAATGGCAAAGTTCCTGACAACATATATAGTGTATGGGCCTATTTAGCAAATCAATTCTCTGCATAACTATGATGAACTTTGCAGTGGGAATTCTCACCTGCCAGTCCGCAGATCTTCAAGAATCAGCTCCTTCATCTTGTAGGCCAATTCCAAGGTGAACTGTGGATTCTCTCCAAAGAGGTCAACTAATCACTGAAGGATCATCTCCTTGCTGGACAGGGTGGTGATCCTCACAGGTGCCTTCTCATCAAAGAACTTGGCCAAGTCGAACTCTTCAGGCTGAAGGTCATAGACAAAATCGACGGCGCGTCCCCCGAAAATCGGCTGCTTGATGTGTGGGTCTGTCCCTGTTGTGATTTTGGTGACGTTGATGGCGGCCTGACGAAGGTAGGGCATTTGTAGTTCTTGAGGACCTTCTTGTTGCCGAGGCGAATAAGATTCATCAAAGTGACGCAGGATGAAGCATTGCCCATAGAAGCACCCTCGGCACAAAGGCTAGCCCAGATGCCGTTCGCACCATCCATCAGAGCCTTCAATGTGGATTTAATTTAATTGAAATTAATCGGAATTAATTATCTCTCTTTGCTCGATTAAAGTAGCAAACTGTCTGGTATCATAATTACGAATGCACACTTAGAAACTAATTAACACTTTTTTTATCTCAGTTCAATATCTATGAGTTTCAGATTTAAAGATTTGGATGGAAAGCATCTTAACAGTGACGGAAATGAGATGAATTCATTGTGATTTATTACCTTGAATTCAGTCTTGAATGCAGATTTATTCGCCTAGCGGAGATACTCATTGAGTCCACCTTATTGCCAATAATAATATGTCGATAGCTCAGGACAATATTCAAAGATGCGCTCCAGAAAGGAACAAAAATTGTTTTGGCATTTTTATGATACAGTCGTAAGAACTGAAATTTTGAAAAATGAATTATTGTGTTTAGAATGATTTGACTTTGATAATATGGTAAGACTTGAATATTGCTTCCGCTTATGCTGGCTGATTCATACAGACTATTATCAGAGAAAATGAAAACTTGGGGCGGGGGCAGTTGGCGTCATTCAAATCTAAATCAGGAACATGAATTTCAGCAATGGGCATTCAAATTCATTTAAAGCCGACGACGGAATCTCACCGGCCATTCAAATCCTTGAAAACCCAACCATGTTCCAAATAAGTGAATTTAAATCTAAAGAAGTCGAACATTTTAGTTACCTTGGGGCCGTTTGTATGTCTTTTTTTTATCATGCTTTGAATAGATCGGGCTTCATGATGAAGATTATTGTTTTTTGGCTTATTATGTCGAGCTGTACATTCTAAAATTTTATATAACATCAGGAGGGTAAAATGGCAGCTAACGCGGAAGCGAATTATACAGGCACATGAAGGTATGCACTGTTATTACAAACGAGCATAATTCAGGGGAAGGTTGCTTGACACCATCGAGAAAGACTATATCCATTACATCGAAACTGATAGCATGAATACATGTTGTATGTTGTTTATTGATTTTTACTGCGTGGTTTCCATTTGTGGGACCAAGTGAGATCAAGTTAGTCTTTAATTGATGCATTGTGTGGTTAATGCTGGGGCGATCTCCTTTTCACTTTAAGTGCATGCGGTGTTATCAAGGAGTGTGTTGAAATTGTCATTGTGTTATTTGGATGCACTGCTAATTGTACCTTATCATATTTTCTTGAATTGAAAACCATGAATACATGAACACAGAACAATACAGAACCTTTAAACACAATCAAAATATGCATAAGAGCCACCCTGGGTTCTGTAAACCTGTGTGCATGTTCTATAGGAAACTTTTTCCTTCCATCACCCCCCCCCCCCAAGAAAAATCGTCAACCCATTACCTCGTCCTTCAAAAATCGATATTTTCTTTATCAAAGTATAATTGCTCGAAGAAAGAAATTGATAACCTGAAGATGAAATTGAACGCCCCACACAAGCACATCGGGACCAATTTGATTGAACGGGTAGGGAATGGTGTGTTCAAGTATTTAAGCTTTCAGTGAGATGAAAACGTCCAATAAATAGGCCCAAGTATGGTGACCCCCCCCCCCATCCCATTTTCGTGTAGACATGAACGAGTTCCTGCGATCTTTGGATGCGCAGTCCTATTCATCTTCAATATAATGTACTTTTAGTTCTTATTGTGGTGTCTACATGACGTTTTAAAAAAAAAACTTCCGGAATTGATCAAATTAAATGACAAAAATGAAAATATGATATAAATGCATAATAGATTATGAGTCCGTGTTATGATATAACAAGAGTTCAAGTAATACATGTAGGACTATGTCCCCTATACGAATATCATTTAGCAAACACATCAAAAAGAAACTAATATGACTTACGCAGGCTTGTACATTGTATATAAATCTCTGTTATAAGGACATTTAAGTGGTTTTCAGAAATTCATCTCGCATGGCGGGGATAATGCCTTTCCGGAAGGTGATATCAAACAACTCTTCCACATTACTGATGTTTGGATACTCATAGATCGCCCATTTCAAGTACGTCTCAAATTCGTTCCAGTCTACCATGCCATCCTTGTCCATATCGATAGCGGCAAGGGCCTTCTTGGTGTCGGAACAGCGATAGCAGGAGAAGTAGGGCGCCATGAAACCGTTGTAGAAAGAGTCGAACTGCAGCATCTCGTCGCCTTTTCCATCTTCTGTTAGATCCCACTCATCCCAAATCTGGACGACTTTAGCCATCAGGTTCTTTGCATGTGAGCTGTTCACTTGAAACTGATCTATGGCATCTCTTATCCTCTCTTCCAGACTTCCTCCAACCCGATCGAAGAGCAAAGCCAGACCCACCATACTCATGTACTCTTCCTTCCTGCCATATATACATATCAAAAAGTTGAAGAAAGAGAATTGTCAGTTTTACCAACAGCAACCAGTACGTCAGATTGAACTGAATGGCAAAGTTCCTGACAACATATATAGTGTATGGGCCTATTTAGCAAATCAATTCTCTGCATAACTATGATGAACTTTGCAGTGGGATTTCTCACCTGCCAGTCCGCAGATCTTCAAGAATCAGCTCCTTCATCTTGTAGGCCAATTCCAAGGTGAACTGTGGATTCTCTCCAAAGAGGTCAACTAATCACTGAAGGATCATCTCCTTGCTGGACAGGGTGGTGATCCTCACAGGTGCCTTCTCATCAAAGAACTTGGCCAAGTCGAACTCTTCAGGCTGAAGGTCATAGACGAAATCGACGGCGCGTCCCCCGAAAATCGGCTGCTTGATGTGTGGGTCTGTCCCTGTTGTGATTTTGGTGACGTTGATGGCGGCCTGACGAAGGTAGGAGCATTTGTAGTTCTTGAGGACCTTCTTGTTGCCGAGGCGAATAAGATTCATCAAAGAGACGCAGGATGAAGCATTGCCCATAGAAGCACCCTCGGCACAAAGGCTAGCCCAGATGCCGTTCGCACCATCCATCAGAGCCTTCTATGTGGATTTAATTTAATTGAAATTAATCGGAATTAATTATCTCTCTTTGCTCGATTAAAGTAGCAAACTGTCTGGTATCATAATTACGAATGCACACTTAGAAACTAATTAACACTTTTTTTTATCTCAGTTCAATATCTATGAGTTTCAGATTTAAAGATTTGGATGGAAAGCATCTTAACAGTAACGGAAATGAGATGAATTCATTGTGATTTATTACCTTGAATTCAGTCTTGAATGCAGATTTATTCGCCTAGCGGAGATACTAATTGAGTCCACCTTATTGCCAATATGTCGATAGCTCAGGACAATATTCAAAGATGCGCTCCAGAAAGGAACAAAAATTGTTTTGGCATTTTTATGATACAGTCGTAAGAACTGAAATTTTGAAAAATGAATTATTGTGTTTAGAATGATTTGACTTTGATAATATGGTAAGACTTGAATGTTGCTTCCGCTTATGCTGGCTGATTTAATTTTTTTCTTTCACACCAGGCATACAAGGATACTTCTATGTAGGACATTGCACTATAATTCAGAAACATATATTATACAATAAGATGGAATGAATGAATGATTTAAGGAACCATACCTAAAAATCGGTATCTTTCTTGACTAATAAATAGGTATGTCTCTCAGTAGACAATTTGGTTTGGATGATGAGTCAAGGTGATGGAGCTTGATTGTAGAAGATTTGCACTCCCAATCATTTCTCCGTGGAGAAGTCTAACGTGACTGGTTATTTTACTTCCATATCCAGCGTTTTGTTTGCTTGAATATTCGACTCACCTGTAGCGCAGTTGCATCGCAGTAGCCAAACTTTTCATGGACGTGAACCAGCAGATGTCCTTTCCACTTGTTGTCGTCCATGATTTTGCGGATGTACCGCGCCCACATGCCGCACTCCTCGGGCAGGGATTTGCCTCTGGCCTCCTTAAACAAAATGCCAAAAGGACGTCGATTTGGCGGCAGTTTGGCAAGAAAGGATACCACCTCAAAGAGTCGAAAAGAGTGTTTAGCCATGACGTCGGGTATATCTCTGAAGTTAAACATCACCTTGGCCTTAGAACTGAGGTTCTCGTAGCACCAGTTGTTCCACTTTCTGAGCAGTGCGCACATGTCGCCTATGGAGAACTTGTTGAAGTCATAAACAGAGTCGCCCAGGTCCACCTCAAAGATCACGCTGTACAGACCGGCTAGCTGGAGTTTTCGGATACCTATGGGAACGTTTGTAGTGTCCGGTATCCTGTCTTTTGTGCCTGTTCAATGAAGAAAAAAAAAAACCACACACACAAAAACGACACAGTAAAATAAAGTCATGATTCACCTCTATCTTGACAAGCATGATAGCTCATCATTCTTGATATCTTTGTAGGTTTTCCCAGTTGGGACATTTCTATCTAAACTTTCCTGAGAGTGGTACACTGATTTAGGTTGAGGATTCGTAAACAGGTCGAGATCCAGGGTCAAAATGTGGGCCAGTGCATACGCCTCGTCCTTTTGACTTTTTTTTTGTCCCTCTTGAATTTATTAAGCAAATTCTTCTTGCATTTAAGAAATATCAAGGTGAATTTCAGGCCATTTAAAAGTTAGTATCCTAAGAAAGAGTAAGATCTTACTATCGCAACAATTAAAATT
>CM067061.1:29374254-29429254 GCA_033980235.1 Diadema setosum | reverse complement strand
TTTTCTCCATTTATACATCTCGCAAATGGTTCAAGGTGTCTTCATGAAACTTAACTTATGTATGTACTGTCTGGTAGTGATTATCTCGGGAATTTGGGGGTCATGGGTCAAAGGTCAAGGTCAACTAAAAATTTAACTTTTCCCTCATCTATACGCAATACCTGCAAAATTTTTCTTGAAACTTAATATATACATGTATTACCTAATGTAATGGAGATTCTCTGGAAAGTTTCTGGTCAAAAGGTTAAAGGTCAAGTGAAAATGCCAAAATTCTACTTTTTCCTCCATACAACGAAATTGAATGGAGTGCGTATTGTAAGTCCTCGCCGGTTGCTGACTATTATTCGAGGTCCCCGCGTGCAGAGCGCGCAGACCGGAACGCTGATAAATTTTTCCCGGCAGTGCCGGGCTAGCAGTGCATGTCTGTAGAGTTTTTTGTTTTTTGTTTTTGTTTTTGTTTTTGTTTTGTTTTTGTTTTGTTTTTTTTTACGTTAGATCAGCATGGCCCTCTTATACTCTCCATAGTTTTATTCTCGTCTCTGATGAAGATCTCAACGCATTGTTGAGTGTATTTGGAGATACTTAGCAAACTTAGCGTTCTGATATCGTGAAGTCGTGTCTCTAAGCTTAATCTTCAGCCAGATTTTATAGGATGTAACAACTGTCGGGAAACTGTGTTAGGCCGAAAGTTAACTGTTAGAACTCTAATCCTCCGCCCAGAAGGGCTTAACGTTAGATTTAATTGGTCAAGACCAGGCGTAGAGATTTCTTTATCGTGTGTTGTTTAAAACAAATAGACGCATCTATTCAATGTTTATCATTCGTGCGATGGTTCCGAATATTACATTCGGTACAAGTATAACCGTTCTATTCGCGTCGTCGAATAGAACCGTTAAATTTGCACGCGTACTGGTAGTAATATTCGGAACCATCGCACTCATAAATATTAGGGAAATTCACACGTTTTGTACACCAGTTAGTGGGTTACAAAACTCGATTTTTTTTTTGCATGTGTGGACACAAGAAATAAGCGAAATCAGCGCGATGCTAAACCCAAGAAATCTTGCTCTTATATTTCTGATAACGGGTGAGAAATTTCTGATGCTGAACAGCAAATGTGGGATGCAATTTTTACTGAATGCATCCCGAAACTGACTAAGAAATAAGTATGAGTTTTTACTTGATTTGATTTATTTTTCCATAATAATCATAAATGACACAGAAATGAAACAGCAATACAAACAATTACAAAACATGTAAGCAATACAATGTATACAACTCGTGGCAGATCCAGGGGGGAGCGCACCCAGAGCGGGTTGCAACCCGCTCTGAGCGCACCTTGCGCGCGCCCTCTTTATTTTTTGTTAAAACAAAAGAAATAAGAGAAAAAAAAACTGGGGGATGGGGTGCGTAGGCCCCCTTTAATTTTGTAAAGACACCCCTCTTTTCGGAATTCCTGGATCCGCCCTGATATATGTCACCATGCATCATTGAACTAATAAAAAGTCCTACGACCTGGGTCCCATTGCATAAAACTTTTTTAGCAACCTTAAAAAATTCAGGTTGGGATTTGCCCAACCTGAATTTTCTAAGGTTGCTAACCTAAGAATGTAAAATCTGTTGCATAAAAACTCTGGTTGGGAGCTTCCAACCGGAATTTTGTGATTTCAACCGGAAAAAAATCCGGTTGTTGGGTGGGTAGTTTTTATGCAACGGGCCCCTGATTTTCCTTTAGAATTCAACATTGAGTGAAACGGGTCAACCAACTTAAGTCTATAGGCCTATTAACAAGCTTTTGTATTTTTTTTTCGGAAAGAATAATTATTCCTCTTCAATATATTTCTAAATTTGGGATCATTTTAACAAAGGGAAGTTGTCCAGTGTGCAGTTTTTTGCTATATCTCTACCTTTTGGTCGGACGAAGCTTTCCCGGCACTATCCTCAAATTTACGGATTGGGAGCGGGAGAAACCCTTTAAACACTCTCAGTTATGATTCTATTGATCTTTGAAAGGATGATGCTATTACAGTGAAAGATAGTATCAGTCATGAATAGATCGCACTCATTGAGTATGCAAACTTTCATTATCGTATGATACCCTTTAAACATTCTCCATTTTCAACTCTTTTGATATTTTTTCAAAGGATGATGCTCTTACTATGAAAGTTAGCATCAATTATGAATATAGGCCGTACTCAATGAATGTGGAAACTTTCATTTTCGTACGATAATTCCGTTGTAGTGGTTGCTATTAGACCAGGACCTGGCTGCTGGTCAATTTACCCCATCAAGCCCAAAAGGTTTGACCCCTCAAAGTTACTGGGGCCAGCTCCCTCATTACAAAACTGGGCGTCAGCCTGATACCTGAGGGCGGGGTCGTCCCCCAGGGACCCCCCCCCCCCCAAAAAAAAAAAAAAAAAAAAAAAAATAAAACGCCCTCCGGCGGGTGTAATTTATCCCATGGAGCCCATGGACCAAACCTTGTGTAAATGAATGGCCTATAGGGGTGTACGTAATAAAAATATAAAAACTGACAAAATATCTGGTCGGGAAAGGGGTTGCCAGACCGTCCCCCCCCCCCCCCCCCCCCCCCCCCCCTGGCGGGTGTAATTTACCCCATGCAGCCCATGCACCAAACTTGGTCCAATGAAAGTACTATGGGTGTACATAATAAAAACATACAAACTGACACAATATCTGGTCGGGAAAGGGGTTGCCAGACTGCCCCATCGGGCCCCCCTGAGGCCCCCTACACACATAAACACTCCTTATGGGTTGAGATTTCTCAGTGTAGTGTGCAGAGAGGTAGAAGTCTACATGTACATAATAACATTAGAAAAGCTGACATTACATCTGGGCAGGAAAGGGGTTAAACTGCCCCTGGGACAACCACTCCCCCTATACCCTCCCCCAACAAACACACACATTTACACACAAAGCAATACGCACCCGCATGTGTACTGTAATGTACCAAGTCATTCCGAAGGAAAAGGTACGTTGTATGGTGATACATAAATTATCTTTTAAGTCCATACAGAAAGGGTTAAGTATTTATACAATCTATCCATTCATGTTGTGTGGCCTATCATCCATAAAGCACAACCTGTATATTAGATGTAGTAGTTATATGCCTATCTTGATCAATTTTGTGTATAATTTGGGATATTGTGGTGTGTATATATGCTGTAACAGTAGGCATGTGCGCGCGCGCGCGCCCACACACACACACACACACACACACACACACACACACACACATGCATACTGCTTACACATGACCATGGACATACATGTATTCTTATACTGTATGTACATAGTGGTAAATAAAATGTCTCACAACCATGGTCACTTGCACTGGTCGGACTTAAGACTATTTCGTATTATAACACTGTAGCTTGTACATCAATCATAAATGCGGAGCGTCCAACTTATGAAGAAAAAGTGATTAAATGGGGTATTGAATGACTCAGATGCATTACTATGTCAGTGCATATATTATCTGATATTAGGCATATTGAAGCTTCACAGTTCAGAAGTAAATATGAATACTAGACTTGTGTCAAGACTGACAAATTAGGTGATCCGATCTGTTCGGAAATCAATGATGTGAGTCCGGATCCAAATACGCATGACCATACAGATTTCATCGGTGTTGAGGGGACATTGGACGTGTGATGTTTGGATTCTCATTTAGAAAAAGGAGTCAGACCTGCCATCTTTGGTACCGAATTCCGTATACACTAACGAAGATACAGAATGAAGTATATTTGACCTTTGACCCCACTTTGCGCATCCAAGATGGCGTCTGAGCAAAAAGTGATTATTTTATGAAATGATCCTTGTAGCATGGTCTTTACGTGTGCAAAATATGGGAAAGATAGGACATGTATTCATCAAGATACAGGATGAAACATTTATGACCTTTGACCCTAATTTACATATCCAAGATGGTGTCCGATCAAGTAGTTGTTATTTTATAAAATAATGTACGTGTCATGAATTAAACATGTGCAAAATATGGGGGTGATAGGGCCTATTTTTTCTTGAGTTATTGTAAAGAGAGTTGCAGAAAGAAGGAAATATCTCAATACATCGAAGATAAGCTTTAATTTCAACCAAGTTTTTTAACGTGATCCCGACATCGTATGAAAAAATGAAGGGCACTCATCTGGTAGCCCAAAGTCTCAGCTACAACAAATTAAAATCTGGGAGAAATTCACCGAAGGGTAAGTGAGGTAGTGCTCGATAAAGACAATCGTGTCAATTTTCACATCTAGAAAAATTCCCTCCCATAGAGATAACACGTCATAACGAAGATACAGAAAGAAGTACATATCACCTTTGACCCCACTTTGCACAGACAAGATGGCATCTGAGCAAAAAGCGGTTATTTTGTGAAATGATAAGCTCTACAATAGGAAAACCCAGTTCACTTACCAAGGTCAGGAAAGCACCGCTTTTTCATTGTTTGCAGACTAGTGATACACGTGTTTCAAATCTTCGAAATGTAGAGATTAATTGCATGCAACGAATAAAATGTATATACAACATATGCATGCAATTAACCACACTATGGCCTATGCACGCACTGCATGTACAATTTTGTATCAATAAAGTTTCTTGTACATGAGCTTGCTCCACATGCATGGTAACACAGTTGAACTGTAGGATGTTGGATACAGTTGTAATTATTTCTGCCTCTTGAGGAGTTTATGTTACTTGAGTCTGCATTTTTGTTTGTATGCAAAACAAGTTGAAAGGTTGAGAACACATTTGGATGAAACTTGTATGAAAAGATGATAATAACACAATTACATTTTAAGAACAGATGATTAATTTAAATTTTGGTAGTGATCCGGGAATTTTATGAAATTTTGATGATTTTTATCTTATGGCAGAAGAGATCAAGTAAATTGGGAGTTCAAGCTGCATGAATTTGAGGTTTGCATACATGCACTGAAGGTAAAAGCATGTGCTCAAGGTATAAGGCGCTACCACACAGCTGGAAGTTGATGGCATTTAAAAGCAAAAGGCTTTTATATGGGGAATTTGGCAGTTTTTAGCATGTGTGGATGGGTGGAAATGAGCTGCTTGGCAAAGGTCTGCACTCTCTGAGTATGTTTCTAGTGTAGATATCGATAACTCCATTCTTTTGGGGGAGGGAGTGGGGTGGGGCATGTGGATATATAAATATATGCACACACACAATGCTTTTGTTGTTATAATTCTATCTTACTTCAAGAAGTTCCATTTATTACTGTTTATGACATGCTCATTCATACCTCTCCAAACCGTATAGGCCCTTCACACTCAGAAGGGGGGGGGGGGGAGTAGCAAAGGTAGGGGATATGTTTGATAACTCTTTCTAAGTGAGATATTTTGTCAGCTTTTATTTTTCTTTTTTGCACACCCACAGTGGGGCCTACTTTCCTTGGCCAAATTCGATCCATCGGTGCTGTTGGTTTAATTAAACCCACGAAGGGGTGTTATGGGGGGGGGGGGATGAGGGGATCTGGCAACCCCTTTCCCGACTAGATATTGTGTCAGTTTTTATGTTTTTATTATGTACACCCATAGTACTTTCATGGGACCAAGTTTGGTGCATGGGCAGCATGGGGTAAATTACACCCGTCAGGGGGGGGGGGGGGGGGGCAGGGGGGGGGGGGACGGTCTGGCAACCCCTTTCCCGACCAGATATTTTGTCAGTTTTTATACACCCCATGGCCAGCAGCCAGCTCCTGGTCTATATGTAAATAGGGATGGGTCCAGGAAATTCCGTTCGGGGTGGTGGCGGCGCAAAGCAGTTAATAATTCACGTGCCACTTCCGGGTATCATCAGCAGACAAGCAAAAATATAGATAACAAGCGATTTCTTTATGCACACTTTTATCCAAAAAAAAAAAAAAAAATAAAGGAATGGCGCGCCCCTTTTGATTCTTTCTTTTATAAAAAAAAAAAAAAAAAACAGCGAACAAAACTGGGAAATGTACATAACTTGCATGTTCCCTCGCCATGTCTTTTGTTAGTCACATTAATATGACTGAAGCATGCAAGTTATGCTGAGTCGAGAGGAAGGTGCATTCCAATGTCTTTTGTTAAACATTTCAGTACCTTAGCAATGATTGACAGATGAGGTCATCTCAAGAATATTAATATTGATTAGTTTGGAAGGATTTTTTTTTGTGGGCGTTCCCAAATAATCTGAAGAAAAATATAAGAAAAAATCGTTAAAAATATATGAAATGTTTCTAGATATTTATTTCACCGCAAAAGTGATGTTGAGGGTGTCATAAATCAACACTAATCAACATGTATTTGGATTTCAGGGCCCCTTTAAAAACCAAAGTTGAAGGTCTGCACACGGAGCTCGCTTTGAGATTACAAGAGTATTTGGATTAATCCTTTGTAAGGCAATGTAACATTGTGATAACAATGGGACCAGTATGGATACATATCCGTCAACAAACTGCTATTATGTTCCGACCGCCATAATTGGGCATCGATATTGAAATTGATATAAGGATATTATCAAAGAGGATGTAACTCAACTAACGGGGGTTTTTCCCAGCCTCATGCGTTCCCTAGATAATGTACCATATGTCTCGTCTGACGTCATTCTACTCGACGTAAAAAAAAGTACTTTATAAACATACTAAATACATACATGCAACCTTCACCATAATGATATAACATTTATTTGTATCTCTGTTGATAATTTATCTGTGTAAATATTACATATTATTGTGTTCATCTCATTGTTTTACTGATTTCGTAACATTATCTGTATATACAAGCATTTCATTGTATTCCTAATTATTTGTTTGTTAGAAATGAAATAAATAAACTTGAACTTAAACCACATAAATTTCAGTAGGTACGAAGGAAATGAATCCGCATTTTTATATCCAGTAGTTAAGGCATTAAAACGATCAGAAAAAATACAAGGATTGTGCGATATCAATATAAATCTTTTAAACATTATAAAATGGATATTTTTATTTGTTGTATTTCCTTTTATTTTACTTTGAATTGTATAGAAAATAAAAACATGACACGGGAATTAATTTTTTTTTTTTTAATTTGAATAGAATTTGAATTGAATGCGTTCCATAAACACAGCTGGATGATAAAAGGAGACAAAATGCTATACCACTGTATACAGATGGGACGTTTCGGTTGAGTTCAGTTTAATGACATTGTTTTCCAGCGAACATTCATATACTTAAACCTATACTGTTTATCATTGGGAGCAGTGATTAAATTGATTTTAGAATTGTCCCATTTGCTGCATATGTATACATCATTTGTATCACAAAACATCCTACCATATAAAAATTTGGAAAGGCTGCAAATATATGGAGATATCACTGTTTTTCTCGATAGACCATAACTGTCACGACTGTAGACGCTTTAGAAACGATTTTGATAAAACTATTGTTCATATTTTTCATATTTAACAATACCTGACATTTTAAGGTGTTTCTATTCCTACCTCGCAGTTGTAGAACTATTTTGATGGCAATAAGGGCGAGGTTGCTGCTGTTGTTTTTTCCATCTGCAAAATCAACGATAAATAGTGGCTTTAAAGGGGAAGGCTAGTAACTGATCAGTGGGAATCAGTGGAAATGCTGGAAGATGATTGTTCCAATCCTTATGGGATTCATTCAAGAGTTCATTGTATATCTATTGTTGTGTGAAAATGATTTGCTTCAGAATGGTCTCATATTCAAGTAATGTGCAGTTTAATGCTTCCAGGTTAGCGTCCCTGGTCAGTGACGGTGCATTAATCTGCACATTACTTGAATATGAGACCGTTCTGAAGCAAATCATTTTCACACAACAATAGATATACAATGAACTCTTGAATGAATCCCATAAGGATTGGAACAATCATCTCCCAGCATTTCCATTGATTCCCACTGATCAGTTACTAGCCTTCCCCTTTAAACGCAGATAACAATGCGATCAATTTGAGCGTGTCAGGGGCACATCTGTAGAAGTAAATATCTTATTTGTAGTATTTGTGACTAGTATGCCTTTAACATAAATGAATATGATATGAATGATATGCGATAACGTAATAAAAGAAGATACAAAACAGAGTGTCTAGCGACAAGGGCAGAGAGAGAGAGAGAGAGAGACAGAGAAAAGACAAACGAAGACAGCGAAATGCAAACTGGACATTGACATTGACGGGGACGTAAACATGGGCAAATTTCCGTTTTTATTCGGTAGCTGCATAATAATTATGCCCAACGAACATGCGTGCGTTTTAGCTCTAAAAGTTAAAAGGATATACAATGCTATTCAGTTAGACGATTATATTGGGCATTAATGGACAAAGTTCCTTTTTCTCTCCTAACTTCATGATATTCTTTAATTCCCCAGAACAGAGACCATTTTTTATTAAAAGACGCAAGGTTTCGTGATTAATTCCTGACTTGAGACTACCTGACAGATTCCGTACACACAACTACAGGCACTCATTGTTTCTGTATACATTTCAGCGAGATAATTTGCACGTATAGCTTCCGTTCGATATTTTGATTTTATTCTATACACTGTACAAGTGTATTATGTTCGTAAAACGGCTCTGTTAACGGCTATATTTACAGTGTAGTGACTCGTTGATTCATATGACAATGTCTCATGGATCGCTGCTTCATCGTATACTATAGTAGCTGCTTATTATCTGCATAACTCACATCCTTGAAAGACCAAACTCTTCAAGATGATAATCAGTGAGATTCCTTTTATAATTTGTCACCCAGACCAAACCTTCCGATACATTGAAGGCATTGTCGTTATCTTATTTCGATGTAATATTTCAAAGAATCGATCGCGGTAAGTTTTCCAGTATTCAAAATTCAATTCTTTCGTCAAGTTTTATTATCATTCATTGTCCATCCTTTTATGATTTAATGAATTTATCGTTTTATCCTTTCACAGGTTGTTTGTTTGGTTGCTTATGATAGCATTACCAGTAATCTAGATTTTGCCGTGCTTCATCTTTTCACTTTACGTTCCACCTATACTCTCCTCTCTCTTTTACATTCTATCGTTATGAATATCGTCCATCTAACTGAAAGAACACAGGTATGTCTTCACACACTTTTTTAAGAAAAAATAAGCTTTACCCATTTGTGTTTGTGTGTGTCATTCTTCAGTTCAGTTTCAGTTTCAATTTGATTTCTTCTGCATTTTTTTTTGTTCAAGGAAATCATAAGTGAAAATGAAAACACGAGTATCTGACCACAGAATAAAAAAAAACACACATTATTACATTCATATAGTATGATAATCACGACAATCTTTAACGTTTGGAAATAACAATTATCAAATAACAAATATCAAATGAATCGACGATACACTTTTTTTTTTCAGGTAAAGAGGAAGAAGAAATGCAGGAGCCTGAAATCTGAAACTTCTATCAAATGAAAGTGTGAGCAAGTGGTGAGGAAGCATTGTGGTATCTTGGGATTTCCCGCCAAGGTCGTCAAATTGTAAGTCAATAATACCAGATCCGTTCGTTTGGAGATAGCTGTAATAAATTGTCTGATGCAATAGATAACGACCGTAGTTAGCGTACGAAAAGAAGGACTATCCCTCGCGAAACCATAATGCATTATAATAGTCTTTGAACATACTCTTGACTGGTCTCCCCATATGTCGATGAAGAAGTCATGAAATGTTTTCTTTCTATATTGTGTGTATAACACGAAGAATTAAATTGTGTTTAACACGCAAGATCTATGAATCAGTTGTATTTTTCTTTCGTACTTCCACATATTGATTACCGTTGTGCTGTATGGTTGGAATCGGAACAGATTGCAACGTTGCCAAAATAAGTAGGGCCTATGCTCGTTAAGTATTAAATGTGATCCTGCATCACAAAACAAACAGAAAGTCGCCAGACCTGAAATTGTAGTCAAGAGCGTATTCTGAAAGAGCAGACTTTAAGCTTTAAAATGATGTATAACTCAAACCAAATGGACTCTCCTAACCTATCTAAATATTGGAAAGAAGACACACACTCAGGAAATGTGTCAAATGAGCAAAGCAGCTCTGAAGTACTTGTAGTATCTATTCAAGCGCTTAATCTTTACCAAGCCGTGCTGGCTGTGTGATGAATGGGACAAAAATCAGGATGTAAACCTCTGGAGTAACAACAATGAAGGGATTATCAGATTAAATTGAAATTGAGCATGCCTTATTAACACATTCTGTCTTTAATTAATGCCAACTTTCAATGCAGTAGCATCATCCTTTCAAAAGTTATATGAGTTGAAAAAGAAGAGAGTGTACAAGGTTTTTAAGAAATGTAAAGGGGACTCTAAAGACACACTTAATCACACTATTCTGCCAAAAAATGTTCGAGATATATAAACTGCTACAAAACACACTTTTCTGCTCGTTTTATGATCCCAAATTTTAGCATAATGTAGAAGAAGACTTGTTTTTTTTTTTTCAGAATATATGAAAAAGTCAAGATCGGCTCGGTTGACCAATTTTCAGTCCTCACACAAAATCAGTGTGTGCGACTTTTTGTTCGTTTTGTGATGCGCGGTCACACATAGGGGTTATTAGGCCTACATGTCAGCACAAGCTTTTAGTCATGCTCTCATAAGTGGCAGTCAATTGAACAAAGAATTAATACCATCACTGTCTTCTGGTGTACACATTTTATAATTTAGCCCCACCGTACATAGTCAAACTTGTGACCAAACGCATTGCTACTTATACCCCGCGGTATGCCCTTTCTTGACATTACATATACCCAAACCTAGAACTGAATATAAGAAATGCTCCTTTTCATATATTATGCTGCAAGCAAACGGATGCGTTACCCATTTCTATTCAAACAGCCTCTTCGCTGCAAGCATTTAAGAATTGTGTACCACAACATTAATCTCTCATTTTGATAAGAACCCTTTGCACTAGCTATAGGCAGTTAGATATCATGGTATCATTTGTTTCTATTTTTTCCGGTTGTTTTATGTTTGTTCTCATGTATATTATACTAATACAAACAGATTGTTCGTTAACTGTGCCATATATTTATGTTCGTTTTTGTTCTCGTTTTATATTATTTGCACATGATGTATTGTAATGTATATCAACGCATGCAGGGCTCCCTTGTAAAGCAGGCCCTTGTACGTCGCTCTGAATGAGACTATCCTGCTTTTAAAGAAAGCTGAATAAATAAATAAATAAATAAACAAACAAATGAATAAAGGAATACATAAATAAATAAATGAATAAATAAATAAAAAAGATAAATAAATAAACAAATGAATGAATAAAGGAATAGATAAATAAAAAAATGAAAAAATATAAATATTAAATAAATAAATAAATGAATAAATAAATAAATAAATAAATAAATAAATAAATAAATTAATTAATAACTAAATAAACTTAGTAGCTTGGATGATTAATTTCATGTGACTCTCATTAGATTTTATAATCATAGATTAGTTTTACTTGTCCATTCCCCAAGTTGGAAATATTTTTTTTTCTTCAAAGAGGTATAGTACAATGTACAATGTATTATGTTGACTCCATTCGTATACTCGGTCCATTCATGGCAACGGGGAGAATGAGCACCGAACCCTTCTCATCCTGTATCTGTATACGATGTATTAGAATATTTAACAGCTTCACCCGAGAGTATTAACTGAGATTTGATTTTGCTTTTTCATAATGTATTTGTGTATACCCCTTTGATATCAACATGTTTTGTAACCATCCATCGTTTCATTTTATACATTCATAATTATAGACCCTACATTCAGAGGACTATCTTTTTTTTTCTTTCTTAGCTCTGTACATAGTCATTGTTCAATAAGCCCCAGTCTCTCGACTGCATGTGAGACATTTTATCTATTCATCTGTCTATCTATTCAATATCAAAATGCATTAGCATCATTCAATTTCGCGGAATTCGACCTGAGGGGGAATTCCCTTCGTAAGCGTGCTTTCATTCTTTTTTTTTATCATTGATATAATAGAACATGACTCACAGTGATATTTATGTGATCTGAAAATTTGCCTTGCAAGTCATTCCGCTTATCCCAGTGTGTGTGTATGTATATGTATGTTTGATATTAAGGGCCTACTGTATTTGACAATATTCTTGGTTTTCATATAGCATATTCTTCATTTTTTTTCTTTATTGTGATTTTTTCATACATGCATTTAATGATTTGATATAGACCTACATTTCTGATATATCTTGATAGTTTCTTCGTACTGCTTTTTTTTTTTTATATAGATATTATATTTCTAGTAACCGGGATTTAACACAATATAAATGAAAATAATATGGCAGTTGAATAAAAGTCCGTTAAGAAATACCATTCAATATAAAAATGCATTAGCATCATTCAATTTCGCGGAATTCGACCTGAGGGGGAATTCTCTTCGTAAGCGTGCTTTCATTCTTTTTTTATCATTGATATAATAGAACATGACTCACAGTGATATTTATGTGATCTGAAAATTTGCCTTGCAAGTCATTCCGCTTATCCCAGTGCGTGTGTATGTATATGTATGTTTGATATTAAGGGCCTACTGTATTTGACAATATTCTTGGTTTTCATATAGCATATTCTTCATTTTTTTTCTTTATTGTGATTTTTTTCATACATGCATTTAATGATTTGATATAGACCTACATTTCTGATATATCTTGATAGTTTTCTTCGTACTGCTTTTTTTTTTATAGATATTATATTTCTAGTAACCGGGATTTAACACAATATAAATGAAAATAATATGGCAGTTGAATAAAACAGTCAGTCCGCAGCACCCGATAATTCGCTCGTATTTATTCAACTCGTATGCAAGCCCGCTCTAGGCTTGCATACGTAATGAGCTGCGAAAGGGGATTTTGTCCTTGGGCTTTCGGCAACAAAAATACACCTTATGTTCACAAATTTGGTATCAAATTCAAGGAAAATATGTAAACTATCGTCATATGTTACTCAAATTATTGTAAACGAAAAATATCATCGCGTAATTTGAGCTTGAAAAAATGATGAAAAAAGTAATTCATGCAGTACACGTTCAAGACGTCAAAAAAATATCAAATTCACCTTGCGTCTCATTGAAAATGCTTTATTTGGTAGTCCATCTCCTAATCTTTGTATCCATGTAAATATCTTGACAATTTGTTGCTTAATCCGGTCAGGAACAAGTAAGATATACATCGATGTCAGTGCTGATCAGCTTGAAACCGTGTACTGTAATCTCAAGAGTAAGCTCTCTCATTGGACAGCGCTTGCATTCAGCGCTTGCATTACGTCATTACGCTGCTACATAACGGTTTCATGCCACTTGCGGTTTCTTGGCACGCGTGTCGTTCAAGCGCTGAATGCAAGCACTGTCCAATGATAGAGCGCTTTCGCGCCACTGTACACTTTGTGTGGAGCATACTTCCGGCTTAGGAGTGAATTTTACAGACATTTCAAAACGAAAAATGCTTGCGTCTCCTTGACTCCAATATATGATGAGCGTCTAAGTTTCCTTTCTACGAAAAAGCCGAAATCAGAAACAACAGTTTCTTAATCCGGTCAGGAACCAAAAAAGAACTTTAGACGACAAAATCTTCCGTGAAAAGCAGGTAAAATTTACGCAAATTCAACTGATTATATAGTCATGATAAGATCCGATGTTATTTGCAAATTTAGTATCAAAATAAAGATCAAAGTCTGGAGAACAATTTACAGTGACTTGTAGCCATGACAAATGTATGTACAAGTCGCTACACTGTGACAACCATAGCCCTTTCAAAGTCTCGCAAAATCTCGCACGACGAGACACCTTTCGAACGCAAAGATCGTCAACGAGAGTGCTGAATAAATCTTGCCGGATCGGCTCATTAGCATACGTGCTGCGGACTGACTGAAAAGTCAGAAATGCAGTTCCTAAAGCGCACATGGGTATACACAGACACAGACACAGACACACAGACACAGATACACACAGGCACACGCACACACACACGCTGACAGAGGCACACATACACAAACACACACACACACACACACACACACACACACACACACACATGCTCATATTATGTTTCTCAATCGACTACTTTAAACCCGCCATAATCATTGTACTTTGATTCTTTGCTCCGATTATGTATATATAAGATGCGTCGCATACTATTAGACATCTTAGATGGCTATAATAACTTCGTGCAGTTTTAGATTGTACAAGCAGCGTACGCCGCGATCGCGTTTTAGTTCATAGAGGCCCGCAAGAAAGTCGAAGTCGATATCGATACCTCCAGATAGCCAATTTGATGAATTTTTGTTTCTTTTGAAATAAGCTTTTTAGTGTATTTTGTGTGATTTTGGTGAATTTTGGCATTGTTGAATTTGAGATATTGACATAGATACCGAAGTGCATTAGCGCCAGATTTGAAAAGATCAAGCCACGATACGTCACACTTTGGTGTCGATTTTTTAAGACCTTAGCGGAATCGTGAGATAAGGGCATTTTGTTGACCTTTGTATTTCACTGAATTGTAAAAGGAAATAAAATAATAATCCAAATATGCTTAATCGATTATGTCCATTGACAGTACGACGGGAATTCCGCGAAATTGAATGCCGCATTTTGTAATTGAATATAGACAGGCAGACAGAAAGATAAAATGTCTCGCAGTCAAGAGACTGATTTGAAAGTACAATTACAGAGTAACCTTGCTCTTTTTTTAATAGTTTGTCACAAAGCTGTCTTCTTTTGTTTGAACATGTACAATGGCAATTGCTTCAAACATCGATCTCCTTGCGATTCAAGCAACTACAATCATGTATTGTTCAGCGTGTATTAAATTTTTGTACCGCGGTTGCCTTTGTATGGTGTCGACATTTTCTCACGACGTCGTACGGTCACCGTTGGAGATTGACATCAGCTGGCTCAGCAGCACTCCTGTCTCCCACTCGCTGCTGCCATTCAGGCTGCGCTAGACCCCAATCGTTTGACAGCTTCAAATACCTGGGGTCCATGTCATGAAAGTCTTAAGAAAGATCTTTCGCTCATAAACTAAGACACAGTTATAATGAGAGGCTTCATGAAATGTGTTTTACTTCTCTTTGAAAATCTCTCGCGGCTACATAATGTTATGAGCGACTTTGGCCATTCTGAGAATTATGTAAAGACTTTTATGTACCTATGACTGTATGACTTAAGGAATTGGTTACGCTGATGGAAATTCAGCTGTGACACAAGGATTAGCATTAGCAAAGATCAAGATAATCATCGTTTGCTTGTTTTATTTGTTTGTTTTTTTTGTCATAGGGAAACAACTTGCTGTACTGGGCGACTGTTGTGACGAGGAATCACTCAAAGCTCTCCAGGTTGCCGGTTTCGAACGCCATCTCGAGGCGGACACGGCCGAAGAATGGATGACTCAAACTCATTTGTGCCCGCATGGCAACAGGGAGTTTTCGCTGCACGACAGGAAGACCGAGAATACACGGAAGCATTCAGCTGTGACAGTCCCCGTACTCGGGACTCCCGTCCCCATATCTAAGCAGTTTCACTTCTCTGTACAGGACGGGAGCGTACGGACAAGATCGCTGATTGGCTGGCTGGCTGGCTGGCTCACTCGCTGCCCAGCATTGGGACCGAACGCTAGTTTGGCCGAGTACCGTACTCGTTTTCCCCAGGACGGGACATTTCTCTGCATTGATCATGCGCAGAAACACATTTTGCACACGACACGCTCAACTCCCGGCCGCGTCGTGCTTGCGAAAACTCCCTATTACAGTTTACCTATATATCTCTACGGGGTTAATACCTCGTACCTCGGCACGAAAAAATAACGATACACCAGAAAAGTTTATTACAAAGGTAAAGACGGCTAGAATATGAATTTAATATCAAATATTATACATAAAAGCACAAGATGCAATACAATTCAGTAAAATATTATATAGGTAGTGGAAAATGAGTGCAATAAAATTTACCTAAAAGTACCAACCAGTGAATAAAAAAGGGCTACAAAGGTAATGTAATATTCCTTTATACGCCAAACAAATGTACAAAAGACAAAACAAGGAAAAGAAAAACAAAAAACGTGAAAATCACTTGGAAGAATATACATGTACATTAAGTATTTTTATTTTGACGTCTGTAATATATACATGTATAATATATATGTATATCTACCTATGTATATTATATAGGCCTATATATAAATATAATATATATATATATATATATATATATATATATATATATATATATATATATATTAACATGAACATAACAAGAGACTTGGGGTCTTGCGCTCACCCGAGTATGGCCAGTTCACCTTCCACATTTTTGCATATTCTGTTACACTGGTTTTAAAACAAAAATGTATCTGCAAAATAGGCCTACATTGTATCTAGAAGAATGACTCTGCATAAGAAAAAAGGAATCAAGATTTAGGTCTACAAACCGGCCTCCAATTTGATCCCCGCCCAACCCCTGGATTTATGCCACAATAATCTTGAAAGTACATTCACTAATGAATTTACTTTGCGTTTTCCCACTCAATTTCATAATTTTGTCTTTCGAGTTCATACTCTGAGCATTCAGAGTCAGGCCTGCCAGTGCTCGCGGCACTGAATCAATATAATCAAATTCAAAATCCGGTTGTTCTAACTCACTACTGAAGCAATCACTCAAACTGTTCATTTGAGTCATTAATGTCGAATTTAGGAGCATGCCTTTCAGCAATGTGGATTCTCTTCAAGCCTGCAAGGAAATCTTGTCGGTCATTCAAAGTTGTGAAACTTTGAGACTAAGACAGATCATGTTTACCATAGTATTATTTGTCTTCAGATTGATGCATAGTTTTGATAGTGTCGGGGCATAGTCCATTCTTCAGTGCATTCAGGCAATGTTATCAAGGAGTGTAATGTTTAAATTGCCATTGGGTTTTTTCAATGAACTGCTGATAAGACCTTATCACTAATCAAAATTTCTTGAACAATGTTGAAATGAAAAACTAAGGATACATAAACATAACATAATTATGATAAAGATTTAAGCCTCTCTGGGTTTTGTATTTTGTATGCCTGCGTGCTTAGCTTACACAAACTCTGCCCCCCCCCCCATCCTCGCCCCATTACATCCTTCTTAGAAAAAAAAAATATTTCCTGTATCAAAGTGACTGTATTTACTAGGAAATAGATAACCTTGAAATGAATTTCCAAATGCAAGCACTGCATTCCCTATCTTCGTGCATTCAAATTCACGCGATCGTCCCGATGAGCTTGTTTTGAGTGTCCAATTTCACTTTAACGTTATCTATTGCACGCACATGCGTGAATTGGATTTGACAGAAAGAAGGTCCCATATGAAATATTGCACTGATTCTGAATTTGAATGCCCCAATATTTTCGCGTGTGTGCGTTGTGTGTGTTTCAATGCACATTTTTGACAAAAGTATGACATTGACCTTGAAACCTATATTTACTCCGAGTATAACTGTTTTTTAAACCTTTAAAAAACAGAATGCGGGGTTGTGGGCCCTGTATTAAGTAAGTAGTAAATCCGTACGGGGGGGGGGGGGGGGGAGGGAGGGGGAGGGTTGATCGGCAACAGCCATCATACAGTGTACACGAGCACGAGTACAAGCCCATAATATACGGACACGCGCGGGTTGTGTACGTACAAAAGTGAAATGAAATATATGAATTGTATTAGGTCAGAAAGCACAAATAATTCTTTATAAATCCTTCCAGTATTTTAGAGAAGGTGGGTAACAAAGAAATGGGTCTGTAAATACTAATACTCAGGGATAACATTTGCTATCTTGAGTGGAGCAGGAAATTACTAGAATTATTCCATATAATAACGAGAGATTAATATATGAGTGAGGTGGTAATAATCCATCCGATAATCTGTCGCAGCAACAATTGAAATAAAATATATATTTCTACACATTTTAACTGAGTATTTTTGAAATTGCCAATCAAAAAATGTTCTAAATCTATCTAGGGGAATAAAGCATTGGAGAGGTTAATTGAAAGAGAATATTGCCCTCTCACGTGAGGAAACTTTTGAATTTTGTAAATGGTGCACACATTTTGCTGAAATACCGGGGAATTTGTCAATCTCAAAAGTGTACAAAGTCTATGGAATGTGGCCGGGTGAGGGAGCTTTCGTAATTTTCTGATTGAAATTCAACGATCAATTATGCTGTCGTATGTAATTGCAAACATCTACACAGTTAATGAATGTTAAGAAAAATAACGTCTACAAATTTCGAGGTTAGGATGTATAGATCGCCGAAGAAATTCACCTTGCATGGACGGAAATGTTTTCTTTTTACGGAAGGTAACAATCCGTTATGTCCAACAACTCTTCCGCGTCCAGATGAGGTCATCAACGTTTGAGTGTCGCTGGAACGTCCTCATCAAGCACGCCACAGACTTGTGTCAATCTATCTTGCCCCCTGTGTTTTTGTCGAAGATATTTTCAAGCACTATCTGCATAAGATACGATTGCAAAACGACTACTGTTGGATGTGAGAACTGATGAATCGATCACTGAAGCTGCTATTAAAATATCGCTCTAAGCAATATGCTGCTGTACAGGCAGAGGCACTTATGTGTGATTTGTCGTGTAGACATCATGAACGAGTTCCTGAGATCTTTGGACGCGCAATCCTAACATAATACATTTGTACGCGTATGTCATCTTTGATAAGTTCTTGGTTCTTTCTATTGTGTCAAGATTTGCTACATCTGATTAAAAACCTGTGGATTGGATCAAAATCAAATGACAATAGTAAAAATATCATATACATGTACATGCATAATGAACATAAGTGAGCACGTGGTATAATCATATTGAGTGTCACGATATACAATAATAACATAATAAGAAGGTCTTTTACCCCGGGTAGCCTCTTCAGTGTTGCCACTGCTCTACCAGATGGCCCTGCTATTATTATTACCCTAGCACTGCCAGGTACCCATTTATACACCTGGGTTGAGTGGGACAAGTGGGTAAAAACATTTTGTCCAAGGACGTAAGCACTGGGCGGGATTCGAACTCGGGTCCTCCGATCGGGAGTCGGGAGTCTTATCCACTATGCCACAGCGCCCCCACAGTAATTCAAGTAATACATGTACCCGGTACTGCTTATACTGCACGCGTATATACAGCATCATTTGACAAACACCCCGAAAAAAAAGAAGACACTAATACATCCTGCGTTGGTTAGTAGGTGAATCTCTGCTATAAGGACGTTTAAGTAGTTTTCAGAAATTCATCTTGCATGGCGGGGATAAGGCCTTTCCGGAAAGTGATGTCAAACAACTCTTCCACATCACTGATGTTTGGGTACTCATAGATCGCCCATTTCAAGTACGTCTCAAATTCGTTCCAGTCTACCATGCCATCCTTGTCCATATCGATGGCGGCAAGGGCCTTCTTGGTGTCGGAACAGCGATAGCAGGAGAAGTAGGGCGCCATGAAGCCGTTGTAGAAAGAGTCGAACTGCAGCATATCGTCTCCTTTCGCTTCTTCCGTGAGGTCCCATTCATCCCAAATCTCGCGAACTTTAGCCAGAAGATTATTGGCATGTGGGCTGTTCACTTGAAACTGATCTATGGCATCTCTCATCCTCTCGTCCAGACTTCCTCCAGCCCGATCGAAGAGCAAGGCCAGACCCACCATACTCATGTACTCTTCCTTCCTGCCATATTTGAAATACATATACAAAAGCAAAAATTAGAAACAGGTTTGTGAGCATTGGCTTAGGGCGGAAACTTAAATGCCTTTCGAGGACATGCGACATGACACGCTTGTGTTTTGCACAACGTACACTCGGTGCAGTGGTCAGTATGGTGTGAATAGTACGGTCTGGTTGACTTACATAAATGGTCCATCTTAAAAAGAACACCTCTGCTGAAGCAAATTGTCTTGACTAAATAAATCAAATTGAACTGAAATGAACATTGATATTGTGGCTTAATAAAAACAAAAATGTACAACATTGCTGACTCAGGTGTATAATGATATTGAATTAGCAATAATAATATTAGCCACAATAAGCGCACAGGACCATCTTTCGGTGCTCATGGCTCTTCAAAAAGTAGAACGAGGAAAATATATGTGTCGGTGCAAGTGCCAAAACAGCAAAGAAAATAACAAACAACAATGAAACACATGCATTTTAAGGCCATTGGATGCGAGCCAGATTTTCAGGTCTTGCAAACATGATTCAAATTTCAGTGAAGACAATAGGTTTAGAAGACAGATTAAGTGGTATATCGTCTACATAACAATGATATCCCTAACAAATACAATGAGTCAATAACTTAATGACAGAAAGTACAACACGCATTCTCGTACAACAGCTTTACATGTTATGTCACATGCTACAAATTATGTAGCCTACCAACTCAAATTGTTAGACAATATTTTAAGTTGGTATATTAATGTCTGCACAGGGAATGGATGGGACTGTAGTTACTACGTATGCAAATTAGCTGTGATTATTAGTTTCTACTCTCCACTATTTTGTTTATCAAACAGGAGTATACCCATGGCGGCATTATCCCATATATAGTTGGTGCAGTGATACTGCAATCGATGTTACTCCTTCATCGTTATATTCCATTGAACCCGGAAATTCCTGAACATTTTCTTTTAAGTTCAGTGTCCGATTGACCTATGTTAACTTAGACTACCATTTGATTTAGTTGGATGATACTCCATCACGAAATCGAGGTATTTTATAACAGGATGTGGCATTTCTCCTTGCATGGAAATCTGTCTGACATCGATCTTTTATGATACTAATATTGATGCGTCACTCTAGGGTAAGTTCAACTAACTGCTCGTAGATATATGATATATTTTCAATTTCAGTCGTACTTCCTTTTCCAACAGAGAACAGCCTCAGAAATCAAATGATTCATAGTGTAATAATTATGTCTGTCATGTTCAACAAAGCAGGTATTTTACAGTTTGCATTTGTAAAAGGTGTACAATGATATAGGGCAAGTCCAAGATATCGCGCACCTTAAAATGCCTTACGTATGGGACATTCAGAGATTTCAAATCTCTGAAAAGTAATGAAGGAGCACTTAAATTCTACTGATTATCATCAGTAGGACTGATATCCCTGAGAAGAATATTGTGTTTTAGTTTGATGTCATTTGACCTTGGATTAAGTATTTTATTAAGAAAAATATGGCAACTTACGTATTTGACCATAGAAAACTGGATTTTTCAAAATAAAGTTTGAATTGAAAATTCTCTGAAAGTACCTTACTGATCAAGTTTTGTTTAGAAGTGAAGAAATGTACAATACTGAAGTATCTTTCAGCAAAGTTTCACTGCAAAAGAATAAAATATATTTTTATGAAGTTGATTGAATTAACAAAAGTACACCTTACGTATGGGACATTGCTCAACTTACATATTGGACATTTGTCTTTAGCGCACAAGTGCATTTATGGAATGACTTTAAATTTCTTCCTAGTGTGATATTCAGTTCCACAAATCATACTACAACATGTAACACATGAAATAGACTAGTAAGTGGGTACTTCCCTGATTAAGGTACCTAACAAAAGCTAAAATAAAAACAAATAAAGGAAATCACCAATTTACAATTAAATGTCTTAGTTTGGATTCCTCATGATGTCTACATGTATGTACAGATACTGCATACTGGCATTCTATTTCTAGCCTGTTTGTAATACTCTGTGGTCAATACTTTTTATCAACTGGAAACAAGAAATATTGTACTAATTCTAGCTTGCGACCTTGATATAACCTACCATGACTAACTTGTAGTCTTCATAGTTTCAACTTTTAACATTAAATACACTATGTCCTGCGCCAGTATATTGTTATGTAGACATGTACATGTAATTACTGATGGTTAAAGCGCAATAGCGCCAACTAGTGTTCATTATAATACTGATCTGTGACTGGCACTACTGACGACAATCACGAATAAAACCACTGTTTATACGATCGAAGATCATCCAGTATTTCTGTTCATAATTGCGTGGTGGCAGCGCTGGATCACTACCCACAGCCTAAGTGAAATCTTGCCCGCCTCTGAGAGGAGTTTTGCTGGAAATAAACAGCCAGGTCCACTGTAAACGTAAGTTTTTACAAGGACTTATAGTTATCACGTACCTTTGTAGTTGGCCAGTAGTGTACAGTCCCACACATCTAAAATGGCGTGTGCTATGCCCAAGGTGCCCAAACAATGGTGCCTGGGCAAGATAGAGACTATCACCTCATTCGAAAGTTGGAGACAGAATCTCCTGTACACTCTAAACCTAGATCCCCACTTTGCACCGTTTCTCGGTGAGTCAGTGACATGGTCAAAAAAGACAAAGGCAAATCCAAATAGAGGTTTCCTTGATGACAATAGCTCTGTCCCCTCAGAATCTCGCAAGACGGCTCAACAAAAGGCTGTCATGCTTGATCTCATGCTTGGCCAGATTGCAAATTTCTGTCCTGTGATTGCCAGGAACTGCATAGTGCGCAATTCTACCTCACTCAATGACATTTGGTCAACAATTCGCCTTCACTATGGCTTTCAGTCAACAGGAGCTCATTTCATTGATTTTTCTGACATCAAGTTAGAAACCGATGAAAGACCTGAAGACCTGTATCAAAGGATACTTGCCTTTGTAGAGGATAACCTTCTGACCTCAGGTGGGGGAATCACTCACCACGGTGAGCCCATCAAGGAAGATGAGGAGCTTACGCCAACTATCGAAAACTTCATAGTGCTGCATTGGCTCCAGTTGTTACATCCTGATCTCCCACAAATAGTCAAGCAAAGATATGGTACAGATCTCCGGTCACGTACCCTGGCTTCTCTCAAGCCTGAGATTTCTCAAGCCCTTACCAGTCTCCTCGAGTCAGTTGAATGTTCTAGAGCCATGCGTGCTGCTGCCTTTCCCCCGCGCAGTCGTAGTCAGTCTACTCCTAGGCGTCCCCAACCGCAATTTCAAAGTCGATCCCGTGCCAAGCCTGCTAAGTCCTGCCCCCTCTGCCTTCAGGCTGGTCGCCCTAGCAGTCACTTTCTCAGTGTGTGTCCCTATCTCCCTGACTCTGATAGGCAGTACATGGCTAAAGCCCGCCAAGTCGCAAAGATTTTTGACAATGATGAGATACTTGCCGATAGCATTGACCCCCAGGATTTTCAGGTTGATCCAGGTACCCACTCTGGTGTAGATGGTGAGGAACCCTCCACTACACTCCGTGTGCAAGTGCGTCAGTCCCCTTACTTTGATGCCTTTTACAAGCATCATGCTGTCCGTATCACTGTTGATAGTGGTGCTACAGGAAACATGCTGCGTGCCTCCACAGCATATGCCCTCGGTTGTACTGTGACTCCCACATCCCAGTCAGCTCGCCAAGCTGATGGCTCGTCCCCCTTGGAGGTTGTTGGTGAAACTCGTCTCACCTTTTCTCGTGATCGACATGTCTTCCATTTTGAGGGCTTAGTTGTGGAGAATCTCGATGTTGAGGTCCTCGCTGGGACTCCATTTATGGAGCGCAATGATGTAGCTCTTCGACCCGCTAAGCGCCAGATTACACTGGATGATGGCACAGTGTATGTGTACGGTTCCACTGGAAAGTCCAAAGTTGGTCATGCTGTGCGACGTGCACACGTTCTCCGTGCTCCTGCAACAACCACAACTCTCTGGCCAGGGGAGTTCCTTGAGCTTGAGTTGCCTTCCCAGTTTGAGTCTGATGAGATCCTTGCTGTAGAGCCGCGCGCAGACTCCCCTCCTACCTCCCCCTTGCAGGATTGCTTCCCGGTTCCCCAAGTGGTCCCCAGCATAGCCGGTAGGATCCGCATTCCCAATCTATCTGATGCTCCCTGCGTTATTCGCCGCCATTCCCATTTGTGCCAGGTCAACCCCATGGGCATGGAAGATACAGAGCAGTTGCAATCACCTATGTCTGATCAGCAGGCAAAATCTGCCCAGCCTCCTGGGAATCGATCCACAAGTCGATCTTTTGAGTCAGTGGCTGTTGATCCAGATGGGGTTCTCCCCTCTCAGACAAGGCGCGCCTTCCAGGCACTTCACTCTAGATATGATGGAGTGTTCACTTCATCATTCAAGGGCTATAATGGTGCGTCCGGACCATTCCAGGCTGTTGTGAACATGGGCCCAGTGGAACCACCTCAGCGTAAGGGCAGACTCCCGTTGTATTCCCGTGACAAGCTTGTTGAGTTGCAGGAAAAGTTTGATGACCTCGAGAAACTTGGCATTTTTGCACGGCCTGAGGATATTGGCGTCACTGTCGAGTACGTCAACCCGTCTTTCCTGGTCAAGAAACCCAGTGGAGGTCACCGGTTGGTCACAGCTTTCGCTGATGTGGGTCGCTATTCCAAGCCCCAGCCTTCAGTCTTACCAGATGTTGATTCCACATTACGTAAGATTGGTCAGTGGAAATATCTTGTGGCATCCGACCTTGCCAGCGCTTTCTATCAAATACCTCTCTCCCAAGAGTCAATGAAATACTGTGGTGTGGCTACACCCTTCCGAGGTATTCGTGTCTATACCCGTTGTGCAATGGGAATGCCAGGTTCTGAGACTGCCTTGAAGGAATTGATGTGTCGAGTACTTGGGGACTTGTTGGTTGAAGGTATCGTTGTCAAGTTGGCAGATGACTTGTACTGTGGTGCTGACACACCGCAAGCCCCGGATATGGTCGGAAGGAACCCTTCGCGCAAGTCCACACAGGATGTCAACATTGTCAACCTGCTCTCCTCCCACTACAGTGAAAGGTATGAGATCTTTCATTGGTGCGTACAAGATGCTTGCTCGTGTGCTCCCCAGTTGTGCTGCATACTTGAGCCCCCTTGATGACTCCATCGCTGGCTTCAAATCACAAGACCGTATCCACTGGACAGATGAGTTGCATGATGCCTTCACCAAGGCTCAGACTGCCATTCAGTCCTCACGAACCATCACACTCCCACGCCCCTCTGACCAGTTGTGGATCGTCACAGATGGGGTTGTCAAAAAACATGGCCTTGGTGCAACAATGTACGTGACACGAGATCAGAAGCCTCTTGTTGCTGGCTTCTTCAGCGCTAAGCTGCATGGTCGCCAGGTTACCTGGCTCCCCTGTGAGGTTGAGGCGCTGTCTATTGCCACCGCCACCAAACATTTCAGCCCGTATATCATTCAATCACGTCACCCTGTGTGTATCCTCTCTGACAGCAAACCATGTGTTCAAGCATATGAAAAGCTGTGTCGTGGAGAGTTTTCAGCTAAGCCAAGGGTTTCCACATTCCTAACAACTGTGAGCCGATACCAGGTGTCTATTCGCCATCTGGCTGGCTCTGCAAATGTCCCTCCAGACTTTGCCAGTAGAAACGCTCCTCCCTGCCATGAGTCCAAGTGTCAAGTGTGCTCGTTTATCACCCAGTTGGAGGGTGCTGCTGTTCATCGCAGTACCATAGAAGATGTTCTTTCTGGCCGTACACGCATTCCATTTACATCCCGCAACGCATGGGGGCGGATTCAGTCAGAGTGTCCAGACCTCCGCCGTACGCATGCTCACCTCAAGCAGGGTACCCGCCCGTCGAAGAAGCTGACGGATATTCGTGATGTGAAGCGCTATCTCCAAGTTGCTACTATAGCTGGGGATGGCCTTCTTGTCGTCCGGCAGGAACGTGCGTTTCAGCCACGGCAAGAGCGTATTGTCATTCCCCGCAAGGTGCTTCCTGGCATCCTTACTGCTCTCCATCTCCAACTGAGCCATCCTACCCCACACCAGCTCAGACAGGTGGTTTCTCGCTATTTTTTTGCCTTGGACCTAGATGCAGCTATCCAACAAGTCACCCAGGGTTGCCATGGCTGTCTTTCTCTTCGGAATGTCCCTCATGCTGCAACACCCCAGACCACATGTGATCCGCCAAGCGTAGTGGGTGTATCCTTCGGGGCAGATGTCATAAAACGCGCTCGACAGCTCATCTTTGTCCTCAGAGAGACCGTCACATCATATACTTCAAGTCTCCTTATACATGATGAACGCACTGAGACCCTGCGTGATGCTCTACTCCAGTTATGCCCACCTCTCCGGCCACTAGAGGGTCCTCTTGCTGTAGTGCGCACAGATTCAGCCCCAGGTTTTGCAGCCCTCCGAGATGATCAGGTCCTCCATAGGCAGGGGATTACAATAGAGCTAGGTCATACAAAAAATGTTAACAAAATCCCGTCTCTGAAAAAGCTGTTCGTGAGCTAGAGGATGAGCTCCTTCGTGACGACCCCAATGGTGGCCCGGTTACCCCCCTTGCACTAGCCTTAGCTACGAACCGCCTCAACAGTCGACTCCGTGGTAACGGCCTCTCTGCTCGGGAATTGTGGACTCAACGTGATCAATTCACAAGTGAGCAAATTCCTGTGAATGACAAGGACGTCATCATAGCTCAGCACAACAGACGTCTTGCTAATCATGGTCCTAGCGTCAAGTCGAAGGCTCCCACACGTCCACCCCCCTTGCCGGACACTGACATTCAGGTTGGTGATCTCGTCTATCTTCAAACAGACCGATCCAAGACCCAGTCTCGACATCGCTACCTCGTTTGTACTGTTGAGAATGAGTGGTGCAATATCCGCAAGTTTATCGGCAACCAGCTACGTTCTACTTCATATCGTGTGCGACGTTCCGATTGTCTGAAAGTTCCTTCAGACTTTCCTCCTCTACCGTCACAGCAGTATCAGCCTCAGGAGTGTGATGACGAGAGTGCTCAGCCCCTCACCGTGACGACGGACCATTCCCATTCCATGCCAGATCCTCCTGATTTCTCGACAGCGTTTAATGACTGTATACCCCCTTTGAATTCCCCTGATGTCATGACGGTGCCCCCTGAACCCAGACCCCCCGAACCTCCTGATATCCCACATGAGCTTTCCACTCAACACGATGAACCTGTATCTCTGTCAGCTCCGTCAGTGCCTTCCGGTACTCTAGCTATGCCCTCCCCTGACAGGCGATATCCTCAACGTAGCCACCGTATTCCATCTTATCTCACTGACTATGTCCTCAAATAGATCTATGCTCTGGTGTTTCTCATGTTGTAGAGTACATCTGTACATATTACAGTATTCTGCTATTTACTTTCAAAAGGTCAGTAATGCTGTTGTATGTTAGGCTCTCTGTACAGCAGCATGGTAATACATGCCTTTTCTCATGTGTAGTTATGCATTTTAAGTTTTTTCTGTTGTTGTAGATATTATATTGCATATAAATGTGACAGCTTTGTTAATTCACCAATCTGTTTTGTCATTATATGCTGAGGCAAGACAAGAGCCTTCTGGCATGCTGGCCATAATTTTCATGTGATACATGCCCTCCTTCAATGTCATGGGCCTCAGTGTGGTATCTATAGCATCTGTTCTGCAGATAGTTTACATTTCATCACACATTAGCCATTGTGTTTATGAATGTTAAATGCTATATTGTAATTGTACGTACTTGTTCGTACTATGTCCACACCTCGTTCGTACTATGTCCACATACCTCAGCATATGTTCCGATATTTCCGATCGGTCAAGTTTATAGTCTGCGTCTACCAGCATCCCATGCCCTGTGTCAGTGATATCTAAAATTGTTTTGTATAATTTTCAACCTTTTATTTAATTCTGTAAGATGAGTACGCTGCTGTGTTACTGCAGGGTTTTGGTTATTGTCTTCCCAACGTGCCTAGTATATATGTAAGTTTTTCGTTACCTTACTGTTTGAGACTGGAAAGATGCAGTAAGCAGTAGGGTTACTGCAAGGTTTTGGATATCGTTTGTTAACATGTAGAATGTATATGTTTTTCGATTCATGATACGAAAGGAAAGTTTATAAGTTAGGTTTCGGTTTATATGTGTAGTGACAACATAAGTTGCTCGTAGTTTTGGGAGAGGATGTGGTACAAGGCTGTACAGTTTTAGCTGTTCCTTTTGGTCTGGAGTTAGCTCAAACAGATCATTATGTCTATAGGTGAAAGTGTTATATCGTAAAACGATTTAGTTGTGTTCATCAGGCAGTTTTAATTTAAGTTTGTTAGGATGTTTGAGTATACAAGTGGTCATACCTTACTCGATTCGTTTTGAAGTTTTAAACGAAGTTGAATTGTTTTATTTATTATTTCGATCGACAGAAAGAAAGAAGTGATTACGCCAGTATATTGTTATGTAGACATGTACATGTAATTACTGATGGTTAAAGCGCAATAGCGCCAACTAGTGTTCATTATAATACTGATCTGTGACTGGCACTACTGACGACAATCACGAATAAAACCACTCATTTATACGATCGAAGATCATCCAGTATTTCTGTTCATAATTGCGCTGTATTTGCAAAAGTTTGAAGTGGGTACTTTCAGTAAATCTAGGCTTACCTTGCACATTGTCGAAGTTTTTATGGAGCTGTATAATTGTTTGAAATGCAGTACAAAACACAACAACAGTACTTCATTTTGCTCTGTAATCGTCATGCTTTGCAATGTAGATTGTAGCTTCTGCAAAATCCATCAAATTTTCCTGAAACTTTTAGATTTTTAAAGCCATGGTAGACCACAGAGATAGAAGAATGTAGATGCACATGTTTGTACCTATGCTGGCTGTTTTGTTTTGTTTTGTTTTTTCTCAAATTGCTTGGCTACAGGTCTATGAAACTAAAGAAGACAAAATTTGCTTTAACTTGTACATAAGTATGTACAGCATGCTTGTGTACTGATACAGGAAAGATTATCATCTGTACATTCAAATCTTAAGAGAAAATGTAATTCTGGATTTGAAACACTTAAGTAACTCACTGATCTGAAACTTACAATTTTGATGAATTCTAATAACCTAATTTGATCATACAGTACCAGATTGCCATGCATGTTGATAATGTGTACATTGTAGATGTGGGGTACAATGTAAATGATTTATGGCCTGACTTAATTAATACATGAAGGTGTCTCAGAGCACATCATCTGTCTCTTCAAACACACAAAATAGAAAAGAAAAATGAATTCCCCATTTGTTTATTTGTATATGAAGAGTTTGTTCGCAAAAACCGATAAGTCCATTTTTGAAGATTTTGAAGTACGATCTCTGTCATAAAGTACAAAATAATACATTTTAAATGATGTATTGGTCACTACACGATGCATTATAAAGGTATATTTTTGAAGTTCTGATCAAAAGAAGCAAAAAAATTTTTATTACTCTCTTTATTTTTCTTGACCTTTAATCCCAAATATCTCCATTTGGCAATGGACTTATCGGTTTTTGCAAACAAACCCTTCATATATTGTTTTAGCACTCCAACCACAGAACCAGTATTGATATTGTGGTTCACGGCTAGTGAACTAGTCTTCATTTTACAGGATTTTCAGAAATTATGTTCATGACCTTGATAAGTCATGACATATTCTGGGGATGTGCAGCTGAAATATTAAGCATCATATCGAATGAAAAAGTATTCTAGTAGGGGTTTTCCTTTGCTATCAACTCCAGTAATGACAAAGTTACCTGCTATCACCTCAAGTGAATTTTCAGTAAGACCTGTAATGTTGTCATTGATGAGCGCCACAAGCACAATTGTTTTGATTTCCCTTTTGAGGTTGTAGTACATGCTGAACAGTGTGATGTACCTAAAATGATGCTCACAGAATCCCATTTCTTTGGACAAGTTCATTTTGTAGAGAGGTAAAGCTGAAAATGATAACTGAATTATGAAAATGTCCAATATTAAAATGTTAAAAGGAGAAATGTTAATTGAAGACCAGCTGCACAGCCTGTTATGAAAGTAAGAAAATAGAAATAAATAGATTCTATATTTTCCTTTCTTTATAAAAGAATGACTCAATAATGTTGTTGTTACACTCTCCCTGAGGTCAACTAAACAGGAGAGGCAAATATAATCCATAGACATATCTTTCAGAGTAGGTGCAAAGATAACCATTAACCAAACAAATGTAAGTACATAAATATAGTATCCATGTCAAAAGGAGATTTTCCCCATTTACTCTGCATGTAATGTCCCATACGGAAGGCATTTGTCCCATACGTAAGGAAATTTTAATTAGCTGTAAAATGAAGGACTAATTAAATTTCGACATTTAGTTTTGCTCATCTGGATTTAAAATGAATGAATTCGAACTTCCTAAAGTATGATTGGTCAAGGTTAGAAATCTTCAGAAAAAAAACTTAAAAAAAAAACATACTCAAATCCTTACGTATGGGACGCTTCGTTCTGGGAAAAAGCTTAATTTGCATAATTAATGTGCTGACCTTGTCTTACCAATTGGAAAGTATACTAGCTCATACAGGGGTCATGTCCATAGAGGAACTAGGTCAAAAACAAATTCAACTGATTTTACATGAATATTTTTCATTTGTCCCATATTTAACGTAAGATTTGTTTTTGATTTATGCAAGTGAAGGCAGTATTTCTTCCATAAATTTGCATAATTCAATATTTTCTTTGCTAGAAAATATAATTTAACTCTTTGGCTACAACATGATATCAATCATTTTTAAATAAAATTTATTAAATCAAGATGAATTTTGAGCATCTGAGGGGACATAATCTTGGACTTGCCCTACATCATAGATACACAATGTTCTACCTAACAAAAAGTATCCTTTGCATCGAAGCCTCCTTTGCAAACGTTAGTGTTGTCCCAAAGTTATTTTGGATGCCTGGAAAGATTGAGAGAAAATACGTTACGTATTGATCTTAAAATGAGTTACATTAAATTCGAGCGGAAAATCCCTTTAAAAACAGTCGGTAAATGAACGCTCTCCGTGACTATCAGTTCGTAGAGGCGGTATTTCTCACCTGCCAGTCCGCAGATCTTCAAGAATCAGCTCCTTCATCTTGTTGGCCAATTCCAAGGTGAACTGGGGGTTCTCTCCAAAGACATTAACTAATTTCTGAAGGATCATCTCCTTGCTGGCCATGGTAGTGATCCTCACCGGTGCTTTCTCACCAAAGAACTTGGCCAAGTCGAACTCTTCAGGCTGAAGGTCGTAGACGAAATCGACGGCGCGCCCCCCGAAGATCGGCTGCTTGATGTGTGGGTCTGTCCCTGTTGTGATTTTGGTGACGTTGATGGCGGCCTGACGAAGGTAGGTGCAGTCAAACGTCTTGAGGACCTTCTTGTTGCCGAGGCGAATGAGATTCATCAAAGTGACACAGGATGAAGCGTTACCCATAGAAGCGCCCTCCGCGCAAACGCTGGCCCAGATGCCGTTCGCACCATCCATCAGAGCCTTGGATTTGGGTTATGTAATTGAAATACATTGAAATTGATATTCACTCTCCACTTAGTAGCTGAAAGAAGCAGGTTATCATGTTCATGAATACCACACAAACTGAAAATATAGCATAACGATTTGATTGACCCTAGTAGATAATATGATCATCACTTAAATCTTACTTAAGATTGTAGAACATAAAAATTCAAGACTGGGAAGCAAAGCCGCTGAACCAAGGCTGGAATATAAAATATTGTTGCATTTAATGATTTTTATAATGTTGAACTGGTCTATCATAGGATATATCTATTTCATGCAAATTCATGTATGCCTGAATTGCTTACGTTCATAATCCAAGGTGAGCTACATTTCATTCCACCGCAGTGCCCTTTTTTGTCTGTAGTTGTCTTTTACAGCTATCCACCCATAAAGTCCCAACAAAATGGTTTTAGGCATTTTCATGACACAGCCACTTTGCTGGAAAGATTCTACACTTTATAACTGACAGATTTTGAGCTAGATTTAGTTTCAGAAAATGTTTCTACCTGTGCTAGCTGCTTTTTATGCATCTTTGATACTTCCGGAGGAGGTTACAGTACAGCTCAGCAGCTAACAATTGGGTGGAACGATTTCTTTTTTTCATTGAAGTTTGATGCCTTGAAGCAGTCATTTCCTTGACCAATAAAGATGTATAACTACATGACGTTAACTAACAATTTGGTTTGGATGACTAGTCTAGCTGATGAAGCTTGATTGCAACATACTTTATTTAAGGTTTATTCATCTTTTATACCCAAGGTAAATTCTAACACACTTCTACCCAGAGCGATTCGTTAAATACACTGTATTCGACTAACCTGTAGCGCAGTTGCATCGCAGTAGCCAAACTTTTCATGGACGTGAACCAGCAGATGTCCCTTCCACCTGTTGTCGTCCATGACTTTGCGGATGTACCGCGCCCACATGCCGCACTCCTCTGGCAGGGATTTACCTCTGGGCTCCTCAAACAAAATGCCAAAAGGACGTCGATTTGGCGGCAGTTGGGCAAGGAAGGATACCACCTCAAAGAGTCTGACGGAGTGTTTGGGCATCACGTCGGGCATATCTCTGAAGTTGAACATCACCTTGGCTTTAGAACTGAGGTTCTCATAGCACCAGTTGTTCCATTTGCTGAGCAATGCGCACATGTCGCTTATGGAGAACTTGTTGAAGTCATATACAGAGTCGCCCAGGTCCACCTCAAAGATCACGCTGTAAAGACCTGCTGGTTGCAGTTTTCGGATACCTATCGGGACGTTTGTAGTGTCCGGTATCTTTTCTTTTATACCTGTTCAAGGGGAAAACAACAATAGAAAAGAAGGGTATAGTTCACTGACTTGACAATTACGACACCTCATTCTTGATATCTTCGTAGGTTTCCCAGTTGTGACATTTCTATCAAAATGTTGTTTAGTGTGGTACAAAGCAAAGAATCAGGGTCCGGATTCGCAAACATGATATCTGCAGTTGATGCTTGCGTCCCAAGACGAGATGTTTTGCTAACATTGTCATCCTTTTCATGTGTCTCTCTAATTGAAACTTAAGCTTAATCTTTATTTTGTCGTGGTCACACATTCAAATTAGAAAAGGTTACTATTCCCTTTAAAGTCTGCAGATTTTCAAAGAGTGCATACGATGGCGAATAGTACGAAATTCTTTCCCGCCAGAAGATTCTCTGTAACGAATCCCAAATGCATTACAGGATGACAGTGGCATCAGAGTTTGTACGAATGTAGTTTGTACGAATCCTTGGGGATAAGCGGTGGTATGCTATTGTCTGGTTTGCAAGTTAATTGAGGCTTTCAGAGCCGCAATGGGCCTCTATGGCGACATTGTCTTGCACGCACACTATCAAGCAGACTGGCGACAAACAAGGTATTACTCATGTTACGACTAGAGTACGTACGGGATACAATATCATTAAGAATAAAATATTCTTGATGGAAAAAGAAAACAAAAGGCGTGACCTTCAGAAGAAAAAAATGACTACAACAAATTGTACCTGCAGTTATCTCGGAGAATGCCCACAGACCTTCGGGATCCTCCCCTTTCTCCTTCAGCTGCTTGATGAAAACATCATCCACGCGGGTCATGTGGGAGAAGGAGGCCACGATGGTGTGCTTGAAGCCGCACTTCTTCACCTCGTCAAAGATCTGCCACTTGCTCTCCAGGGTGTGGCCCCGCAGTTGCCCCACAGTGCTCTCCCGGATCGAGTTATCCATCACGAAGAGGTCCAAGTCGCGAAGAACTCGATATTTGTCAATTGCTTTGGCAACGTCCTTTTCGTACGTAGCTCCAAGAACTTCTGCTTTTGAAGCCGTTTTGCCCATCTACAATCAGAAATGTAAAAACTAGATGACACAGGCCCGTAGATAGGAATATTGGGGGGGGGGGGGGCTCAGTAGTTCAACATTGGAAATAGTGGATCTTTCAAGCGGGTACAGTAGAAGCTATATCTCAAGACGTATAGTATTTTTTAACCATAAATAGTTTTGTGTGACGTAAAAATATCAGCTATGAAGAAAAGTGTCCGATCTTCTTCGTGCACATTGAATGTACTGTATCGTTCTAATCTATTATCTGTACTAAGTTCAGCATCAGTCATCCTTGGATGCAATTTGTGCTGATGAAGATGTCAACCATCTCTTTTAGGTTGATCACTTGTTGGTATTAAATGTGACTGAGTGCAAACGAAATAAGTCGAGTTCATGGCCGCATACAGACATTTCTCTTTTTTTTTTTAATGTGGGTGCAAGTTTATGCAGTGTATGTTCAGTATCAATTTAGGAAAACACGCAAGCATGCGTATATGGTGTGGGAGGAGGCATCCCCCTCCCACGCGATGAAGTTTTGCATTTCTAGAATTCAAATTCAATGATATGCTGCATACTTTTCGTGGAATATTCTAGTGTGCTAGAAAAAGCAACATAGAAACAAAATTGTGTATTGTTATGTGGCCTAATTTGCCCATTTACACTGCTCAACTTATTTGGAGATGTTAGCGAAGCAACAAAGCGAGGAATGCTGAAGGGTAATCCCCCCTCCCCACAAAAGGGAGCATTTACATTTCAAAATTGAAGTTGAACGATCGCTTTTGGTGAAATGTAATGGAAAACGCCAATTGAAAAAGTAAGAAGTTACTTATTTTTCTATTTGAATTACAACAAATAGGCCCAAACAAAGTAAATTGTGGTTCCGTGATTTTTTTTCATGCATTGATTTAATATCTAAGCGTAGTTCGATGAATTAGACCCGATATAATATGTGTTTCATTTGAAATGATAGAATTACTGCAAGATTGCTGAGCACCGCGATCATTCATGTAGGCCTATATTTAATTAGATTCTTTAACTCTTTGTTTGCCATGGTGGAAACCCCCTGTGTGCCACGTTATTCTGAGACAGGAAGGTAGTCATGCTTTGAAAAAGAATTATGTTTTTCCAATCTATATAACTTCTACAAATTTATGTTATGTTTGAGATGACGGTGAGCAAAGTTGGAGAGGAAGCCAAGCTTTGCTTTGATATAAATTGTATGACAAATCTATTTCTATTTATTTTTTTAATGACTAGTTGCTACATTACTGTAAAGGCATGACTTTTGCACCAACGGCGTAAATCCATACTGAGGAGTGGGGGGGGGGATGGTCACCATCGCCACGATTACAAGCCCATAACCGGACCGGCGCAGCCTTTTTTTTTTGGGGGGGGGGGGGGAGGGGTGGGGGGGGGGGAGAAGCCTTGTGCCCCCCTCCCCCCCCCCCCCCCCCCCCCGCACACACACTTTACAGGAATCGGATGCCCCACTCTTTTGCATTAAATATAAAGTGGGAGAAAAGTGGCAGCAATAACAGACTTTTTGTTCTTGTTGCTTTTTTTTTTTTTTTTTTTGCTTGTCAGACGACTTTCGGCGGAAAATCAGACCTTAAAAGTATGAAAACATTTTTTTTTTTTTTTTAATATCTGTGAGAGGGAGCGGAACGACCGAACGGGGGAAGGGTGTGTATGGGGGGGGGGGGGTATCCCTCTCCCACACGAGGAACAGTTTGCATTTTCAGACCTGAAATTCAGCGATCTGGTGCTCACTTGTGGTGAAAATTTTGTTTTCTTTTCTTTAAAAAAAACATAAGAAAATGAAATATTCACAATATATTATTGAATGACAAAATCGTGGCATTTCAGCTCTTGCTGTGCGACATCACTGTGAAGGCCTACTAAATAATGGGGCCTATCATCGGCGTAGACAGGATTTGATCTTAGGAGGAGCGGTTATGTGAGGGAACGAATCAAGCGAGGGGGGAGGGTATGGTAGGGAAGTTTCCCCCTCCTACGGTGAAATCTCTTTGCGTTGAAAATTTTGACATTTTTCAGTCCAAAAACTGCCGTTTGTAGCTATACTTTTTCGCTTTGGAAATTAAGGGGGGCCGCATCAGGCGCAACTGCTGGCAATTACATCAGGAGAATGGCATAGCAGTTAAATGCGAGCGAGCGGGGCGAGCGAGCTTGAAAATTTTGACATTTTACAGTCCAAAGACTGCCGTTTGTGGCTGTATTTTTTCGCTTTGGAAATTATGGGGGCACACCGGGCGCAACTGCCGGCAATCGGGCAGCAACATCAGAATGGCATAACGATTAAATGCGAGCGAGCGAAGCGAGTGAGCTTGAAAATTTTGATATTTTACAGTCCCACATGTCCTTATTGTGGCTGTACTAGTATTTTTTCGCTTTGGAAATTAAGGGGGGGGGGGGGCGCAACGGGCGAAAACTGCCGGCGATTACTGGCAGCAACATCAGGAGAATGGCATAATGATTAAATGCGAGCGAGCGAAGCGAATGAGCTTGAAAATTTTGACATTTTCCAGTCCCAAAAACTGTCGTTTGTGGCTGTATTTTTTCGCTTTGGAAATTAAGGGGGCGCACCGGGCTAAAACTGTTGGCAATTACTGGCAGCAACATCAGGAGAATGGCATAATGATTAAATGCGAGCGAGCGAGCTTCAAAATTTTGACATTTGACAGTCCCAAATATGCTGTTTGTAGCTATATTTTTCGCTTTGGAAATTAAGGGGCGCAGCGGGCGAAAACTGCTGGCAATTACTGGCAGCAACATCAGGAGAATGGAATAATGATAAAATGCGAGCGAGCGAAGCGAGCGAGCTTCAAAAATTTGACATTTTACAGTCCCCAAACTGCCGTTTGTAGCTGTATTTTTCGCTTTGGAAATTAAGGGGGACGCACCTGCTCACAATCACTGGCAGCAACATCAGGAGAATGGCAAAGCGATTAAATGCGAGCGAGCGGAGCGAGCGAGCTTGAAAATTTTGACATTTTACAGTCTAAAAACTGCCGTTTGCAGCTATACTTTTTCGCTTTGGAGATTTAGGGGGCACACCGAGTGCAACTGCCGGCAATTACTGGCAGCAACATCAGGAGAATGGCATAGCGGTTAAATGCGAGCGAGCGGAGCGAGCGAGCTTGAAAATTTTGACATTTTACAGTCCAAAGACTGCCGTTTGTGGCTGTATTTTTTCGCTTTGGAAATTAAGGGGGCACACCGGGCGCAACTGCCGGCAATTACTGGCAGCAACATCAGGAGAATGGCATACTGATTAAACTAGCGAGCGAAGCGAGTGAGCTTGAAAATTTTGACATTTTCCATTCCTAAAAACTGTCGTTTGTAGCTATTATTTTCGCTTTGGAAATTAAGGGGGGCGCACCGGGTGCACCTGCTGTCAATCACTGGCAGCAACATCAGGAGAATGGCATAGCGGTTAATATTAATGCGAGCGAGCGGAGCGAGCGAGCTTTAAAATTTAAAAATTTACACTCCAAAAACTGCCGTTTGTAGCTATATTTTTCGCTTTTGTTTGTCCCACTTTCATTTGAGAACCATCCCCCCCCCCCCCATCGACGCCTCTATACATATTAGGTTGCTTTTGTTAAGTGAAAGATCTGCTGCACACTCTTTGATAAATTAGGGAATATACGTCTATGTCAAAAGTGTACAAAGTTTATCCCTTATCCTGTATAGCGGACCTTTTGCATGTTCATGATTGCAATACAACGATCTGGTGCATAGTTCTGGCGATATTTGGACAATTTTCCATTAAGAAAGTTCGAGATTTGTCCTCATCTCGGGAATTGCTTGGGGGATAAATGATTTGCCTGTCTAAACACTTCCTTTGGGGCGGGGCAAATGCCCCTTTGCCCCCCATAGATTCGACGTCCCTGATCTTCCCTTGGTGTGCACATAGATGTATCCTGACTGAGTCATCAGTCACTGTCGTTTCTCAGGAATGATTCAGGAAATGGAGGGGATTCAATTATGGCGATAAAGTTGTTGTTATTGTTTGTTTGTATGCTTTCGTACATATTTTGCAGATGGTCCCCAGTTACTCGCGTCATAGCATGTTTACATGTAGACCTATACTATTTGACGTTGTCAACGCCTCAGCCATACCTTACAGTGTATGTCGATGTTACTTTGTTCGCGAGCGAGCGAAGCGAGCGAGCGCTTGAGAAAATTATACATTTTCCTACAAGATAGAATACTGTTCAGCTCTGTTACCTGTCTGAAGGCCGGCGTACAAACGTCATGCAATATGCCAAAATTGATACAATCACATTTCTGCTTCCTCCATTTTTTCCCCTCAAAATTCAGGGGGGGGGGGGATGATTGTACAGGCCATCCCCCTCCTCCATTTCAGGGGGGGGGGATATATCCCCCATCCCCCCCCCCCCCCCCCCCGGGATTTACGCCCATGTTTTGCACATGAAACCGTGAGCGAAACTTAGAATTTACACGTAAATTTACTTGGAACACCGCTTGATAGTCAATCACCACATAGAATGCAAGCTGTATGTAAAAGGAACAAAAGCGCAAGAAAAGCTTTCATTGTACCTCGGGATTAGGCGATTTATCGATCGGTTTAATGCTAGGAGTCCACTGGGCCGGCGCCAGTTCGCGCCAGTTCCCGCCAATGCACTTTGCTGTGGCGCCTAGTGTCGCCAATAAGGTGCTTAGTAGCGTGCAGTGGCTCAAACTGCCTCCCAACTGGCGCGCGGCGGCAAAAATTGAGTTTGGCGGCAAGAAATTTTCAAAATGTTTGAAATCTTCGTCGCGCCACTTTCAGCGCGAAGTGTCCACTAAGTGGCACCAAATGTCGCAAACAATCCGCCTATTGGAATCCACTGGAATGTTATGGCGCGCGCCACGTTGCGCCAATGAGATTTTGCGCCACGTGGCGCCACTTGGCGCTACAAAGGCGGATAGTCCGCGCCAAAGCGCTCCAAATCAACAGTGGTGCGAGCCAAACGGCACCTGATTGGTGACTATTTCGCGCCAAATGCCACTTGGTTTCCGCCAAATACCACTTTGTTTCCGCCATTCGGCGCCACTTGCCGCCTATGGAAGCATGACTGCATCGCAGGACTTTCTCACACAACTTTCAGTATTCGACTCGACAACACCTCTGTAGACGCAGTTTTTCCTTCACAATTTCTACAATATTTCACATAATTTTCAAAGAAGATGCCCCCAAAAGGCAACAAAGGCAGTAGCAAGGGGGAGAATGACAAACTTGAGCAGTCCAAGAAGAAGGACCCCCTGCAATCCAAGAAGCTCAAATTGAGCTCCAGGCCCCCTGCAAGCAGCAAAGATGACGAAGAGGATGAAGATCTTCGCGTGGTGGCGCTGGCTCAAGCTGATAGAGGCTCCGCTCCAAGACCTGCTCCCCCTGTCCAAGATGTTGCTCCAGACCTTCCACCCCAGTTCACTGTTGTTGTAGATCTGGGCATCAGATTGATGGCCAACCCCACCCACATCGATCCACACGAACTGGTAATTTGAATCTACGAGAGCCATTAGGACAACCGAGAAGAACTGCTTGTAGTTGAAGTAAAGGCTGCCTGAGTTCTTGGGCTTCTGAATACGGATGTGCTTTCCATCCAAGGCTCCCAGACAGCGAGGAAGATTCCATCTGGTTTCAAGTCACCTGCAACCTCAAGCCAGCCTTCATTGGTTGTGGAGAGGGAGATGACTTCTGCAGCATACTCATCCATAGCTATCGCTCTGGCTACGTCAGGGACAAACTTCTGGATGGTTTCCTTGCCCACTCGGAAGTTGTAACCCAGCTCGGCATAGGTGGCCCCAGTGGCGAGATGGCGCAGGAAGACGCACAACTTGAGACCAGGGGGAGTGGCCTTCCTGAAGTGGGTGTCCTTCTTCTGCAGATGGAGTGTAAGCCTGATCAACAGCTCATCAAACATCTCTGGGGAGAACCTGGTGTAGTTCTTGAACTTCCTCTTGTCATTCTCCCTCAGCTCATTCATGAGGGTATGGTATTGTCCACGTTCGGCCCTCAGCTGAGGGTGGAGCATGAGTCTAAACCACCACTTGTGTTTCCTTTTCTTCTTACGAGGCTCTTCTTTTTCAGGATTGGCCACCATAAGTTGATAGGCAGTGGCCACCTCAGCGTCTCTCATGATCTTCTAATGGAGCAGTATCATCACTCCAACATTATCAAAAGCCTCGGACATATCGAAATTGTAAATAATAGTAGAGAATTTGTTCATACAGCAGCTGAGGAGGTTCTGAACCAGGTAGTCGATGGCCGATATTTATATAGTCGGCAAGTAGCGCAAAGTGGCGGCAAGTAGCGCAAAGTGGCGGCAAGTTTAAACCAATTTTGCGACCGTTTGGCACAAACTAATCACTAAATGGCGCAATGTAGCCGTCCATCGGCGCAAATGGCGCCAACATGGTGAAATTTGGAATCAAATAGCACCATTTTGAAGCAAGGCAGGTGGCATTTGGCGCACGCCATATGACACCCAGTTTATTCCACTTGGCGACATACTCTCTAAAAAAAAATCGAGTGAAAATTTTCACTCTAAAAAGAGTGAAAACAGAAAAGAGTGAATTTTGAGTGAAATTGGAGTGAATTTTGAGTGAAAATGCTCGTTTTCACTCATTTTGGAGTGACGTCAGGGATTACTCGAAGATTTTGGAGTGATCCCTGACGTCACTCCAAAATGAGTGAAAATGAACATTTTCACTCAAAATTCACTCAAATTTCACTAGAAATTCACTCTTTTTTGTATTCACTCTATTTAGAGTGAATATTTTCACTCGATTTTTTTTTAGAGAGTACATTCCGAGCGAACATTAATTCGGCGCCACAGCGAGCCACTACGCGCCAATCACATAATCTTTGGCGCGAACTGGCACCAACTGGCGCCGGCCCAGTGGACTCCTAGCATAAGCGGATTAGTGCGTTTGAGCGGGACGTGCGAATATATGGCACATAAAGAGTTAATCTGTCTCTTAAACGTCGGTAATCCAAAATAATTGAAGGACCCTAAAGTTACCCAGCAGCAAATACAATCCAATCAATATCATCGCCTAATCTCAATACCCGAAGATATTTGAAAGAGCTGTGCACAATCAGCAACGCGACTCTTTCATTGACGACGCATCTCCATGTTTTCAGTGAAGAACAATCTGAATTCAGGACAATCACTAAACCGACAGCTTAGTTACACATTCGAGTGATTTTTGTATAAGCAGATTTACCGTGGTGGACCGACTGGAGTGGTGTAATTAACTCTAAAAGAAAGTTTTTGACTCACTAGACTGTGGGACTAGCTCTCACCGAAGATATTCAATCTTGAGATGGAGTCATATCTTTTCCCCTTTCCTCCCATGTTAAATGCCGCCACTCAAAAGAATTTGAAATAATAAGTATGTGACAATTTGCGATCTGCCCCACAGATAGGAAGACAATAATGGATTCATGTCTCCTGCATGATGGGACGGAACAGTCACATCTATAAACATTTTCATTTCAGCATCCATGCACTTTAAAAAAAGCTGTGAAACCTGAAAGACAAGACAGTATAATACATATATGACTCGATCATTCTGTGGTAGTCGTTTATCAAGGGTTCTCATTCAAGGCTCCAGATTATGTCGCCGCCATGTTATTGTTGTATAATTATGCAGGACACGTATTGTGAAATACATGTAAACCTCACGCCATTGACCCCTCTATAGTCCCTGCTTCTGGCTTGAACAACTTTGGGTTATGAAAGGACCGTAGATGAACTCTGCACTCACTTTACTTGGTCAAAGAAATGTACGTGTTCAAAGGTGATCTAAATAAAATCGCTATGGAATATTTCGCCGGAACCATTGTGTACGATTGTATTCATTGGTACACAGATATTCAGAGGCCCGTACACGCTTGGGATGCATAAAGAATGTCAAATTTCTTTGCCACAATGGAAGAGAAAAAAAAAATGAATGGAAAAAAAAAGAGAAGCAAACACACAGGCACTGACGGGTATGATCCGTCACTTTTGCAAGTGCCTGTTTGCAGTGCAAAGGAACACGGCTATAATATGCATTGCCTCTTCTTGAATGAAGTGTAGAAAATTGTTGTTGTGCTCAGAGTTAGGCAAAACTACACTATTCCAAATGCATGCACATTATTCCATGTCTAGCAATATCAAAATCAGACCAGAGTACCAGACGGTGGAGGCCGAGTGGTCAACACTGTCTAGCCAGTCCATTACCTGGCAATGTTAATGGGCATGTTGAGAGTTTTTATGTTTTATGGTTGTTTATCATAATCATGATTTATGTTGCTGACCAGCCCAGACTTACGTGAAAAGGGGACTGGCGGATTTTGCTGACAGTATAAGAATATTGGAAGATAATGACTGGGGGGATCAAACACTGTACAACCTGTAGTTGGTGAGAGACGTGCTATAGGATCTTGGCTGTATATATTATCATGAATGAATGAGTTTTCAACGTTGACTCTGCAGCTTATAGAGTGTGATTATTATTTTGATTTTACTGTCTGATTAAGACTGCATGAGACACATTTTCCATTCTGTATAACTATATAAGGGAAAGAAGTGGTCATGCTGTACAAGTATACGTGGCCCTCTATCCATGATGAAGCTTTTAATACTCTCATTCCTACACATAATAACGATTATAATAACAATGATTAAGTTATAATCGTGTGACTGCGAAATATTATGTAAAAATATATTTTCTAATACAGGAAATTCAAGGGGTGCATAACGAGGATATACTTGTTGAAAATTTGCTGCTAATAAGGTTATTTGGATTTTTTTTAAAATGTATCGTTACGTAACACACACACAAAAAAATCTCCTTACAGATCTCAAACGGACAGACCCAAGAATGTGCAATTAAGTAGCACCCATTGCGAAACTTTTCATTTTTACAAGTTTCGAGTAATTCCGCATTGTAAATGTAAAGAAGGCAATTTATACGAATTTTAAGTACATAAAACTTTCCATTCTTTCAAAATTGAGTTGAAGTTGACGGTCTCTTTAAAGATAAAGGAGTTAAATTTCGATATGAAGCAACAAAATAATAATTGTGAACCAAAGGGTTTATTCACTCGAAGATTTTGGAGTGATCCCTGACGTCACTCCAAAATGAGTGAAAATGAACATTTTCACTCAAAATTCACTCAAATTTCACTAGAAATTCACTCTTTTTTGTATTCACTCTATTTAGAGTGAATATTTTCACTCGATTTTTTTTTAGAGAGTACATTCCGAGCGAACATTAATTCGGCGCCACAGCGAGCCACTACGCGCCAATCACATAATCTTTGGCGCGAACTGGCACCAACTGGCGCCGGCCCAGTGGACTCCTAGCATAAGCGGATTAGTGCGTTTGAGCGGGACGTGCGAATATATGGCACATAAAGAGTTAATCTGTCTCTTAAACGTCGGTAATCCAAAATAATTGAAGGACCCTAAAGTTACCCAGCAGCAAATACAATCCAATCAATATCATCGCCTAATCTCAATACCCGAAGATATTTGAAAGAGCTGTGCACAATCAGCAACGCGACTCTTTCATTGACGACGCATCTCCATGTTTTCAGTGAAGAACAATCTGAACTAGACTCGGAATTTGTCAAGACTGACAAATTAGGTGATCCGATCTCTTCGAAAATCAATGATTTGAGTCCTGATCCAAATATTCATGACCATACAGGTTTCATCTGTGTTGACGGGACATTGGCTGTGTGATGTTTGGATTCTCATTTAGAAAAGGGAATGAGACATGCCATCTATGGTACCGAATTCCGTATACACTAACGGATATACAAAATGAAGTATATTTGACCTTTGACCTCACTTTGCAAACCTAAGATGGCGTCTAAGCAAAAAGTGATTATTTTATGAAATGATTCTTGTAACATGGTCTTTGCGTGTGCAAAATATGGGAAAGATAGGACATGTATTCACCAAGATACAGGATGAAACATTTATGACCTTTGACCCTAATTTACATACCCAAGATGGTGTCCGATCAAGTAGTTGTTATATTATGAAATAATGTACGTGACATGTACTAAACATGTGCAAAATATGGGACTGATAGCCATTGTTGTTGTTCATCTATTGCACAGAAAGTAGTAGAAAGAAAGAAAAATAAAGAAAAAATTTTGTTATTTTATAGAAATTTGAAGGAGAAGCATAAAAAAATCAGGAAAAGATAAAGTAAGGAAAGGGAGATTAAGATTAACTAAAGAAAAAGAAGAAAAAAAGTGTTTAAAAAATAAAAAAAAAAATTGGCAGGGGTGAGCCTCGAACCAGGGACCTTAGGATTACGAGTCGGATGCGCTACGCAATGACCTATTTCATTCTCCAAAGGCCCTGTGTATTAAGCAAAATGACGCTGCATCGAAGCCTCGTGTCATTTTCAACCAAGTTTTTCGACATGATACCGACGTCGTATGAAAAAATGGAGGGCACCCTTATGATAGCCCAAAGTGTCAGCTACATCATACTAAAATCTGGGAGAAATTCACCGAAGCATAAGTGAGCCAGTGCTCGAAAAAGATAGTCATGTCAATTTTCATTTCCAGAAAAACTGCACTTCCATAGAGATAACACGTAAACTGGTCAAATTTGACAAGATTACTTTCAATCCATTTTTACGAGGCGATGCCGTCATCTAATCAAAATGTTGTTATTATAATAATGAAAGAGCATTTAGTAAGCTACAACATACTGAAATTTGGGTACAAATTGGCAAAGTATAAGTGAGATACGCTCGAGTGAACTTGAAATTTGATGACGTAATTTTGAAAATTTACTTCTTTTATTTTATTAAGAGATTTGATATTTTTTAATCACTTTTCCAGCATCGCCAACCCATGAAATGATATTTACAACTCATCAGCTTTCAGAATATGTAACGAAAAGGGAGGGTCACCGTCCATTCTGACGAGTAAAATCGGATTTAAAATTGGCAGTTTTTTGGCATAGTTGCACTGTATATCGCCATTGACGCGCGCGCGGAATTTCAACTTTGACGGGCCCGTATGACGTCATATTGAGTCGGATTGACTTGAAACTTGGTAGAAATATTCCTTGACATTTCAGGCATCCGATAAGTGTGAAAAAATGGGAAATTTCTATTGCATAAGAGCTGTGCGTGGGTATATGTGCGCGCACGTACGCGTCCGTCCAATTTTTTCAATTTTTCAAAAAATGCTCCAAATTGTCTGAAACGTATGCAAAAAAAATTTGAGCTCGATTTGAACATACAAATATTTCAACGCGCGCGTACGCGCACGTTTTAAGGATAAATATGAATTTTGAGAATATGAGTAGAATGCGCTTGACTTGAAATATATGTGACGTAAATTTCATTGAATAATTCCATTCCATTAATGAGATATGAATGAGAATGTGTTTTCATATAATGACGTCATAGTGACGTCACGGTCGACTGATCACAATGATTTTACTTGCGCTGTCGTCTTTGGGACATGATACATACATGGTATAATTTTGACATTGATAGGAAGAGGACTTTCTGAGCTAACCTCTGCACAACTTTTGAGGAGAAAAAAGAAAAAGAAGAAGAAAAACAAAGAATCAGTACAGATACAGAAGGTGATCCGAGAGGATACTCGGATCACCTAATTCAGGACAATCACTAAACCGACAGCTTAGTTACACATTCGAGTGATTTTTGTATAAGCAGATTTACCGTGGTGGACCGACTGGAGTGGTGTAATTAACTCTAAAAGAAAGTTTTTGACTCACTAGACTGTGGGACTAGCTCTCACCGAAGATATTCAATCTTGAGATGGAGTCATATCTTTTCCCCTTTCCTCCCATGTTAAATGCCGCCACTCAAAAGAATTTGAAATAATAAGTATGTGACAATTTGCGATCTGCCCCACAGATAGGAAGACAATAATGGATTCATGTCTCCTGCATGATGGGACGGAACAGTCACATCTATAAACATTTTCATTTCAGCATCCATGCACTTTAAAAAAAGCTGTGAAACCTGAAAGACAAGACAGTATAATACATATATGACTCGATCATTCTGTGGTAGTCGTTTATCAAGGGTTCTCATTCAAGGCTCCAGATTATGTCGCCGCCATGTTATTGTTGTATAATTATGCAGGACACGTATTGTGAAATACATGTAAACCTCACGCCATTGACCCCTCTATAGTCCCTGCTTCTGGCTTGAACAACTTTGGGTTATGAAAGGACCGTAGATGAACTCTGCACTCACTTTACTTGGTCAAAGAAATGTACGTGTTCAAAGGTGATCTAAATAAAATCGCTATGGAATATTTCGCCGGAACCATTGTGTACGATTGTATTCATTGGTACACAGATATTCAGAGGCCCGTACACGCTTGGGATGCATAAAGAATGTCAAATTTCTTTGCCACAATGGAAGAGAAAAAAAAAATGAATGGAAAAAAAAAGAGAAGCAAACACCCAGGCACTGACGGGTATGATCCGTCACTTTTGCAAGTGCCTGTTTGCAGTGCAAAGGAACACGGCTATAATATGCATTGCCTCTTCTTGAATGAAGTGTAGAAAATTGTTGTTGTGCTCAGAGTTAGGCAAAACTACACTATTCCAAATGCATGCACATTATTCCATGTCTAGCAATATCAAAATCAGACCAGAGCACCAGACGGTGGAGGCCGAGTGGTCAACACTGTCTAGCCAGTCCATTACCTGGCAATGTTAATGGGCATGTTGAGAGTTTTTATGTTTTATGGTTGTTTATCATAATCATGATTTATGTTGCTGACCAGCCCAGACTTACGTGAAAAGGGGACTGGCGGATTTTGCTGACAGTACAAGAATATTGGAAGATAATGACTGGGGGGATCAAACACTGTACAACCTGTAGTTGGTGAGAGACGTGCTATAGGATCTTGGCTGTATATATTATCATGAATGAATGAGTTTTCAACGTTGACTCTGCAGCTTATAGAGTGTGATTATTATTTTGATTTTACTGTCTGATTAAGACTGCATGAGACACATTTTCCATTCTGTATAACTATATAAGGGAAAGAAGTGGTCATGCTGTACAAGTATACGTGGCCCTCTATCCATGATAAAGCTTTTAATACTCTCATTCCTACACATAATAACGATTATAATAACAATGATTAAGTTATAATCGTGTGACTGCGAAATATTATGTAAAAATATATTTTCTAATACAGGAAATTCAAGGGGTGCATAACGAGGATATACTTGTTGAAAATTTGCTGCTAATAAGGTTATTTGGATTTTTTTTTAAAATGTATCGTTACGTAACACACACACAAAAAAATCTCCTTACAGATCTCAAACGGACAGACCCAAGAATGTGCAATTAAGTAGCACCCATTGCGAAACTTTTCATTTTTACAAGTTTCGAGTAATTCCGCATTGTAAATGTAAAGAAGGCAATTTATACGAATTTTAAGTACATAAAACTTTCCATTCTTTCAAAATTGAGTTGAAGTTGACGGTCTCTTTAAAGATAAAGGAGTTAAATTTCGATATGAAGCAACAAAATAATAATTGTGAACCAAAGGGTTTATTCAAATCTCAAAGCAAATTCAGATTTACCCAAAATAAAGGAGTTATATGCAGCTGGCATGACATCTTGGTGCTGTAAACGAATGGTCGATACCTTAAATCATTAGATTAGGTAACCGATCGTCAGTCACCTTTCTGGCACAATAAAGCGTACTATAGGTCTGAAAGAAAGTGTTCTGCATACAGTATTCTTTGTCTTTTTCCCCCTCTCGGAATGCTTCTTTCTTTTATTGGCACTAAACTTCCTGGAAGGAACTAAACGTGCATGATACATGGAGCGTGTAGTCTCAACAACAACTGCATTCGTGTATGGAAAATTATGATAACTCTGATATGTAACTACGTTCGAATGAAATTAATTCAAATGCTCATTAATTTCTAGTATATGCAGCAAGATGAAGGTCAAGAAAAATGATAGTGACATGTTTGATTACATACCTTAATTGTTTCAGGGTACGAAAACCAGTGTGTTAGCTTGATGTGAGATCCTCAGAGGCGCTCGCGCCCAAGCTTGCTTCCGCGGTGGGCCGTGATGATAAAAGCACCACTATTCAAGAAATGGGTCGATCCCTTCAAGCTTTATGTAACAACAATTGTTGAGCTTTCCTTGCTCCGCGAAAGTTCATAAGGTGAAGGTCTGCAGAGAATACATGTAGTTTTGCTGACTTACAAGGTACATTCCAGATTGGTCATTGGTGCCGTCCATCACCCCCCCCCGTATCATCTGTTATGTGCGCGTACGCTCGTTTCCTCCCTCTGAAAGCACCCCCCCCCCCCCATTTCAGAACTAAAGTTTCTGAACCCACTTCCGCGGGTGTTTTACAGGCTTTTCCTTAATTGGAGACCCCCTACCTTAGGTGAGCTTCCATTCCAACCCCTACCTCAAGACTCAGCCACCCCTACACCCCCTTTTAGGTATAAAGCTTTCAGAATAGGGATGTGTCAGTGTGTGTGTTCGAATTGGGATGTCGGTAACTCCAGAAACAAAAATTGAAATCTAATCAAAATAAAATTTACAACCCGTCCCCTTTTTGAACTCTTAAAAGCCGTATGGAGAAGAAAAAGAAGAAGAAGAAGAAGAAGAAGAAGAAAAAGAAGAAGAAGAAGAAGAAGAAGAAGAAGAAGAAGAAGAAGAAGAAAGAAAGAAAGAAAGAAAGAAAGAAGAAGAAGAGAGAAAGACAATTCTCGGGTGAAACATTTCCAAGTCAAAAATATAGATTATTTCATTATCAATTTGTATAATTTCATTTCATTTCATTTCATTTTTTTTTTTTTGGTGAAAAGTATAGCTACTGGAAATTTGCATGTTGGCCTTCCCGCCTCGGATTGGGTGTGTGTGTGTGTGTGTGTGGGGGGGGGGGGGGTACTCCTGTGTGTCGCTCGTATAGGGCGCACACCTGTAAACGCAATGGAACATCCCTGGCCTGATCGCATCACAAAATCATACGAAAGATACTACAAGAAATGAAGAAAATATTAATTAAAAATCAGAAATGCAGTTTGGCAAAAAAAAAAACCCTGACTAACTGCAGATATCGAGTATGAATTCCTCTACAAACTGCATTTTGATTGGAAGATGGAAGCATTTCTCATGGAATTTGAAGGGACTGTATTTGATTGGGTGCATGCACAGAAAATATGTTGTTGTTGTTGTTGTTGTTGTTGTTGTTGTTGTTGTTGTTGTTGTTGTTTTTTAAGTGAAAAGAACTCGTAGTCTGGCTTTGCGAACCCTTGGACAGAGTTTGAGGTGAAGAACCCCCTTGGAAATTTGATGGATGAAAGGGTATACCTCACATTTTCAATTTCAGGTTTTCTCCAAGCTATTTTACATTTTTATTTTAAATTTTGAATTTTAACACACGTCTCTATGGGGAAATATTTACCCGTATGAGCCCTATAAAGTACGCTTGTATTAAAATACACACAAGTCAATAGAAAGTATTCATCTCATAAGCGGCTCTGCTGGTTTATGTTGATGTATTATGTCAAGTTCCTCCCTACCCGCCCCCTCCCCCCTCCATCCTCTCTCTAAATCTGCTTAGCTACACTTTGTTTTCTTTTATGCTCTTGTGGTACGAGATCTTAGTAGTTTAATTCATGAATAATAAAGTAGTCATGACAAGTTTGAATAATTGTGGTATTTTAATGTATTTCCTTGTTTGGCTACCACTGAAACATAGTTCAAAATACATGAAGTTAACTGTTTGATAAATCAAAGCAGTTTACAATCATTAAGCTTTGTAGACAATAAGATGACTATGATTATCCCTTATGCAAGGATAACTGCATGCACTATGTATTCATCTTATACAGAAATATATCGACACTGCAAGATTTATTTTTGAAAAACCCAAATGTGCATCATTTTCAAAAGTGTCCCTTTAAGAAGCTATAAACAATCCTTCAATGCATGTGTGCAACGGCGTAAATCCGTACTGAGGAGTGGGGGGGGGGGGGGGGGGATGGTCACCATCACCACGATTACAAGCCCATAACCGGACCGGCGCAGCCTTGGGGGGGGGGGGGGGGGGGAGAAGCTCGGTGCCCCCCCCCCCCACACACACGCACACTTTACATGGATCGGATATCCCACTCTTTTGCATGAAATATAAAGTGGGAGGAAAGTGGCAGCAAAAATATGAAGACTTTTTTTTTCTTGTTGTTGCTTTTTTTTGCTTGTCAGATGACTTGCGGCGGAAAATCAGACCTTAAAAGTATGAAGACATTTTTTTTTGTTTTTGAAATATCTGTGAGAGAGGGCGGAGCGACCGGGTTAACGGGGGAGGGTGTGTATGGGGGGGGGGGGGTGTCCCTCTCCCACACGAGGAAGATTTTGCATTTTCAGACCTGAAATTCAGCGATCTGGTGCACACTTTTGGTGAAATTTTTGTTTGTTTTTTCTTTAAAAAACCAATAGAAAATGAAATATTCATAATATATTATTGAATGACTAAATCGTGGTATTTCAGCTCTTGCTCCGCCTGTGCGACATCACTGCGAAGGCCTACTAAATAGTGGGGCCTATCACCGGCGTAGACAGGATTGGGGGAGCGGTTATGAGATCGTGAGGGAGCGAAGCAAGCGAGGGGGGGGGGGGGAGGGTATGGTGGGGGATTTCTCCCTCCCACGGTGAAATCTTTTTACATTGAAAATTTTGACATTTTACAATCCAAAAACTGCCGTTTGTAGCTATATTCTTCGCTTTGGAAATTAAGGGGGGGGGGGGCACACCGTGCGCAACTGCTGTCAATCACTGGCAGCAACATCAGGAGAATGGCATAGCGATTAAATGCGAGCGAGCTTGAACATTTTGACATAATGCTTTTACATGCTAAAAACTGCCGTTTGTAGCTATACTTCTTCGCTTTGGAAATCGAGGGGGGCCGCACCGGGCGCAACTGTTGTCAATCACTGGCAGCAACATCAGGAGAATGGTATAGCGATTAAATTCGAGCGAGCGAAGCGAGCGCGCTTGGAAATTTTGACATTTTACAGTCCAAAAACTGCCGTTTGTGGCTGTATTTTGTTGCTTTGGAAATTAAGGGGGGCGCACCGGGTGCAACTGCTGGCAATTACTGGCAGCAACATCAGGAGAATGGCATAATGATTAAATGCGAGCGAGTAAAGCGAGCGAGCTTGAAAATTTTGACATTTTACAGTCCCAAAACTGCCGCTTTTGGCTGTATTTTTTTGCTTTGGAAACTAAGGGGGGGGGGGGCGCACCGCGCACAACTGCTGGCAATTACTGGGAGCACGCAACATCAGGAGAATGGCATAACGATTAAATGAAAGCGAGCGAGCTTCAAAATTTTGACATTTTACAGTCCCCAAACTGTCGTTTGTGGCTGTATTTTTTCGTTTTGGAAATCAAGGGGGGGGGGGGGACACACCGGCGCAACTGCCGGCAGTTACTGGCAGTAACATCAGAAGAATGGCATAACGATTAAATGCGAGCGAGCGAAGCGAGTGAGCTTGAAAATTTTGATATTTTACAGTCCCAAAAACTGTCCTTTGTGGCTGTATTTTTTCGCTTTGGAAATTAAGAGGGCGCACCGGGCGAAAATTACTGGCAGTTACTGGCAGCAAATTGAGGAGAATGCCACGAGCGAGCGAAGCGAGTGAGCTTGAAAATTTTGACATTTTACAGTCCCCCAAACTGTCGTTTGTAGCTTTATTTTTTCGCTTTGGAAATTAAGGAGGCGCACCGGGCGAAAACTACTGGCAATTACTAGCAGCAACATCAGGAGAATGGCATAATGATTAAATGCGAGGGAGCGAAGCGAGCGAGCTTCAAAATTTTGACATTTTACAGTCTCAAAACTGCCGTTTGTAGCTATATTTTTCGCTTTGGAAATTAAGGGGGGCGCATCGGGCGAAAACTGCTGGCAATTACTAGCTGCAACATCAGGAGAATGGCATAATGATTAAATGCGAGCGAGCGAAGCGAGCGAGCTTCAAAATTTTGACATTTTACAGTCCAAAAACTGCCGTTTGTACCTATATTTTTCGCTTTGGAAATTAAGGGGTCGGGGCGCACCGGGCGCAACTGCTGCCATTCACTGGCAGCAGCATCAGGAGAATGGCATAGCTATTAAATGCGAGCTAGCGGAGCGAGCGAGCTTTAAAATTTTGACATTTTACACTCCAAACACTTGCCGTTTGTAGCTATATTTTTCGCTTTTGTTTGTCCCACTTTTATGGGGAAACCATCCCCCCTCCCCCCATCGGACGCCTCTGCATATGAGGGTGCTTTTGTTCAGTGAAAGATCTGCTGCACACTCTTTGATAAATTAGGGAAATATACGTCAATCTCAAAAGTGTACAAAGTCTATCGAAAGGGATCCTGTATAGCGGAGCTTTTGCATGTTTATGATTGCAATACAACGATCTGGTGCATAGTTCTGGCGATATTTGGACAATTTTCCATAAAAAAGTTCGAGATTTGTCCTCATCTCGGGAATTGCTTGGGGATAAATGATTTGTCTGCCTAAACACTTCCGTAGGCCCCCCCACCCCCCCCCCCCCCCCCCCCCCCCCCCCCCCCCCCCGAGATAGAGTCGACGCCCCTGATCTTTCCTGGGTATGCTCATAGATGTATCTGACTGAGTCACCAGTCACTGTCGTTTCTCAGGAATTATTCAGGAAATGGAGGGGGTTCAATTATGGCGATATAGTTTTTGTTATTGTTTGTTTGTTTGTTTGTTTGTTTGTTTTCGTACATATCTTGCAGATGGTCCCCAGTTACTCGCGTCATAGCATGTTTACATATAGGCCTATACTATTTGACGTTGTCAACGTCTGAGCCATACCTTACAGTGTATGTCGATGTTACTTTCTTCGGCGAGCGAGCGAAGCGAGCGAGCGCTTGAGAAAATTATGTATACATTTTCCTACAAGATAGAATACTGTTCAGCTCTGTTACCTGTCTCATGGACCTACAACCACTAGGTCCATGCCTGTCTGAAGGCCGGCGTACAAACGTCATGCAATATGCCAAAATTGATACAATCACATTTCTGCTTCCTCCATTTTTTTTTTCAAAATTCAGGGGGGATGATTGTACAGGCCATCCCCCCCTCCTCCATTTCAGCCATGCATGTGTGTCACGATGTGACTGAGAGTGCCAGTGTGGAATGTGTGAGACTCCTTTGTTCAGGCAAGCCATCAGGTGGGAAATGGGGACAGCAGGCGTACACAGCATAGAAACTCAGAATCGGGAAAGCCAGGTGGAGAGAAGTGGTTAGGGAGAAAGGACAGTGTGGAAGAAAGAGGGAGGCTCAGTGGAGCCAGGGTAAAATAGCTAATTTAGAAAGGGAGAGTTTGGTAGGAAAGAATAGGTATTTTGCTAGGGGGAGATAGTTGGGATAGAATGTTTAACGCAAAAAGGGAGAATTAGTGGAGAGAAAAGGGGACATGTAATAAAAAGGGGAAAGCTAGTTGGAACCAGTTTAAGCACAGTAGAGGGTGGAGTATTATTAGAGACGACAAGGAAAGTAAATTTGGAAGGAAAAATCAGTTGGGTCTGAACATCTGTCAGAGCAAGACATGCTCTTCTAACTCACTGGTGATAGGAGTAGAGAGGTAGCTGATCGGCCTACAACGCAGCGCTGCATTTCAGGCAGGAGAGTCATGGCACTGCAGCCCCACGCATAAGGGCAGGGCACGCGCAAGACATGCTGCAGGCACTGACAACAGCTGAAGTCCTCTCCTCACCATTACTTCAGGGTCTGAACACCAAATCAGACATCGACACCGACGAGCTGGGCTCGACGGCATCGCTAATACGCTCGACGGCATCGCAAATACGCTCGACGGCATCGCTAATACGCTCGACGGCAGAGCTAATACGCTCGACGAATCATCATTACATCGACGGCGTCACCGTCAGCTAACTCGACGGCATCATATTGACGGCATCACCATTATCTCGACGGCATCGCTAGTAGCTCAACGGCATCTCAGTTAGCGTGAGGGTAATTCCCGCTACCCGGACAGAATTCCCGTACCTTGGTAGTCCTCCGTTGCACGCGGTGGCATCTCGGTCGACACGACGACAATTCCCGCCAGCCGGACGCGATTTTTTTTTTCCGTAACCCCTAATGCGTCGAAATTGCCATTGTGTCACTTGAGCAAAGACTATCAATGTACCAGATGGGTTTTGTACGCATGCGTGTGGACTTCTGCCGGTGGTATGGTACCATCGAACTACCGATTCGAATGTGAATGTAAAGCCAACGTAGTTTTTGCGTGTTCCCACTCTACACTCTACACAATTCAATGTACAATGTATCGTCGCAATTGGCATGGTCGTTTGCGAACACAGGATCATTAATTCTCTCTTTCTCCTGCATTCTTACCGATATAGTTATGTATAAAAAAAATTGCATTTATATTAAATGTACCAGCTTGCTTGCGTCCACGATTGAACGTGCTGTAGTTTTTTTTTTCTTTTTTCCTTTTTTTTTTCTTTCTCTGTTCTTTTTCTTTCTTTTCCCCTTTCCAATTATTTGCCAGATGTCTTGATATGATGATATGAATGACAATTATGATGATGATGATGATGATAAGATGACAATTGAAATGAGAGTAATGATGTATTATCATGATCGTGCGTGGTAATTTAATAAAAGTAACGAGGGTCGTGATGATTGTGGTTGATATTAGATGTTATAGTGCAGTGCAAGTACGTGGTGGTGGTGGTGGTGGTGGTGGTTCGTGATGAGGAAGACATGGGCTGGCAATGATAAAGTGAACATCATGTTTGAAAAAAAAGAAGTGAATTTAACAATACTAAAGGCAAGTTTGTACATGCATTGGCTGGGAGAATGGAATATCCGTTTGTTTGAAATAGCACATCATTTGATTTTTTTTTTGATACCGATTAAAAATACCTTTATAAAGCTAATCAAATCAATTTAATATAGAGATTTTATCGATAAAAATCATATCATTCTCCACCTTTCTCTCCCTTTACGGCGATTTAGACTTACGGCCTATTATTATTCATTTGCTTTTTATGTACAATGAATATGAAATAGTCGTTTCATATTGCCAAATATAATATAGTGTTGGTTTTAGATACAGGCCATTTGTTTGTCAACTGTATTTTAGCAAGTGGTGTGCAATCAACAGTAATCAATAAATGAATAAATAAATAAATAAATTAAAACATCAAAACGTTAAAAATTCAAAACTTTTGCATCGATTGACCGATTTTCCTTAAACGTTGACTGATGCGTTCTACTAATGTTGCTGCTTTCACTCAATCCACATTTCTCTT